>OY986435.1:129621211-129824746 GCA_963920525.1 Dichetophora obliterata
GGCCGCTGCTGTCAAAATCCACTGGCTCTGAAATTTCGTTGCCAGTAGCGATGAAAGTGGCGTGAAAGTGAATTCAGTGTGAAAGTGAATGGTCAACACATGATAGAGAAGAATTTAAATGGAAGCCTAGATTCACAATTTTCGGCAAAACAATAAGCTTATTTGATCCAATAAACAAATCAGGAACATCATTTAAACAAGACTTAACCTTTAAAACAGGGAGAACATATGACTTGGAAGAATTATATATAAGATCATTGTTTTTAGCCCATTCATTAACATTATTGAGGTCTTCATTCAACCTGCATCCAAGGTCATCAATGGGAGCAGTTCTACGTGGAAGATACAACTGGACATCATCAGCATATGCGTGAACAATAGCATTATTTCAAATAGAAAAAATGTCATTTAAAAACATAGAAAAAAGAAGGGGGCCAAGTATAGAACCCTGAGGGACACCACTTAAGACGGTTTTGTACCCTGACGACAATTGACTAATTTTTACTATTGCACAAGTAGCTGGACACTAAATTAACGGCACTTTCACCGAAATCAATGACTTAACCGTTTCGGGACGAGAACTTTTGTGGCCATCAATCTTAAAAAAGAGTTTAGATATAGTCTCCTAATGTTGTTTTAAGAAAAGTAATTTCATAATATATTTTTAGGACGTTCCGAAAAGGAGATATCGTCCTGGGACAAAAACATCCCAAACACACCTGAAAAGCAAAATTTGAATAATAAAATCAGAATATATTTTACTTTATTTCAATTTATTTTATTCTTTTATAATATTTATTGTAGCATAAAATTATTTTAATTAGTTTCTATGGCAAGGTGTGAAACATTTTTTACAAAACGCCAAGTTGCAGGCAATGCAAAGCTGATTTGTGCGACTTTCTTTTCCGTTTTTAGTACAATTTACGCACCGTTGTCGCTTGTTTGTTCGTGTTGGTAAATGGTCCCCCAGATTTTGTTTCATACGTTTTTTCATAGTGCTGAGGGGTCCTGTTCGAACTTTGCGTCGTATTTTCGCTTGCTTGCTTCCTTCGTCAATGAGAGATTCGGAAAGCTCCACTAAAAATCCCAAAAATGGTTCTCTTTTTTGCCGTGGATGATTTGTTTCCGCATGGATTATCCACGCATTGACAGCGCATGTCATCATAAGCCGAAAGAAAACTTTTCGTCACCATTTCGTTGACTTCCGGTCAAGTTCATACAACGTACTCATTTTGTCCGCCAAATCTACGCCACCCATTAGATTTCTGTACGTTTTTACAATATCCGGACATGTTATATCTATTTTTTTGTCATCCTTCTGTTTTCTTGTAACAGTGTCCACTGAAGCTTTATGGCAGTTGCTAAGCAGCATAACCTGTTTTGTGTCTTGCCAAACCACTGCCAAAGTACCAGACGAATTGCTCTTGAAGACATATTCTCCTCTGCTTAGTTTCTCAGTAAAAGTTGGTAAATTTTTTCTGTTAGATATACAAGTACCTAAGGCTGGAAACGGTATATTATTAATTAATTTTGCTGACGTGAAAAAGCGATCAAAGCACAACGTTGTGTCAGGGTGTCTGATAGTCGCTGACAATTTCATGACAACGCGTTCGCCTAATGTGGATGATTGATAGGAATGGTCTTCTTTTCCGGAATATATATTAAAATCGTACGTATAGCCTGTCAAACTGTCGCATCGCATCCATAGTTTTATGCCTCTCTTTACAGGTTTTAGTGGCATATACTGCTTCAACGTAGAGCGGCCTAGAAATTTTGTCATAGATTCATCAATGCTTTGGAACGGAGAGTCTGATCTATATTTTTGAAAGTTTTTTTTTAGACAATCTACCAAATCATCAACGAAATAAGTTTTTGGTTTTGGATCAGGTTGGAATGATAAGGAAGAAAAATAAAGTTTTGACATAACGTAAAAACCGGTCTCTGGACATTGCTTTTTTTATGTATGCATTACCCAATGACGTGCTTTTCGACCAATAATCCTTCAAAGATGGCACTCGATTATATGACATAACAAAGGTACATCCAAGCAATATAAGTATTTCGCCGAAATCGGTTTTTGCACGTTTGTTTTTATGATGGCTGCTATTGAAAATATTAATCCTTTCATTAGTAGAATGAACAATGTGATGAACAAAACTTCTAGGCAGCAGCTTGAAAAATATTTCCACAGGCTTCAATCCTTGAGGTATTCCTCCATGGCTAACGGTGCGATCTTCACTAACTGTAAATCGTGGTGTGAATGTTGGTAGGGGGTTTGACCAAATTATAACATTGTTTGGGCAATCAGAAACAATTTCTTCATCCAGACGTTCCACTTCAAATATTTCTTCGTCAGAGTCATCGGAAATATCATTTGCAGTTTCATTCGCATCAACAATTTCCATTCCTTCATTACTATGATCCGTGTCTTCTTCCTCTTCTAAAGCACTACTGCCTTCCTGACTGGGACTATAAGAAGAATCACTAGCAGCAAATGGATCATCCTCATCATTGCTTGAATAATTAAGAAAATCCTCAATTTCTGGAGTCGCCAGTTTACGTTTTCCGTCCATATCTTTCTAAGAAAAATAATGTGAATGAGTACGGTTGGGATGTTAACGTCCCACAAATAAACAGTTTTGGGATGATTTTATCCCACGAAACTTACCTTAGCCGCAAATTCAGAAAAATATCTTTTTATTGGTTTTCGATTATATTTTCTATGAAATAACAACTGTTTGAGTAAAACTTTACTAAATGACACTTTTTTCCACAATTAAAACACTTATTTTTTGAGCTTTTGTCGATGGTCTTATTGGCAACTCAAACCGCGCGAACTGTTTTATGACTTTTGACATAAGCTTGATGTGTTATATTGACAGCTATATTAAATTTTTTGTAGAGAAGAATATAAATAATGATTTGGGACGGTTTTCAACCAAATCGTGTGAGAATTTTCAGAGATATGATTTTTCAAATTTTTCTGGGATAAAAACATCCCTGTCGTCCCGAAACGGTTAAGCTTACAACACAAAATTTGATGATAAACTTTATCAAACGCTTTCGAGAAATCTAACAAGCACAAAAGCGTTATAGACCCAGCATCATAATGTGGCCGTATATCATTAATTATCTTAACCACTGCAGACGAACAACTATGCTCAGCACGAAAACCATATTGAAAAGGTGATAAAAGGTTATTATTGACTAAGTAATCTGCTATTTGTTGAGCCATAAGTTTTTCACAAATTTTTGCTAACGGTGAAAGGATGCTTATAGGTCTAAAATCATTGCGACAAGATGGATTTTGCTTCTTTGCTATTGGAAGAACAATGGCGACTTTCCATACATAAGGGAACGTTACCGACAAGAAACATGAATTAATAATGTGAGTTAGAGGGCTTATAATATGGGGCAGTAAGATTTTAATAAATTTTATGGGAATACCATCAGCAGCCATTGCATTTAAATTAATTTGCGACACACATTTACCCATATCAAATTCAACTACTGGGGGAAAATAAAAGGATTGATACAAGAGAGTATTTAGAGAGGTCAAATTATTACTATTAGCATCTAGATTAGGTTCTAGATAACTTTGAACTTTAGGTTTGTTACATACCCCAAGGCTTTTGATATTATTCCAAAAGCACTTTACTTGGAAGAGAGAGAGCTTAAGTTTGTTAGAGTAGAGACGCATTTTAGCTTGTCTAGTTACAAAGACGGCTTCGTTCCTCGCCATTCTGTAGGCTTCCTAGTTTGCCTCTGAAGGATTTAGCCGCCAAGTAGTACGTAATTTATTTCTTTACTTAATGTCAGACAGAACATGCTGGGAAAACCATGGCCACGACATATTTTTTATTCTACAACTACGTATAGGAACATGTTTTTCAAACAGAAACTTAAAAGGTTCTAAAAGGGAATTAAGCTTATCATTAACGTTGTGTTGAAACCAACAGTCATTAAACGATAGCAAGGAAACATCACGGAAGAGAGTCGGATAATTTATTTTCTTGAAATCACGATAAGAAAAAGTATTTAGGATAACTAAAAGAGTCAAATTGACATTTAACGTGCAAAAAATCAAGTCATGATCAGAGACGAAGAACAATTGATTGAAAAGGGAGACAACAGACGGATCAGAAACTATAAAAAAGTCAAGAAGACTAGGAGTGGTATTATTGGAGAAGCGAGTAGGCATAGAATCATTTACCACATACAATCCTAACGACGATATGTTGTTTTACAATAATTGTTTAGGCAGTTCGTTAGAAAGGAGATTTATGTTAAAGTCACCACACATAAAAATTAAGTCATAATCAAGAATACTATTTGATTATACAGAAAATAAAGGCTCAACAGAGAAACATTTATTAGAATTATACACACACGAAACAAGAATTTCATTGTTGTTGTCTGAAACACATAGATTAAGAAATTCAATACCTGATCCACTATAATGACTGACAACTTTTGCATTAAGCTCATTTTTGCAGTATATTGCAACTCCTCCTTCCTTTTTGTCATACCGGTCGTTTCTAAAAAGTTTTTAACTAAGAATATCACAAGAATTATCACTAATATCACTACATAGCCAAGTTTCCGAAATGCAAATAATGTCAACTAAAGAGTTTTCAAATATGTACCTGATATAGTCCAGTTTAGCCATGTTCAAGCTACGAGCATTAAAATGAACAACATTAAGTCCGCTGCGTTGCTTACATAAAGCCTTAATTAAAATTTTTTGATTTACATCAGCACCAGAAGGTGTTAATCTAGAGATAGACATAAGAAAATCAAAGAGAGAGCATATTTTAGGAACGAAACAAAATAAAGAGATAAAAAAGATAGAGAATAGTGACAGAAGGCTTAAAAAAACAAATAAAATTGCAGAAATGAACATAAATATAAACTGAACGGAGCATAAATATTTAAATAGCAGGAGACGAAATACCAGCACCGGCATCACAAGAATAACTATGTAGAGTGCTTTCAGAATTTTTAACTTTTCTGATGTAAACACTGCCTCGAAAGGAAAACGCATTAAAGATGCTCTTCCGACGTTTACAAGAAATGGCAGCTTGCAAGAGTTTGCGGGTATCGACATCAAGCAAAGAGTATATATATAAAGAGTTACAGAAACAGAGAAATTGCTCTTTAAAATATTTTCAAGCATGTAAGGATTGGGTTCTGCCGGCGCGCTGCTACTGTTATGCTGCCGACGTTCTTGATGTTTTTTTTGGGCAGAGGTGCTGTTAAAACTATGTGTGCACAAGCGAGCTGGGAAGATTTTTGTTCTTTTTAGAATGCTTTGGCCTTTTTCTTCCTATTAGAATTGCGATCATTTGGTATATTTAAGAAAATATGAATGAAATAAAGCAAAGCAACACTTCCTTGAATTTACCAATTTGCAAATATTCTATTGTTCTGTTTTGATTCTCAACTTTTTTTGGCTGAGTTTTATTTACATTTTTTTGCTACATTTCTAGCAAGGAAGATTTTTCATGCAATTGAAATTATATTTCATGAATATATTTTAATTGTATTTTATTTCAGAATTTTATCTATTCTATATTGGTCATTTGGTAAATTCAAAGAAAGATTTATGAAATAAAGCAAAACGGCTTAAAATATTAAATTACAATTGCAAGGTCTTTAATAAATAAATAAATATTAAAATTCCATGGGCATTCATCTTTAAGTAACTTATTTATTTTTGACTAGTTACATTGTATGCAATATGCATAATTACATATTTAATTATGTAACTTTTCATCTATAGTTGCTGTACTTGCAATTATAGATATATATAGTATCTATATACATAATTATTTGTACGTACAGAAAAGCTGCAAGATCTATTGCAGGTGGCTGTGATTATTTATTTATAAAAATCATGTCGCAAGTTAATTGCTTAGTTAAAACTTGTCCGGGAGTAAAGTACGGGGACAATTTACGTATTTTTAAATTCCCGGTAAACCAGCCAAATTTGTTCGAAAAGTGGTGCCGTAATATTGGAATCACAAAATTGCAGGTGAACGGCAGTAGCTGCATATGCATGCGTCATTTCGATCCTTCCTGCTTAGGAACAAAAAAATTAAAGTTGGGAGCAATTCCAACGCTTTGTTTTGCAGACAATATGTCTGCAGGAAAAAACAAGCTGTAAACAAAAAATATCATGTCAAATGATTGACCGTGTAAGGTCAGCATAATAGGATTTGCGTGTATCTGATTATGCACAACATGGCAATGCATGGCAGTGCTCAGATAAAAACAGAAATGCATATCTAAATACATAGATAATCATAGAATTTTAATTTCGGTGCATTCTCCTATGAATTTAACGTTTTGGAAAGACAGATGTGAAGTTGTAAAATTGTTTAACCAAGTGCGGTTGATTTATTAAAATAAAACGGTTTTATTCTTATTTTAATTGGTTTTATTTTGACTATGTGACTATTTGTTGCATTATGAGCATTTCTTTTGCTGTGTGCTAGCCGCTTATTTACTTTGCATGCGCTGCTCTGCCACGCGAGGCTTATTTGACCATTAGTATCAATGGTCGTTTTAAAGTTTGGGCTCGTTAGACCTGGAACAACGAAAGCTTTAAGTAAATGTAGTATTTAAAAAACACAAAAATTTAGTTTATTATGCAAAAAAGTTTGTCCTACCATTACATTTATTATATGCATGAGATTTGATTTTGCGATTACTTGACCTTAATAAATTTTTATTTTACTTACATAAGAAACGGGTATACCTGAAACTATTTTTGCTATACCATTGTGTGTAGATTCAAATATTTCAAAACTATTTGCATAATTTGTGTTTTAACAATAATTTGAAAGATAAGGACCAATTTCCTATATCTGTATAAAACTTAAAATGCTTTTACTGAAAAATCAGAACTTTGGAATTATGACGTTATTGAAGAAAACGACCGATATTTTTATTATATGTTTGAAAATAATATATAAATTTGAAATTGAATTTATTCTATTATTTTCATAATTATCAAATATTCTTTTGGTTTTGAGAATAATCTTTTCACATCTAACATGTAAATAATGTATATATCAAACATGTAAATAATAATTTTCAATAATTTCATAGGTCAGTTTTATTTAGGTACTTATAAGTTTTGAATATATATAAGAATAGGTTAAGAATTAGAATTAATTACGTTGATTAAACTTAATTAAATTATTTCATTTTTATTACATGAAATAAAAATAAAAACAAACATTTAATTATGTTTTAATTAAAATTTTTAATTTAAAAATAATCTCTAGAAATGCACGCAAAGATTTCTGCTTGTAAATAAAATGTAAATAACAATTTAAATTAATTCCATACATTAGGTTAGGTAATTTTAAGTTTTAAATATATATACTTAAGGACTAGGATTAGTAAGGATAATTCAATTAATTGATGAAATTCATTTTGAATAAAAATAATAAATAAAAACCATAACCACTTAATTATGTTTTTATAAGAAAAAAATCTACAGAAATAACCGCAAAGATTTCTGATTGTGAATAATAATGTAAAATAATTCCTTAGGTTAGGTAATTCTAAGTTGTAAATATTTATAAGGATAGGTTAAGAATTAGGATTAGCTAGGTTAATTAAAATTACTTCAAAATGTTTGCCGCTCGTTAGTCTTTAAGTTAGTGATTAATTATTTTCTAACTTATTATATTATATAATAAGAGTAATTTTTAGTCTTAAACATATTACATTATGTAATAAGATCTCACTTTAGTTTTAAGTTATTATATTATATAATAAGAGTACATTTTAGTTTGTAAGTTCTTATATTATATAATAAGCCATGTAATATCTAAGTATTATATTAAATAATAAGCTAAATACTTAATTTGTTTGGAAGTTTTAATTTAAGTGGTGAAAGAAAACGGATTTCAGCGGAAATAGAATACATAAGTAAGTATTTACCGCAAAATATTTGCATTCAATTACTTTAAATATTTTATTTTAATCAATTACTTATATAATTTGAAATATTTTTATATTACCATTTTATCAGGTTTTATAAAGCCACAATCAAATTAAAATAAATAAAATAATTTATAATATTTTCCTGCAAACAGTTAAAATAAATTTTTAACTTTTCTGTATTGCTCAAAACTATTGCATAATTTTTTTAAGAAAATCACAAATATTTTAGCATAATTTAGAATTGAGCATTGTTTATTTTTAACATCCGATAACTTGAAGTATCGCATGCTTTATCAGCTCTATTAAATAAATCGCAAAAATTTCTATGAAATGTTGTGAAAATATTTTCTTAAATAGGTTAAAAAAATTACGCAATAATATTCGCAACTTTGAACTTTTTTAAAATAAAAAATTAATTCTAAATAAATAAATGAATTTAAATTAAAGTTTAATTAAATTTAATATTTTCGGAATTCGTAATTAAAATTTTAGAGTTCAGAATTTGATAAAAAATACTAGCTATGTTCGATATTGGTAAATTGAAAGAAAGCCGTTTTGCTTTATTTCATAAATCTTTCTTTGAATCTACCAAATGACGATATAGAAAAGATAAAATTCTGAAATAAAATACAATTAAAATATATTCATGAAATATAATTTCAATTGCATGAAAAATCTTCCTTGCTATAAATGTAGCAAAAAAATGTAAATAAAACTCAGCCAAAAAAGTTGTGAATCAAAACAGAACATTAGAATATCTGCAAATTGGTAAATTCAAGGAAATGTTGCTTTGCTTTATTTCATTCATATTTCCTTAAATATACCAAATGATCGCAATTCTAATAGGAAGAAAAAGGCCAAAGCATTCTAAAAAGAACAAAAATCTTCCCAGCTCGCTTGTGCACACATAGTTTTAACAGCACCTCTGCCCAAAACAGACATAAAGAACGTCGGCAGCATAACAGTAGCAGCGCGCCGGCAGAACCCAACCCTTACATGCTTGAAAATATTTTAAAGAGCAATTTCTCTGTTTCTGTAACTCTTTATATATATACTCTTTGGTTAACTCTTGCTAATTCCAAATCACCACAGCGACGTTTAAGAGCACTAATTTCATTCTCCAGCAAAACAGTTTTCCTGTCCAACTCACTGCAGACGGTATTTGGCGCATTCACATCAGTCTCAATTTTTTTATATATTTTTATTTCAATGCTAGCAATATCCTCAGTTAGCTGCCTATGAGCGCTATCATACTTTGAGAGAAGATCATCTTTGAGTTGCCGCATATCACTTCTAAAATTAGCGCAAAGCCGCTCTAACATATCAAGCATTAGAGCACGGAAAGATTTCGAAGAGTTTTCAGCACATAAAAGTTTTGGTGTGTTGTTTTCCTCTTTGCTGTTGAAGCGAAGAGACAGCTGTTGTTGTTGTTGTTGTTGTTGTTGTTGGCGTGTTAAGCATGGTGAACAGTGATGTTACATCAAATTTGTTTGAATACTGTACCGTGCTTTTAAAAAAAAACAAACACGCAAGTATTAAAAAGAAAAGCTTTATTTATACTTACAAAATCAAAAATATTTCAATAAAATTAAAAAGTTTAGTAAAAAAAAACAATAACAAAAAATGAATCAACATATTAAAAACAATTGTAATTTAAAAAGATACATATTAGGTTTGTAACATGGTGTAAGAAATCAAGGTGCAAGTGATGTAGACGTCGTTCGCTAAAGCTGTCAAACTTGTGAATGACTGAAAGAGACAGATAAGTTGATTTTGTATGGTTTGACAACTTAAGTGTTGGATTTTTACAACAAAAATTAGAATTCGTTGTCACCTTGTTTTCTTACACAATGGGTTTGTAACATACATAAGTCTTAAAGCCTTTAGCATAGTCTTATTATTTCAACCACATGTAGTTTCATTTTTCAGTTTTTATATGGTATATTTATGAACATATTCTTGACAAGCTGACGAGAAAACATGTAGACGTGTGTTTTAGTGCTAATTGTTTTTCAACTTATTCCGTTTTTTTAAAAATTCTAAAATTGTTAATTGATGTTTAATGTTTTCAATGTTAAATGTAACTCGTATATTTTAAAAAAAATTTTAAAAATTTTCCTGATGATACTAGCCGACGGCGAGCGAAATATTGAAAGTTAAGGTAAGTAGTCGTAAAAATATTTTTTCGCAAAAATTCTTTTTGTGTATTTTAATAAAATTACTAAACAAAACGTTAATTTAAGGGTACAAATTCATAATTAATGTATTTTACTCACAAATTAGTGTTTGCCTGTACGGGGCTCAAAATTACTGTAAAATACAATAATTACTGCACGTGTAACATCAGTGGTGGTGAAGGCGGCATTGCAGTTAACAGTAAGAGCAAGGAGACGAGCACAGTAAAGGTGGAAAAAGTTGCAGCAGCAAGAGATGAAGATGAGTGAAAAGAAGTAAGCTCTGGTTTCAGTTTGTTTAAGCGTATGCGGTAATCGCGGTAGTTGAGTGTTATTAAATAGCTACTATTCTGTGACTCTGCTTTTAGAATGTTCTCACGACACTCTAGATTAAGTAATTCGGTCTGTGAAATACGATTGCGATTTACCCCGTTCTCACGAAGCAATCGTAATTCGGTTTGACAGCTGTTCTTTGTTAATTTTATTTACATAATTTTACTTTATGGCCCGGACCCGAATATTTTTTGTTTTTTTATATTGAATGTATTTGGGCCTCCTTAGCCTAAATATGAGTTCAAAAATTGTCTCTCTCGTTTGGTTTAGAAGATACAATTCACGAAAACTTCAAATTTTAGTGTAAATTTATTATAAAATGCATACATTACTTTTGAAGATATTACATTTCACGTATTATACACACTTGACGGTTCACCTTTTAAAAAGATTCTTATATCCAGAAGAACTGTAGACAGCGTACCCGGTGTTGGACTTACTGAGGATTGTAGTCCCTAAGCAGCACCCGAAGGCCGACTATTTAAAAGAGATAACTTTACTAGATCCTTCTGCTTATCACAAAATAAGACAAATGCAAATTCTACCAACTGTGCAGCATTGAGATGCACTGCACTGATGCAATGATGAATTTATTTGTACACCCATTTCACGGCCGCTGGAGTCCAGCCGGTGAACTCCTTTTCAGTGAATCACAAACCAATTTTCTTGTTAGCAAACTCGACTGCATCGGAGCTGTGGATAATGTTGCGACCGACCTGGATTTGGAGCAGAATGATCCATCCACATACTGGTGAAAATGATGGCGGAGTTGCAGAAACAGGGGTTGCAGGGTGCTGTAAAATGTTTATTTGTTATTTAAATTAATTCTAAAACAAAAATACTCACTTTGACTGCTGACATCTATTTGTTTTGTTTTTCTTTCTTCTTCTATAGAAGTGCAGTTTTCGATTAATTTTCGATCAAAATTAGAGATGAAACCGATTTTTACGTCATTCGGATGGTAATTCAAACTGATTTACTTTCGAATGAGGTAATTCAGGTTGTCAAATATTGTATGGCGAATTACTTAATTCGATACATAATTGAGCCTCGAATTACGAATGAGAGCCGAATTAAGTAATTCAAGGTGTCGTGAGAACATGCTATTACAGTTTGTAGTTTTATCCATCCACCCCTTCCTTGTTGTTGTTTCTAGCTATTAGTTTATACAAGGTGGAATACGCAAGCTTTATATTCAAAATATGTGATCGGCAAAGTGCACATATGTTTGTTACTAAAAACAGTGCTGTGCGCGACAAGCCAACACTTAATTACTTGTTGATTCACACCTGTTGTACATATTTGAGTGTTTATGTATCACCAATACGTCAAAGTATAGAATGCAATTAAATTTGTATTTAGCAATTCAATGCAGCGAATGCAGTGTATCAAACCATACACCGAAAAAACCGTGACAATAAACAATTGGCTTGGCAGACAACCTTCCAAGAAGGTAAAATACGTTTATCACCATTTACATCAGCATAACCTGAAAGCAACAAAAAATACGTCCGAACACTTCGAAGCTTTTTGCAAAATTATCAAAGTTATTATGTTACTTAATGTAATTTTATCAAGGTTATAAAATGTAACTTAGACGCTCTGGGGAAAAGGATGTACGGACTCGAGGATCCCACCGTATTTGCGACTGGATCCCACCGCCACTGTCGCATATCTAAAGATTTTCCTTACCTCCTATAGTTCATTTTTTTTCATCCAAAGCAATAAGTGCAGTATGCACCTAAAAAAAAGCTTTGTACTGTGTACAAAACAATTATTATATTCTACAAAGCTGTTTGTTCTTTTCAGCCTACGAACGACTTTTTGAATAATACAAATGACCGTTTGTACATTGTACAAAGAAAAATTTGTGTATTTTACAAACGCATTCGTTTCATCTATAAAAGATACGAACAAATATACGAACGCTGCTGCCACCGCTTTGTATATTATCAAACAATGTTCGTTCAGTTCACAAATTTATACATTATAGACTTTTACAAACTACCCAGTAGTTTTTGGCACTAGTGCTATACTAGTGATTTCACTAGCCCCTAGGCTACCACCACTAGTTCCACTTCAATCTGCTTTCTATGCAACTGGCGAATTTTACGTGGAGATGTCATAGGGAGGGGTTAACAACTTTACTAGTGCGTTGGAGCAAACTATTTCACTAGTACGTTGAGGCCAACTACTTCTCTAGTGCTTTTCAACTGCCGTTCCCTAGCTACTTCACTAGTGCTTTAGAACTAAGTACTTCACTAGTGCGTCGGTACCAACTACTTAACTAGTCCAACGATATCTGTCAATAGTACTAATGAATTAAGTAATTCCGTACTTTAATTTTTGTTTTAGAAACCAAATATTTTCATTTTTTATTAAGAAACACTAAAAATATTATAGTTTACAAAGTTGTTTACTTGAAAAATAAACATTAATTAAAATTGAGTTAGACAAAATTAAAACAAATTTAGTGGGAAAAAAACCAAAGATATTGACCAAGTAAATTAAATAAAGTTAAAATTTAAAGTTAAACTAAGTATATAATAGTTTTTGAAGAGTAAAACTGCAAAAGCAAGAGGAATTAAATATAATTTAAACTATCATCAGTTGCTTGTTTTGTTGTGGATTTTGTTTTGAAAAATCGTTTTTTCCAAATGAATTTTTTTAACCAAATGAATTTTTATTTAACCCAAAATTAATTATAAAAGTCTTATTATAAAATTAATATGAAAACGCTCTTAACATACAATCGTATTTTTCTAAGAATTAACAATTACATAATATAAGTATAACAATTTATCATTTATGGCTTTTATATTCATTTAAAGAATTAAATTAGTTAATTTTTCCCAAAAAATGGGTGTTAAAAAAGGAATAATTTTACATTTTATTTTTATAAAAAACTAACATAAATAATTATACTTATAACTAAACATAACAAAAGGAACAAGCATAACAAAAGGAACAAAATGATGGTTACATGTCCAAGGCACAATAAGGAATACGTTGAATTTAGTTGCGAGTGTATTGGCTTATGTTGTATACGAGATTGGTGATGTTAAGTGTATTGAATTTTCGATGGTAAAACAAAAGTTTATTTTCCGAATATAAATTGTTATTTTTGTAGAGTATTATTAAATGAATTGGTGACAAATTCCTTTCTCCAAATGGATATGTAATTTGATTTTCTTTTCCTAAATACATCGAAATAAGTTCGTTGTCAACGTTTGGTGCACTTTGCAAGAATTTAATTGCTGATTTTATAAGAAATGTGTCGATGCGTTCAATTTCACAAGATTTATACAATTTAGAATTTGAAACTTTTTTTCTAAAACCGTCCTGAATAGGTTGCCTATCTGCTACAGTGCAAATCCGTAATATGTTTCTTTCAAACTTTCTTAGCCTCTCCATCTGACAAGAAGAGATGTTGAACCAAATTGGAAACGCATATGACAAAATGGGCCGAATAATTTGCTTATAACAATTTAATTTTATGCGATTTTGGAGATCTCTAGTTCTTTTTAAAAATTCTGAATAGGTGAAAAATATTTTTTTGGCCTTGGCTAAGATATAATCAATATGTCTATAAAAGGTAAATTTACTATGGAGAATAACACCCAAATATTTCACTTGGTCTTTGTATGTTAGAATTTGACCATTAATTTCGATAGCTGGAATTTATTTTCGAGCATTAGGATATAGATATTTTTTGAAACCTTTGAAGACAGTACATTCACATTTGTTAATGTTTAATTTAAATTTCCATTTATTGAAGTATTCAAGAAGAGACTGTAAATTTTGATTAACCAAATTATTAGCTATCCGCATAGATGCTTTAGAACACAAGATCAGAATATCATCTGCATAAATTAAATACAGAATGTTTGGACCTGAATCAGGTATATCAGCCAAAAGTATATTATACAGCACGGGTCCCAAAAGTGAGCCTTGTGGAACGCCAGCCAAAATTGGTTTTAAAATTGAATTTTGATCACGGTTACAAACATAAAAGGAACGGTCAGTTAAATAATTGAATATTATTCTACATAAATTTTTATCAAAGCCAAAAACCTTAAACATTTTGTAAATAATACCCTCAATCCACGCGGTGTCGAAAGCTTTTTCAAAATCCAAACTTACAGCTATTGTTGCGCATCTATTGTTCAAATTTGTAGAAACAAAGTCCGAAAGCAGCATGATTTGTTGAATGTGAGTTTCGAAATCCAAATTGGTATTTTTTTAAAATATTTGTATCCGAAATGTGAGTTTTGATTTTGATTAAGAGAAATTCTTCGAAAAGTTTGCTTACATTGGACAATAGCGAGATTGGCCTGTAGCTCTTAGGGTTTTTTGCACTAGAATTTGGTTTTAAAATTGGAATTACCTTTGCACATTTCCAACTCAGTGGAAAAGAGCCCAAATTGAAAATGCGATTAAAGAGAATAGCACAAAATTTCCAAAAAAATTGTGTGGTTTTTCTCAGAACAAAATTAGAGATCCCATCTTCGCCAAAACTTTTTTTATTATTTTTGAATTTTAGAGCAAAACAAATGTCTTCTGCACTAATAAAGTATTTGTAATTTTCTGGTAAAACACCTGCAGATGAATTTCCATCAGCAGTGAAAATATTGTTAAAATTGAAAATCGGTGCATTACTATGTAATTCACTGATTACATTTTTGACAAAATTTGTAAATTGATTTGACCCTAAATTTAGATTTTATCGTTTTTTCTGCAACTGCATTGCCTTGCGTAGCTGATTTTCGGGTGAATCGTTTTCCTTAAACGGAATTGAGTCGGAAATAAGATTTATAAATTTAACTTTTAATTTGAAATAGATGAGCGTACATTTTAGTGAGTGTATTTAGACATTACATATAAGCAAACACATTGCAAAAATAATTTGGTTTAATTTTTGATTTTTGATTTGGTTTTAATTTTGGTCAGTGATTTGTGTTTTGTATTTCCAATGGTACAATGTTAATCAATTTAAATCTCAAACTCTCCTGCTATTTTCTTACCCATTAGGACACTGTAATAATTCTTGAAGTGGTAGGTCTTGAATATGCTGCCGTAAAAGTTGTGACATTATGACTTTTTGCTCAGCAAATGCTTCCACTTCAATTTTAAGCTGGTCTTAAAAAAGAATAGAACCAAATTTAATTTGTTTTTCTTTTATGTGTTGGCAAGATACAAATGATTTAAATGACCATGCCTTGAAGCACTCCGAATTGTCGTTGCATATTGGCTGAGAAAAAGATTCAAACATAAATGAGCGAAAACTAATACATTTTTAAACGCATACCTTTCATGTCATCAATTTTATTTTCTAAAATTTTGCAATTACAGTGAGTAGTTTGGTGTGCTATAAAAAAATCAATAAATTATAAATTTTACATAAATATTTTAATTAGTATTACTCATATACTTACGCGAAGACTCTGATTTAAACGAAAATGGCATACGATAAATTTTTTTTTGTGGACTCTTAGATTGAGACATTTTCTGAGATTTTAAATTCAATTTTATTTGATAAGTTTGTTGTATTTTATATGGTTTTTTTAATTTATATATCTTTTATATTGAATGATTTGAATCGAAAAAAATTTACCCACACATAAAATTATAAAGTTCACAGTTTCTATGACAGGTGACTCAGAACGAAAAAATTTAGTTTATGATTTATAGCAACAGTGACCATTGGCATTAACAACAAATCTTCGTTGTAGGGAATGCCAATAGCCTAACATACAATATCTGAAAAAGGAAATGCCTCATCTACGTTAGAAGGTTAAAAATCTAATAAATATACCCCCAAGGTCATTGAATCAGAAGGTTCTTTGTAAAAGCTGCGTAAATTTTAAACTCCGACCAATAATGTGTTCATAAGTCAGTGATTGAATTCGGATAGGGATGTCATCCTTAATATAGCAGAAGCAATCTGGATTTTTTGTACTTAAGGTGTATCCTCGAAAAATACATGTTTTCATTTTGTTATTCAATAATTTAGGTCTATCGTGATTCGGAGGAATCAAAAATCTTTCTTCTTGAATTTTTCTATTTGTTTGCTCCCGGATTTTTTTGGGTTTTTTTACAAATTTTAAACTGCAAATAGTTTTCAAAAGCATACGATGAGCCTGCAGTTGGATTTCCAACAAGTTCGATAGTATCTTTCAAATGCAGTAAACTATAGATATTATAAGAAACACTGTTTTGGCTGAATAAAGTAGGAAAATTCTGCACAAAAAGATTTAGCATTCCTTGTGCTAGTTTCAAGTTTTTACTGCATTGCTTTGGACAACAGAGCAGTCTTTAAGAGCAATGAAGCAAGAAGAACTTATAATATAGGTTGTCAGGTAATTCATCCCTTGGTGCAATGATTCCTGAATACAATAAAAATTGCCGGAATTCAGTTGCATTACAGTTAAAAAGTTCGTCTAACGCCCTCGGCTTGCGAGCAAACTCTTTTGGAACATGACTACGCATTGACATCAATTCGCAGATATGTTTACCTTACTGGAATTTGGAATTTTAAAGCAAACTTTGTTGTTGATTAGTCGAATCAAAAAATTGTGCATCACTCCTAAATTCACTAGATGCATACAGTCTAAGCTAATCTGGCGAACCATAGAGACGTTAAGATTTCAAGTGTTTTAGATTTCAAGATTTTTCAAAATTAACTTAGGTGTTCCACAAGGATCTGTATTGGGCCCAATTCTTTTCTTAATCTATATCAACTCGTTGTTGAAAGCGCATGACAATATGTCCCTTGTGGCGTTTGCTGATGATTTGGCTTTTACTTTTTTTAGTGTCCCCCCGCTTAATCTCAGCGCTTAGATATATTCAAAACTAGAGTGGCTTAGAATATGGTTTCTGCATCACAAACTGGCTATCAGCGATAAAACAAAACTGATGTATTTTAGTCCTAGTGGTAAGGATTTGCATTTTAATCAAATGCATTACCAATGTGGCAAATGTAAAAAATATCTGTGTTATTGCAAAAATTGTGAAAGAAATGAAATTGCAATTACTTTTTGTCATGATATTGAATGTGATAGTAACTGTTTTGTAATTGAAAGCGTTAACTCTTTTAAATATCTAGGTAACATAATTGATAGTAGGATTAATTGGCTTGAACATACTTGTGCTATCAAAAAATATCTATTATCTGTTAAACGTAGTATGTTCTGTCTAGAATCCTTTTGCGGTCGTAAACTACTAAAAGCAATATATTATGGCATTTGCCAATCAAAATTGGAGGATGGGTTAACTTGTTGGGGTGGCACCCATACCAACAAAATTAGGCCAATTCTTATAGCTCAAAAACAAATCATTAGAAGAATTTTTGGAAAAAACCGTACTCATCGTTCTCTTTTTAAGGAACTTAATATTATGCCGATTAAGCATTTATATTGCTATAAATTTATGAAGTTTTTTGTTAAACAGGACAAAAATTTGGTGACTAGAAATTGGCCGCATTACAGACTTCGGGTAGATAGCGATAACTTAGTAGAAATTCCTAGACACTCAATTATGCTTTTTTATCACTTTTATGACTCTGTTGCGCCGCGGATTTTTAATAACCTGTCACATAATATTAGAAATATTGACGTTAACCAAACCTTAATCGAATCAATCAAATCATGGATTGCGAATTTGGATTTTCTTAGAATTTATGAATTGTTTATTGTTAACTCTTGAATACTGAGCAAATTATTATAATCTATAATTATTCTTTTTTGTTAAATTGTTCCCCACTTAATTAATTAATTAGCTTATACAATTTTACTCATGTTTCACTCATTTATACTTATATCTTATTTTAAATATTTATATCTCTTCTGCAGGGCATTCCCTTATGGAGTGTTGGGTGTGACGATCCCGCTGATCCCAAGTTGTTGCTATAGTTTTAAGTTTTCATATTAATTTCTATTCAGATGTTCTTACTATTGGATAGCTTGTCGACACTAGCCCTTATAGCTACAGACATGCAATCCTGTTCATTTAAGGTTTAATTATTCTCTGTGGCTTGCATAAATTGTAAGAACTTTGTCAATAAAAAAAAAAATTATAAAAAAAATGCTGCTGTTTTTGTTAAATAGTTTTGATGATGCTGGTTTGGGTACTTTCTACTAGAAAAATCTTCATCTGTGATGAGAACAACCGATTTTGTGCTGTAGGTTAAAACCTACAAAGGAGTTTTTTCCAACCTGTGTGCATTTTGTGCAGCCATGTCGTAATGCATGGGATGGTGTTCCACTTATAAACGCTCTTGCAGGAGCATCGCAAACAATAGCCCTAATGTTAATTTTTCCCCTTTTTCCTGATAGTTCTAAGCACTTCTTTTGTATATATGACATCTCCAAAGTAAATGCGCTTTAATAATTATTAATAATTATTAATTAATTAAAAAAAACTAATTATTAAGGCGCATGATTATAATCATCACAACTACTTGGCTTGGTTTTACTTAAAAAGATACCTACCGGAAATACAGGCACGCATTCCAAGTCATTTAACTTCACTAAAATTGGCCATAATTGCGTTCTTGAACTTTTATAAAGAGGTAGTCCGTCGATATTAACGTCAATGGTAACATTATTGGGAAAATTAACTACATTTGCTAATTTTTGTAATTGCTGGGTCAGTCCTATATGAAGGTATGACTCCCCCGCGATTTGTTCAATTTCTGGCCTAATAGGAGAACTAAATTCATAAAAATAACCTACATTTAAATTTTCATCTTTCAGAATTTTTATTAAGTCCTGAGTGCATTGCCTAGTTGGTAAATGTTTTAAGAACAATTGCCTCAATTTTTAACTTAAATTTAATTCTTTAAAGCTGTCATTAATCTGCCTACCTAAAATATCGCTGTAAGATTTTACAGACGCATTTTCCTGTGGCAACATGTTGTAACTTCGAAAGTTTCGAAATTGTCGAAATTATCGAAAGTCGGTATGTTGTAGCACTTTCAACAGGCGATATTTGCAGTGAAATATCACTTTATTTTGGAGGAAGTGATCGAGAAGAGAAGTAAATATAAATGGAAATATTTATCGATTTAAGCATGGTTTTATTTATTCTATATTATTCATTTAACATAGAAGAGTTAAATAATGATTTTAAGTTAGTGAAATAATAAAAGTATTGGCTTTAATAAAAGTATATATATAGTTACCTTAGAACTGTTTGTTCAAATTAAGTTGACTTTATTTTTATAAGCTTTTATTTAACTTGCTACGTTCGTATGTATGTCTTCAAAACTTGCAAGCCATTTTTTACAACTTTTTGGTATCTGATTAAGCTGAAATTTAGCATATATATGTAAGTCCGGTGACAATGCACACCCCCTTTTACCGTCCACAAATCAATAAAAATGCTATATCTCTACAACTACTGGACCGATTCAGCTGCAATTTTGGCAGTAAATTTCCTTCGAGTAGAGGATAATTAGGAAAAAATTTTGCCACTCCCCCTTTTTCTGCCCACAAATCAATAAAAATGCTATATCTCTAAAACTACGGGGCTGATTCAGCTAAAATTTTGGCAGTTAATTTCCTTCAAGTAGAGGATGGTTCAGAATAAAATTGTGCCACGCCCCCTTTTACCACTCACAAATCAATAAAAATGCTGCATCTCCATAAGTTTTGAAAATAAAAGATGTTAATAATAAACCTTTAAGACTAAAAAGTAAAAAATAAATAAAAAGTAAAAAAATTTTTTAAAAAATAAGCTTTTATTTAAAAAGACGTGAACGAAAAAAAAATAAATTTAAGTGACATTTGTAATATATGTATGTATACAGTAGGTATATTCTAGGTGCAGAGGAACCCCTCTCTTGGTTACTCATCATCATAGTATAAACGTACGTAAATTGGTAAGTTCTAAGGACTTATATAAATTTAGAATCTTTCAAATACGTTTGTGTTTAAAAGCTTAAGGCACTGATATTGTGAAACCTGTATAATGGATCGTGGACATCGGTGCCTCAAGCTTTTAAATATAAATGTATTTGAAAAATTCTAAATTTATATAAGTCCTTAGAACTTACCAATTTACGTACGTTTATACTATGATGATGAGTAACCAAGAGAGGGGTTCTTCTGCACCTAGAATATACCTACTGTATACATATATGACAAATGTCACTTAAATTTATTTTTTCTTTTTAGTTCACGACTTTTTAAATAAAAGCTTATTTTTTAAAAAAAATTTTTATTTGTTATTTATTTCCAAATAATATTTTATTGAAAGTAACCAATTTATCACTTTTAGTTTAAATGACATTTTTTATTAATAAAACAATTTTTAAAAATATTGATTCACGTTATTTAGCATGCCAAGTATCAGAAAAAAGCTTGCATGCAGCTGTTAAATGTTCGAACATAACTTCGAAGCAAACCAAATCGCCTGACGAACGAAAATATTACAACATTCTGCCAGATCGAAAACTTCGCTTCGATGTTCGCTTCGACAGCAAAGTAACATATCGCCACCGGTTTTGTTCAATTTGTTCACTTATCCCTTCTATTATATCACTTTCTGGTGAAGCTGATCCAAATTTTTTTAAATATTTTTCTTACTCTTTTTTAATTAATCTTTTTAAATGACGAATACTATTCATGCCCGTTATTATTTATGCCAATTTATTGATGGTTTATTTATTTAATACCGTCTACATTTTTATTTGTAACTGCTTAAATTTTATTTTTACTTCACTTTTTGGTCTTATTATTCCTTTTTTTTTTTTTGTCACAATTAAACTTGCAGCTGTTCTTTCCCGAAAATTCACGAAATATACTCGAAATCAACCAAAATTTAAAATTTTTTAAAGCAAATTGTCAAATTCAAAGCTAATTTACTCGAAAACGATCAAGTTTACTGGTTTTCTTTGTCATATCCGTTATTTGTTTCCTTCATTCAATTTGTTTTAATTTGCGACTGAAGTAAATATTGAATTGAATATGTCAGGGAATCCGCTTTGAGCAGTGTGAGCATTAAGTTCATTGAATTGACCCGTTGCTGCTCTACCCTGGGTCAATAAAGTAACTAGTGAGTAAATGAACTAGTGAAGTAGCTAGCGATAGAGTAGCAATTGATTACTCTCAATACTGGCGGGTAGCGTTTGTAGAATGTACAAAGTTACGAATTCAAAAATGTTTTTCCGTCCAACAAACACTACAAACGTTTGTACTATGTACAAAACATTTGTACATTCTACGAATAGCCTCTGTTTGTATTTTTACAAAGATTTTATTTGTAATTTTATCCTAAATTTTTTATGGGTGTGCTTACGACGTATCTGTTCTATTAAATATTCCACTTCATCGTCAGACTCCGATGAACTTACATCTGGACTTGGTTGAAAATTGCTTATTTCGATCCTACACTTGGTACGAGCTAATGCATTTTCAGAGATTGATTTAAATTTTTTTTTATTGTTTTCTTTTATGAAAAAAAATATAAGAAGATTAGCTTGGTGTCTAAACAGTTCTAAGTTCTAGTTCATAGCAATTTAAAAGTAAAAAAAAGGTATATATTAAACTGAAAGTTAATTAAACTAATGCAAAATAAATTTCCATTGCCACTACCACCTAGTGGTAATGCAAAATAAATTTGCATTACCATTAATATGTAATGGTAATGGAAAAAAATTTGCATTACCACTAAATTTTTATTGGTTACTATCATTATAATGGAAGAAATTTAAATTAACACTAAAATTTCAAAAAATTTCGACCATTACAAAATTTTTTAAGTACAAAATTCTGTAAGTGACGTAGTTTCTTTTTAATAAAAAATTAGCTGATTAAGGAAACAAATTGAAAGGGTAACTAAAATATACAATACATAACGATAATAAAAAAATTATTGTCTTTGGAAGCAACTATGAAATCAAAAACAAATTTTGATAGTAAAAGGCATTTATTAGCTTAATTTAGTACTAGCATTTTTAAATTCATGTCGTTAAGTTTTTGTCTTCGCGACCGATTGGTGATATTTTTTGCAATTTCTTCGAGTACTATTAAAAATTTAATGGTAATGCAAATTTTTTGCATTAACAATAAAATTTTCCATTACCATTAAAAATTTAGTGGTAATGCAAATTTTTTTCCATTGCCATTACATACTAATGGGAATGCATGTAAAAAATTAATGGTAATGGAAAATACCCATCTATTGTATTTATACATTGAGTTCAATATAAAATTGTCATCACAAAACAAGTACCTTTATGCTTTTTAAGAACACAAAAAAGAATAAGTATCTCAGAACACAATCATAAATTTTTGAATTTTAACATTTTATCATTTCAGTTTGAGGATCAATGGAACAACTGGTGAAATTATTTATTTTAAGAAAATCTTGTAAAAGTAAAATTCCTGAAAGTGTGTCTGTTTTTAATCTATTTCTTAGTTGTGTCTTATTGATATTTACTTTTAAGAAATTTCTTTCAGCATTCGCATATGAGTTTGATAAGCATATTAACTTTTCAACAAATGATGTTATGTAAGGAAATGCCAAACTTAAAACTGCTTTTTTAATATAATGCCTTTTTCTCTAAAAATATTCTATTTTTTCCTACATTTTCTTAAAAAAAATTTTAAAATATAAATTTTTTAATTCTCTTATTTCATTATCAATATTTTGTTAATCATCCTTAGAAATGGAAATTTGGCAATAGTAAATAGCAATAGTAAATTTGCAATAAAAATAGCAATGCACAAAAAACTTAAAAAAACTTAAATAAAGTTAGTTAATGTTGCTTAAATTCTTATGAATGCATTTGGCACTTTCTATGTTATCAGCATTTACCGCAATAGCAAAGAATATTTGTAAAGGAGTTTAAAGCTCAAGAACGCGACGCACAACCGCTTCCAAAGAAAGCATCAGTTTCACAATTTAAAAATTTCTATTAATTGTTCGATTTTTTAGGGCTGTTAGAAATATAATTGTAAATGTCTTTTAGCAATGACTCAACCGAATAGGGTAACTTGAGGCAACAACGAACATAATGCAATAGAATGACAAATACATTTAAAATCAGCAAATTTGGTTGCGCGATGGAATGAAATTCCGTCATATTATTTGCGCCATCAGCCGCAAAGCCTTTCATTTGCTTTCTATAATCAATTTTATTTTTACATAATTTTAATTGTAAGATATTTACACGCTCAGAAATCTAGGATTTAATTTTAAGCCAAGCGTTGGAATCATGCATTTTTTAATATATTTTTGATTAAAACTTATACTTTCAAGTATATTAAAAAATTGATTTATTGTTATCTGTATTAAAGTATAATAAAAATTGTATTATATACAAGTTATAATACAAATTGAATCATTCTGATTCTGAAACCTGACATTGTCAAAATAAAACCTAAAGAAATAATTTTTGTTAACGAAAAACCGTATGTTATAAAAGAAACTTTAAATGAATAAATATTTTGTTATTGGTTGACCAAATATTTTCTTTTTATTTCACTTGGAATTTTAAAAGTAAGTAAACATATAAAAGATTTATAGCTTTTTTCCATAAATGTTCCATAAATTTATTCCATAAATGTTGATTTTTTCTTTCACCTTTTCAGGACAATATGTATTAAATGTTATACATCTTGTATTACTGTTTAATACAATCTGTATTACTATTTAATACAATTTGATACAATTTGTATTACTATTTAATACAATTTGTATTAATATGTAATAAAATTTTTTTATTCGTATTACTTTTTAATAACTGAAGTATTACACTTGATTACAAATGTATTAAAATATAAACCAGAATAGTACTGTTCTAAACTCAGTTTCTATTCCAATTCTGTATTAGAATTTAGTATTATGGGATTAGAATTCAATTTTAATATTTGACATATATTAGATTCTAATGCAATTCTGGTGTGGTCATATATACAATACAGTTTTTATTCGAATTCAATCCAAGATTTCTGAGCGTGTAGATAAAGTAAGTTTGAAAGAAGGAAACAACAACAAACTTTGTATAGATTCCATCACACAGCAGACTAGACAGACTGTTTCTGAAGCGGCTAAACTTCCATCTTCAGTAGTATTGAGTGATTAAGCTGTGACCAACAACCCTCTGTTAAAGTCTTATATGGTTTGACACTTGTTTTGAATAAATTCTCTTGTTGAGATCGCACGAGTTTATTTCTCAACAGCCATTTTTCATAGAACGTTAAAGCAGTGAAGTTATTTTTAGATCGCGAAGCTCAAAGCTCTACCCAGGTTTGTGTCTCATCATACTATATATCAGTGTACTATGAATGCAATTTTAAAGACAAGTTCATATTCTACCTTTACAACTATTTGATATAAGGGTAAAAAATGCGTTTATAAAATACGTCAAATATGCCTCACAATACGTCAATCGTTATTTGAGCCTTAAAATACGTCAAAATGACTAAGTTAATGCAGTGTGCGTGAGGGTATAAAAAAGTCAATTATTTGATGTTGTTTTCGTTATAGAAGCAGAACAAAACTGGCGCAATGTTGATTCAAATGTTAGCAAAAGTAGCAATTAATGATAACTTTAACTACACGGTTAGAAATCTTGGAATAAATTTTAGTACAAGCAAAATATTACAAATATTTTTAATTCAAAAAGTATTAAATTTAATACTCCTCCATTGATTACAACATTTTTAATATATTTTGTTTTACATTTTAATACAGTTCAAATATTACAACGATATTTTATACCCTTTAGAATCAATTTGGTTCTATATTTACTATTATACCTTATTTTTAATGCAAAATAAGTATTAAAAATTAACACAAACTGAGCATTTAATTTAAATACTTTTTTTATTAAAACTGAATTTTAATATTTGCCCAGTATTTAATTTTAATACAATATTGGTGTGGTTATATATGTGAGCCCAAAAGTATTAAAATTTATTCCAAGACATTCTAACCGTATATGTCTCCTAAGACACACACACACAAGTTGAAAGTGTAAACATTTGTTTCTAATTTACTTTTTTTTGAAATTATCAATTTAATAACTTTAAACCAACATTTGGATGGTTCAGTTGCATTCCTAAAAGGTTATTTCATTCATTAAAATATTTCTTAAGGCGATTTAAAGAGATGTATCTATGTAATTACAAAACCGCACAAATCACTACCGTCTCCTGTAATATATAAAAACAACATTTAATAAGTGCTTGTCTCGGTGTTATGTTTAACCCATTAGCCACGGTTGGGTATTTTTTTATCCATGAAAATGCTTCTGCAGAATTGATCTTATGTCAGGATTGGTAACAGCTAAGTGATTAATTTTTTGTTTGTTGCTTTAAGAAAACATACAGCCATAAATTCTTTTTGGAATGTGTCAAGAAAAGTTTACGTTAACTACTACATTTTCAAAGTCAAAAGTTATTTAGTTTAAAAATCAGAAAATTTGTGTTATTATCATTTGTTAATTATCATCATTTTAAAAAAATGTAAAAGATCTCGTAGCCAATTAACCAACTATGCATGATATTGATAGAAAATTGCTGAATCTCATGCACTAAAAATTCGAAAATACGCGCATATAACATGCACTTAGAACTCTTAAATATGCGCTAAAAACGGGTAAAATATGCAATTAAAAAATTTTTCTAATATATTATTATCGGTTCAAAATGAAATATTGTATGTTATTTAACAAAAAAACAATTAATTTTAGAATACATATAAAATTCATTTATCAAAAACAACAAAAAAAAGTTACACCGTCCGACAACACTTTTCACACAAGAAGTAAACCATATACACGTGAAACAAGGGATAAAGGATAATAAAACTGCATTCTCAATTTATCTCTAGAGCGTCAGGAATTTTTAAAAGTACTTTTAAGTAACAAATGTATTTGATTAAGAAAATGTATTTAGATACTTAAAAAATAGACAATATTGATATTAAATAAAAGAAGAAAAGTTTATAAAAAAATAGACAACAAATTTAAAAAGCTTTTTTGGTTTGTTATTAAAAGTAATGAAAGTTTTTTACTTTACACAAATTAAAAATTATTTCCATAAATGTTCAAATAAAACATAAGTAAATTAAACTAATCTACATATTTGGTATGGATGTATTGTCACTTCAAAGTTCTGATAAAAGAGAATTTGACAAATCTGGCAAATGAAAGATTGTCCGCTTTCATTTGATACACATATTGTCTTGTTTTGAAGGTTTAAAGTATTTAAATCAATATTTTTAAACAATTCCTTTTGAGAAAATCCTGGAATTCTAGAAAAAAAGTAAAAACGCAGTTTTACAATCCTTTAATTCTAGTTACACTTGTATATTGTTAACTTCGTGTGTGAAATTTTTTGAAGTGAAAACTTCGAAAGGCGCTTTTAACGATTTTGGTAGAGTGTAAATCTTTGGTTTGCGTCATTTTGAACTGGGACCCGCGGCAGCACCCGCGTGAACAACTGTAGGACGCGCGGCACCAATCCGCGTCAACAACTGGGACCCGCAGCACCAACTGCGTCAACAATTGGGAACCGCGGCCTCACCCGTGTCAAAAACTGAACGAAAACCACCGCGGCCTCACCCGTGTCAAAAACTGAAAACTTTTGTGCGCGGCACCACCCGCGTCAACAACTGGGACCCGCGGCAGCATCCGCGTGAACAGCTGTGGGACACGCGGCACCACGCGCGTCAACAACTGGGACCCGCGGCAGCATCCGCGTGAACAACTGTGGGATGCTCAGCACCACCCGCGTCAACAACTGGGACCCGTGGCAGCATCCGCGTGAACAACTGTGGGACGCGCGGCACCACCCGCGTCAACAACTGGGACCCGCGGCAGCACCCGCGTGAACAACTGTGGGACGCGCGGCACCACCCACGTCAACAACTGGGACCCGCGGCCTCACCCGTGTCAAAAACTGAACGAAAACCACCGCGGCCTCACCCGTGTCAAAAACTGAAAACTTTTGTGCGCGGCACCACCCGCGTCAACAACTGACATCCGCAGCCGTATCTGCGTGAAAAACTACAATTAGCATCGGTTCTACGATAAACGACAATAAAGTCGAAATCAGAACTAAAAGCCGCAACCTGGGAGCCAAACTGCATCATAGTCACGATAAATGTAGCCGCTTGGCCAAGCCCTACATCAGCGCATCGTCTCATGATATTTGCAGCATTAGGTTCTACACCAGCAGCTAACCGAGCCAATGCTAAATTCACCAAATTCAACAACCTGCATCATGGCATCGTTTTATGATATATGCAACCATCAAAGTTACATCATCACATCTTGTCTACGATAAATGCAGCAGTATTTGCAGCTTTGCATCAAGAGATCGTCCTCACGATAAATGCCATAGCCGCACTTACACCCACCAGACTTGTCAACTTGCATCATCACATCGTCTCATGATATATGCGACCACAACTATAAAAGTTGCATCATCACATCATGTCCACGATAAATGCAGCAGTATTTGCAGCTTTGCATCAAGAGATCGTCCTCACGATAAATGCAATAGCTACACTTACACCCACCAGACTTATCAACTTGCATCATCGCATCGTTTTAATGATACGTACAACCACACCTACAAGAGTTGTACCATCACATCATGTCTACGATAAATGCAGCAGTACTTGCAGCTATGCATCAAGAGATCGTCTTCACGATAAATGCCATAGCTACACTTACACCCACCGGACTTATCAACTTACATCATCGCATCATCTCATGATATATGCAACCATAACTATAAAAGTTGCATCATTACATCATGTCTACGATAAATACAGCAATACCTGCAGCTAGGCATCAACAGATCGTCCTCACGATAAATGCCATAGCTACACTCACACTTATCGGACTCAGAAAAAAAAAGCATAGCTTCGCACCATTTCTATGAGATGTGCAACCACACATACAAGAGTTGCATCATCACTTCAGGTTCATGATAATTCCAAACCCTACACATACCACAACCTGGCTTACTCAACATCAACAAGATAATAAGTTCGAATTTGAAGTCAGCCAATTACCTACGACCAACTACGACTGTCATACCGCAACTTCGACCAACCAACATAGAAAACAATACATGAAAATAGCTCACATACATATTGGATCGTGTGAACACCTTGCAAACAAACTGGAATACTGGCAACACTGTACACAAAGTGGGGAAGTTCCAATTTGAAAAGTAAAGCCATAACAGTCATTGCAGTTTGAAGTGACCGTGAGTAAACAACGCAATTCGTCCTTTTAAAATTCACGTTAAAATCAAGTGCGACTCAGTTTACTATATAAACATTTTCTACGCGATAGTGAACAAGTTTCAGCATCTATCCAGTCGAATAAGCTGTTGCAGGTATTTATCAATGGTTTAGTAAAAGGTTTTGGCAGAACTCAACATCCAATAATCGTGGAGCAGACGAACATTTAGCCCAAATATAAGTAAGGGAAATTATCAACATAAATTATTACAGGATACAACCGTGCATACTGGAATTTGCACAACACACCAAATTTAAATTTCAAATTTTAAATTTTAATTTCTACACACCAGGCAACCCCGCCTAACTGTCTTTTTCAAGACACTTAGCCACGTATCGCGGGAGCCCGATATCCAACATGGATAAATTCACGAGAACCAAGGAAGCATTCAGCCAACGTCTGAAAGAATTATCAGAAGCTAGGAAGCGCGTTATACTGCTGTCAGAACCAATGGCTATACCAACGCCAACCAAGATGCGACGCCATAACAGCAAACAACGTATGCCCCTACACGCGCTATACACAAACGAGTCAGAACCGAGTGGCTCACCCACAACGGATCGCCGGTACATACCGCAACAACTACCAGTTGAAACGATCGCTAAAGGTACGCAACATATCACACATATGGACGAAAGTGTCCACAACGAGCACACAGCAGTAAAATCGATGACAACCATTACGATCGATTTGTCAAGCGACGACGACGAAACAGTAGCGACCTCTGATTTGTTCATATACCCACCAGGTCCAGGAGGAATAGCAGTAAACGAGATGGACTACCGCTGCCTCGCTATCGGTACCTATCTCACCGACAAAATCATTGATTTTTACATCCGATGGATTAAACATAACATGATGTCAACGACGCAACAAGTGGAGACTCATATTTTCAGCCCACTCTTCTTCAGCCGCTTGACACACCCTAAGGCCAAACCGAGCGACACTGTGGAGACGTTAGGACAGCGTCGACATGCAGGAGTCCACACATGGACACGCCGAATGGACATATTTAGCAAGAATTTCATCGTGATAGGGACAACGAAGGCGAACACTGGTTCGTAGCCATCATCTGCTTTCCCACCATGAGAGGCCCACGACAATACGACACGCCCCAAGCGTACACACCGGGAAAACGACCACCCATCAAGCAACCCATCATACTGCTTTTCGACTCTTTCGCGACACAGGACAAAGTGCACATCTATTCAGCACTACGAAGCTATCTCACCCACGAGTTTCGCACCAAGCATCCAGATCGTGAACCGCGCACATTCACACCACAGAATCTACCAGGCCACCGCGTAAAGGTCCAACAACAGGACAACCTCACCGACTGCGGCCTATACATGTTGCAATTTATCGAGAGCTTCGTCAGAACACCTTTGATCGACTTTATGGAGCCGATAGACCAAAGCGAATAGTTCTCGCGCCACCTCATCAGGCAGAAACGCCGTGCCATCAGCGAAGTCATTCAACAATTGGCAAACAAGACGCTTCCATCAATAAAACTACCACCGATACTACAAGAAACCTACATCGATACGGCTAGCGCTCAACCAGCAGCGCCATCACTAACCACAGCCACCAATATCGACATTATTGCATACGACGGTCAACATGCGACGTCAATCAAATGCAATCGCTCACTACAAGGATCCTACATCGACACGGCTAGCGCTCAATCAACAGCGCCATTATTAGTCACAGCCACCAATGTCGACACCATCGCATACGACGTTCAACGAGCAACGTCAACCAAATGCGCCTACACGCCACCAGACATCACCAATACGGATCGTCATCCAAGACCGGATCACATTGGAACCGACCCCAATCCCGGCAACTACTACAACGACAACGATTCTTGCATCGGCTGGCTCATCGAGTCCACTCAACCACCAACCGAGAACGAAGCCACAGAAATGGCCACCCTCTCCCTCAAAGAAGACACTTCATCCGGATCATGCCTCACCACTAGTGGCCACGACGACACAACAAACTGGCCACAGGAATTAATCGACCTCGTCCAACGCACCCATGCACGCCATCAGCGGGGTCAACAAATCAAATTTAAAACTACGATTCAAGACACCTGCTACAGGATCCATGTTCGTCGAGGCGGAGAACTGGAAGTCTCTATTTGTCCCCGAAGTACAGGGGGGGTGTAAGAACCATATTTTGCGGTCAAAATATGCCCTTACAATTAGGCCAAAGGCCTCACCATACCAGCTAAAACAAAACACATTCAGCCAGAACAACACACCCAGACAGAACCATACATCACCAAACCTGCAAGTATTTTATTACTATTCTTATAATATATATATTTTAATCCGTAATTTAATTAGCGTAATTTTAATCCAGTTTATTATTTTATTTTAAATTCAATAATAATGGAATTCACTATTTAAGTAAATCCCATAAGACAAACTTACCTAAATATTCAATGATAATTAAAATTATTACTAAGTTTTACTGTGGCCCTAAGCCTGTCACCATATTAATATAACCAATATTAAGCAAACGGTGACTCAAAACAATCACATATCATAAATTGAATATTTAACTAAATATATCCGAATAAAATACCAAATTTAAACAAATAATAATACTACATGTACATATAAAGACATACAATAGTATTTCTAAAACTAAATAATAAGTTACTTTTATGCATTTATACTAACCAAAACAACTCTGGGTATCCAAAGTTAACACAACAGAAAACCACTCAAACGAACAAATATTTTCATAACATAAATAAAAGCTTTCGATCGTCCGGACCGAGACTCACTCAAACGAATAGAACATTCTCGACCAACGAACAAAAGCTTTCAATTACATTAAAACGAACAAACATACCGAAAGTATAAATAAAAGCTTTCGATGCAACAACAAGTATGCACACACGAAAGCTATCACTCAAAACATGAGCTTCATGCGCTCATATTAAATGACTTAAGAGTCAGTTGTTTTTCTACTCTCGAATCAGACAGTCAGATGGTTTCCAGCTCCTGAACGTGGCAGTTCAGCCATTGTGTAGCTCCCGAACAAGGTGGTTGAATACTTGCCGACTGTTAGACGAAACAGTTCACCATTTTGTGAAGCTCTGAACGAAGAGGTTCAGCTCGTACCAGCACCTGGAAACAATAAGGATTCTCTACTAAGGCTCTTAGACGAACAGAGTCGCCGATAAATCCTGCAAATAAGAAGTAAAACGATTTTTTTATTTTTAAAATTTTACGAAAGGTAAGCCGCTAAAACGCCAGATTTGCATCAGATCGCCTGTGGCCATTCGACACGCTAAGAGACAGAACAGTCCACATAGCGGCACATCACACTCACACAGCAACGAAGGCACAGACAGCGGTGGCAATCATCACGGCTAAAATAGAGAAAAAGCATCAGATCATACATCAGAACAACTCCAACAGTATAAACCAGTGAATCCTACATTCCCATCCAAATCTAACCTAAATCCTCGAATTCCATAACACTTTTCGTGCCTTGCACAAAGAATAGACATCTCTCACCTCCTCCTCCGCTCGTGCTATAACATTGGCCACAGAGTGACACTCGAATCCATGTTATAACACCATTAAAACCCTCACAATAAACGGTATCTTCGCATCGCCAGTTGGAAAATCTAAGTCAAAACTCAGGAGTGACACTCAAAAGGAATTAGATTTCCCCCTCTGACGACGTCGAAAATCCCAACTGGTCCAAAAGAAAACCCTACACACCTTCCTTTCCGCCGCTTCCCCTTTCCTAAGGTGTTACGTAAAGCGCCCCGCACAAATACATGCACAGGCCACCAAACGGTACCAGAAGTCACGCCATCATCGAAGAACGGAAAGTACCGTACGCTAGTTACCCGAGTCACTTAACATTTCGTCACAAAATCAAAGTGACTACCATCTAGCAACGAGACTGTACACCGCGAGCCAACACGACCACCAACAACAATAATAATCTCACCTACAATACACACGAGTGCACGCATACATACGTGTCTATATAACTTTAGCTACCCAGAGCTTATATGCACAAGTTAACAATATCGCAAATTGTTCAAACGTAATACATTAAGAAATAAAAAAATACGAATAAAACGAATATTTAATCAATAAATCAAATAACCTCCTACAAATTTCTTGCTTTCGAACCCTGGACAGCCGCTGAGGATACCTCAGCTGAGAAACGTTGTAACGCCCCCAGGAAGTTCGTTACAATACCAACAATTATCGTCTCTTGTTCATAATCGGCCGCAAGCTCACAAATAAATTACTTGACAACTCCTAAAATTAATGCATATAATATGTTTGTTAGTTTATAAATTACTTAAGTTAGGTTGCAATGAGATGTTTTCAACCAAAACTTATTATTAATTCGCTTTATATTGGCTATATATGCTTTTAAAGTTTGGCAATTTCTTCAGTTGTTGTATTTGTCAACATTTTTGCAAAATTTGCTTTTACTTAAACAGCTGCTATGCATGGTGAGATTTAAAAATGGAACGATATTCTTCTTTTTCTGCTTTTTTCTGCTGGAACTTCGTTCGCAAACAAGAAAAAAATAATGTATGGATTCAGTGTTTTAACATTTTAATCTTTAAGTTGTGATAAAGGAATATGTTGAACATTCAAATAATTACATGCATACTTTTATTTTATTATATATCGTCAAACAAAGTCTGACAATTTTCACACTTGTTGTATTTGTCAGTGGCTTTTTATTTTCACCACTGCGCCATTTTATTTTCAGAGCTGTCAACTATCATTGTTTTATTAATAAATTTTTTCATAACACGGGGGTTACACGAGACAGTACTGTTAAGATAGTGAAAAATAAGTTTTAATTGTCAAACTTTGTGTCTGTGAAAAAGAGTACAGACAGTTGGTAAGACAGTTGGCAAGACAGTAGACAAAATAGTAAAAAATTTCTATTTTATGAAGAAAATTCTTGTTAAAACTACGAGTACGCCAAATTATTGGAAATTTTTCATTGATTCTATTAAATTTTCACGTTTTCTGTCACTTGATATGCTAAATATCATTCTACTTTCCTAGCTACTGTCCCGCCAACTGTCCACCACTTATAGTAGAACTTGACAAAGTAGTGTTAGGGCTGAATGTGTTCTCTTTCTTAGTGACCATAACTGCCAAACTCAGCCATTTTGGTATTTTGGCCAATTTTTGCTTTCATATTGCATTTTCATTGGTTGCATATTTTGTATGAAATGTCAACTTCGTTTTGACAGTTTCGGTCACCGGCTTTCCGTTTTAACAGTACCTTGTCTAATTTTGCCATTCCACCACTTGAGATTTTGCTAGCAGGCAAACAGAAAGCATAGCAAGCAAAATGCGGTTTATTTTCTGACGCCGATTCGTTCATCCCCTCTAACGTTGCGCAACCGCTGTGAACATTTCCATTCTCACTGCGTTGTTGATGTAGATTTGAAATGTAATTGTTGTTGTACAGTTATTAATTAATTTAAAAATTTATATCTTTTTATATATATATAATTTTATATATAATTTATATAGTTTGTGTTGTGTATTTAAATAAGAATATATAAGAAATAGATATAGTATATAAATTATATATAATTTAATATAATAAATGTACGTAGACAGTTTAACCGCCTAGTGTTGTAAATTGAAAACGCAAACCAACGACAAGCAAGACACGACAAGCAATAGAATTTTGTATAAAAAAAGGTGTTGCTTCTCGAGTCTTACTTGTCGTTTGCTTGCGTTTTTGATTTACAACATTAGGCGGTAAGAAATAAAACGCCTAAACGTAAGAAATAGAAATAGAATAGTAATTCAATTATAACATATATAACATATTTTTAATGTCTCAGAATTTCTCTGAGGATATTATCGCACTGACTGAAACTTGGTTAAACGGAAGCATTACTGACTTAGAATTGTTTGATAACAGTTTTGAAGTTTATAGAAGAGATAGACATGCTGACAATACTTCTGCTGTCGGTGGAGGTGTCTTATTAGCTGTAAGGAACTCCTTAGTTAGTTCCATTATTGTTATTCCCTGCTCTGCTAACATCGAACTTATATGCGTCAAGGTTGTACATTGCAATTCTAATGTATATCTTATTAATGCATACGTTCCTCCTAAGAGCAGTGTAGAAGTTTATGCAAGCCTTGCGGATTGCATAGAATATGTCATAAGCATAATTGACGTTAATGACGACATTTTATTGTTAGGTGATTTTAATCTGCCTGACTTGAAATGGGAATCTTCTGACGATGATACATATTTTTGTGCATCTAATTCGAAGACTCGCCAAGAGCATATATTTGTTGATAATATATGTTCTGACTTACAACAAGTGAGTTGTATTTATAATAGTCGTGAAAGACTTCTTGACCTGGTCTTAACTACAGATAGTAACAATGTGATTGTTGAGAGGGCCCCTCATGTTTTGACTGCTGTTGATGAATACCATCCACCATTGAGAATATGGTACAAATCAGACAGGGAAGATATAGTTAAGTCTAACTCAATAGATAAAGTTTATGAATTCAATTTTAAAAAAGCTGACTTTTTGAAGTTGAATCATTTACTTCAAAGTAAACTTCATGTTATTTTAGAATATGTTAATAATAACACTCTTGATGATTCAATTAATTTTTTTTATATGGAAATCTTTGCTATGTTTTCTCTGTCCGTGCCATATAGCCTCAAATTTACGAAAAATTGTTCTTACCCCTGGTACACAAAGGAGTTAAAGATTCTTCGCAACAGCAGGAATAGGGCATGGAAAAAATATGTCTGTAGCTTGGACTTGAATGACCTAGAAATCTACAAGCGTTTGTTTCTGGACTTTGAAAATTGCTCAGCTACCTTATATCAAAATTATTTAGACAGTACTAAGCTGAGAATATTGTCTGATCCGAAGAAATTCTGGGGTTTCATAAACACCAAAAAAAAATCTGATGGATTCCCTTCATCATTTAAAACCTCTGACGGATTTACTGACGATCCTGTCGTAATTTGTGGTCTATTTGCCAATCTCTTTAAAGAGTCATTTTGTTCAGACTCTTTTAATCCTGATGAAGAGTACTTTGAATATATGAACTCTACACCCAGGGTTTCGTTGGATTCTATATCCTTTACTTCAGAGGATATTTTAAAGTATATTGGATTGATCGATGAGGATTTTAATGCTGGACCTGACGGAATTCCTGCCGCAGTGTTAACACGATGTAGTTCCGTTCTAAGTCAACCACTGTCCATGTTATTCAATAAATCAATTAGCGAAAGTATTTTTCCACTTTTTTGGAAAAAATCTTTTATAGGTCCTATCTATAAAAAAGGTTGTAAGAACGATATAAACAACTACAGGCCTATCGCGAAACTCTCGTCGATTCCAAAACTTTTTGAGCGCCTCGTGTATGATCGTGTGAAAATTCACTGTGGGAAGGTCATGACAACTCGTCAGCATGGATTTGTTACTGGCAGATCCACTGTGTCTAATCTCCTCGATTTTACAACGTTTTGCTTAAATTCATTTTATTCAGGTAACCAGGTCGACTGTATTTACACTGATTTTAGTAAAGCATTTGATAAACTGCCACATAACTTAATTCTATTTAAACTTAAGTTAATGGGTTTTCCACAATTTTTTGTAAGCTGGATTCAATCGTATCTGACAGAGCGATCTTATCAAATACGATTTCGAGGCGTATTGTCAGCTGAATTTATTGCTGAATCAGGTGTTCCTCAAGGTAGCCACCTTGGTCCACTTCTGTTTATTTTAGCCATTAATGATGTAACCCACATCATCAAACACTCTCATCTACTTATCTATGCAGATGACATGAAAATATACAGAACAATAGATGCTAAAGACAATTCAGATCTGCTCCAGTCTGATTTGAAATCCTTTGAAATTTGGTGTTCTAAAAACAATATGTTTCTAAATCCAGATAAATGCCAAACTATGACCTTCTCGCGAAAAAGGAATAATTTAATTTTTGAGTACAAGATAAAAGATACTGCATTAAGTCGTGTAGATGCTGTCAAAGATCTGGGTATATGCATGGATTCTAAGCTATCGTTTAACGTTCATATTGATTATATTTGTAAAAAAGCATCTTCTATGCTCGGGTTTATGAAACGCTGGGCAAAAGAATTTAATAGTATGATCACAACTACAACACTGTATTATGCAATTGTGCGACCTCACTTAGAGTATGCAAGTCAAGTTTGGTCCCCAAGTTACAATGTACATGTTGAACGTATAGAGAGAATCCAAAAACGTTTTGTTCGGTTTGCTCTAAGGGGCTTAAGTGCAACTGACACTTTAAACCTTCCTCCTTATGAGGATCGTTTAAAACTATTAAAAATGCAATCTTTGAATGAGAGAAGGAAGTCTGCAGATATCGTCTATTTACACCAACTCATAACTGGTGTATTCGATTCACCAGAACTCCTAACTCTTATAAATTTTAACACTAACCGTAGAAGCAGTAGAAATGCTAACAATTTAATTTACTTACCTTTTAGTAGAACAAATTATATGGCTACTGCTCCTTTACATCGCATGAGTACCTTTGTTAACAACTGTAGCTTTTTTGATGTTAACTTATCGAAAGGTCAACTCAAAAGTAGATTGAAAACTAATGTATGATTAGATCTATGTAAACGCATGGTTAGTTGTTATGTCTTGTGTTGTCCCTGAGCCCAACCCATATTATGGTGGGTAAATTTTTCTCACTTTGGATTGTTTTGGACCACTCTTATCGGTATCATTGGGGCTATTCACGGTTTGAGCGTACTTTTAACAAATCATATTTATAGCATTTGTTATTGTTCAAACTGTGAGCACCTCGCCATGTGACTGTCGTATAAAAAGATTGTGCAACCCTGTGATGTATGTGATTATGCGGCTGTAGACAGAGCATAAAAATACGAGGTACAAAGAGCACGTCCAAGGGCTGCTTTTATTTACGCGTGCCTGCGTATTTGCATTTGTATGCAAAACAACAACGAAGCAAAATACGTTTTCGTAAATTGGCGAACAAATAGCAGATCGAACAAATGGCAGACCAGCGTATTCGAACTGTGAATGGCCTTATTGAGATGTTTTAGTGATATTTGGGCTGGTTCTTAAGATGATCTAATGCGGAGAAAGTGCGAAAAAGCTGTAGTAGCTGAACTCTATTGTTATTGCATTATAACTGTAAATATAAATTTATTTTGCAGGTTTTTTGTGTAAGTCTTTTTATGTACATATATATAAAGCATTATAAAAATAATTCGAGTGTCATATGCCGACTGTAGCTACCAAATAACATCTGCAAAAAAATTAAAGCTAACTGCACAACAACAATTACCAAGCAAATCTACAACAAAAACGCAGAGAGAATGACATGATCACAGCGATTGCGCAACGTTAGAGGGGAAGAACCGAATTGGCGGCGAAAAACAAATAGCACTTTGCTTGCTATTTTTTCTGTTTGCCTGCTAGCAAGATCTAAAGTGGAGGCATTAACCCGGCGTCTCGACAGGAAATAATCCATTGCTTACCATCTGTCAAATTCCATCACAAGCAATGGCAATATTTCAAGGGTGGGTTTTGTCATGTTACGAAATCAACATATAATTTTATTATTTATTACATAAATTTATTAATTTTTTTTTATAGATATACACATTTAAAATTTTGGAGAAAAATTAAAAATGGCTGTCAAACAAAAAAAAAATACAGCTCATTGCTTGGCAATACATGGAAAGCAATATTGCTCACAATGAATTGCCAACCATGGCAATTGAGTGGTCTTGATTAGCAATAATTGCCAATTAACAGATGGAAAGCAATGAATTATTGCCTGTCGAGACGCCCCGTAAAAGAGACTTCACGACAGTCAAACAAAATATAAATATGAAAAATTGAAATTTCATTATATTTCAGCAGATAGCTCTGAAGTTTTTAATCCTCTACTTGAGATCTTGCTAGCAGGTAAACAGAAAATGTAGCATGCAAAGTGCTGTATATTTTACGCCGCCAATTCGCTTCATCCCCTCTAAAGCTGCGCAACCGCTGAGATCTTGTCATTCTCTTTGCGTTGTTGTTGTAAATTTTCTAATGCCCATATTACACGATGCTAGTTTGCTCGGCGTGCACATGGCCGTGCAATATGGTTGTTGTTGTATTCTCCAAAATTTTTGACAGTGTCGCATTGGAAGCAACAACAAAATTATCTGCTCGCCGAGCAAACGAGCATCGTGTAATATGGGCATAAGTAGTTATTGTTGTACAGTAAGCTTTAATTTTTTGTAACTACAGTCAGCATCAGAATTACATCGAACTAATTTAGAAAACAGTTTATACATATGAATTAAAGAGTATATATAATATTGGTAAATCTATTTGTTTCTAGTAAAAGTGTTACCGTATCGGAAATACATACATACGAATATATATACATATATACATATATACATATATATAGTTTATATATATAAGCAATTTAGCTCATTGAGGAAATTTAAAGAGTATTTATGTATATTTATATAATAACAATTACGTAATAAACCTGCAAAATAATTGATATTTTCAGTAGTAATTGGATAACTTAAGTCTGCTTATCCTAAGCATTCTATTTTTTAAACTGTTTAGCATCAATTTCTTATATGAATTATATATAATTTATATGCTAAAGATATTTCTTAATTTTATAATATTCTATTTTTAATACACAACGCAATATAGAAATGGTGAACATGTATATTGTGTTAGTGTCATGATATAAATAGATATAAATAAGCTTTAATTTTTTATATTAATTCAATAACAAAATAGTTTAAATAAATTACTTAAATTATATGTAGTTTTGATATGGTAATACTTTTGCTTAAAAGAAATAGTTTCAGTAATATATATAAAAAAATTGAATAAATTGCTATAAACTCTTAACAAAAATAATTATAATTTCATATGCCGACTGTAGCTACACAATTAGAATTCACAACATCTACAAAAAAAGTCCAGCTAAGTGCGTCAACAACAATTACCAAGGAAATTTACAAACAAGGACGCACAGAGAAGAACAAGATCATGGCGTAACTTTTAAAACTTTTTGATGTAGTATGAGCTGCAGTATGAGCTGCAGTATGAGATGCAGTATGAGCTGCAGTATGAGCTTTCGCACATTCCTACATGTCCATCCGACCTGTCAAATTCATCCTACATGTAATGTAGTGAAAATTCTTATATAGCAGTAAGGCGGTCGTAGCAGGACAAAGTCTTCCAAGGAATACTAATATTTTATATATAGGTTATCGCTTCGGTCGGCAGTCCCCTCACTGCTATACTTTTTCTAATAATTGCAAAATATGCAAATATATGCATTAACGATTGAATGCCATTTTAAAGGAAATTTAATTACTCGTAAAGATAACTTAACCATTTTCACTTTAAGACGCCCGGTAAAAACATGCATTTGCATGAGATTCCTAGCCCTAGTCATTAACATAGGATGATGCCATTCCAGCTTCTGTTCTTTTAGTTTGGAAACTAATGTAATACATTCGAATGTATGCAAATTATTAATGGCACTTAAATATAATTTTGTTATCAGTTTTAAATATAAAAATTTTAATAATCATCGTCATTGCGATTATTTAAGACACACATTATTGTAACCAACGCGTGCGCTCAAGTTCTGATAATTGCTTAAACAACGTCTGATTTGTCAACAATAAAAAAGTACTTAATTTGAACGGAAAATAAATACTCTTGTTTGTACATTTTTTTATCAGATCGTGAATAGGTTCGTGCAACAAGCCAAACTGTATGTTCACACTTAGTCAGCTAATTCCACGAAAAGTGTAAAAACAAAATGGAAAAAGTAAACTATCACTTTATCTTTTTGGGGAAATATGGAGACACACGTGAGTATAAATCTTGAGTACAAAGTTTAGATAATAATATGGAAAGTACCATCAAAAGATACTTTCAGTCCTGAAAGTCCCATGCCTATTGATATATTAGCTGGGCAGAGTACAAGTGGCATAAGTCCAATTTTTTCTTAATTAGAGTTATTAGCATAAAAGTGATCAGCAAAGTAAGAAATTTTTAGGGGTTCGGATTAGAAACTGCTAGGTTCCATTGTTTGAATAATATATATCTATACTGTTATAATAGGAATGTGACGGATGCAGTTTTGGGAATGCGGATGCGAATCTGTAAAGAGCCTTCCTTAAGGATCCGGATGATTTCAATGAAATTAGAAATATATGTTTTTGTAATTGTTAGTATATAAAATGTCTATATACTTTTTTAGTAAAATCCTGTGTATATTAAACAAAAAAAAAGGTATAAAATAAAAATTAGGTATAAAATAAAAAAAAAACAATTTATAACAAAGTAAAGTTAAAGCAAATACTGTTTCAATTAACAGAAGAACTAAAGAACTTAGTGTAAATATAAAATTTCAAAAACTTTAAAACATGCAATAACAATAGATTTCAGCTACTACAGCCTTTTCAAACTTTCCCCAAACTAGATCATCTTAAGAACCAACACATATATCACTTAAATATCTCAACGATATCGATAAGAGTGTTCCAAAACAATCTAGAATAAGAAAAATTTACCCACTTTAATATGGGTTAGGTTCAGAGACAACACAATACATAACAACTAACCATGCGTTTGCATAGATTTCCTTCACTCATTTAAAGATTCCATTTTTAATGGTTTTAAGGTGCTATTATAATGTTTAGCTATTAAAAAAAAACACCTTTTTTATTAATCTTTTTAACTAGTATTATTGATTTTAATGATTCAAGTTTTTCACATAATGAAGAATTATTCATGAGGAAGTAAAAATTTTTTTTTTTGTCTATATAGTTGTTCGTAATTTTCTACAGGGCGTTGAAGTTAGCGTTTTTAAAAAATTGTTGCAGTTGGCTTCTCGTCTCCAGCATTTACAAAGCGTCTGAAAGTAAAAAATCAAAGTGCTTTCTTGAGTTAAGGTTAAATAAATCAAAGTGCTTTCTTGAGTTCTTGTAGTTGAACACTCAACCTAAGCAAATAAAAAAACAAATAAAAAATAAAAAAATGCCATGCGTTGAAAAAAAAATGTACAAAAAACCCCCTTTTTTGGCGTCTTAATTTTTCGAAAAATTTTCGGGCCTTATTCCTGTCATTATACATCTCAATCTTTTCCTGCTAGCGCTTTTCTGCCTCTATTTTTTTCTCCTTAAAATACGTCTCTCTTACCTCCTTTTCTCTTTGTATCGCTCCTTAGCAGCGCGCGTTACAACAGACTGGAGGGTGGCTTTGTAGGTGCCGTCTTTCTCTGCAGTGGCATCGTGACACTCCTGGTCGTACCACAGGTTTCGGCGAGAGTGGTGGTAGCCAATCACCTCTTCAGCAGCCGCACGCATGGAGTTGGAAATGTGTGTCCACATGGAGAAGATCATCTGAGCTGCTGATCTGAGACGTAGTGGCACAATATTCTACCAGAGTGTAATGCTGCTTGTGTATGCTGATGACATCGATATCATTGGCCATAATACGCTCAAAGTAGTGCAGCATGGTGTCAACAAACAAACAGTCCCAACTTCTTGGAACCCAAATTATAGTTGACAATACTTCCTTCGAGGTGGTAAAGGACTTTGTCTATCTGGGATCCAGCTTAAACTCAACCAACGACATCAGAATTGAGATCAAACGCAGAATAACTCTTGCCAAAAGGTGTTAAATTGGACTCAGTAGGCAATTGAGAAGCAGAACCCTCTCTCGACAAACAAAAATCACTCTCTATAAATCGCTCATCATGCCCGTCCTACTTTATGCATCACAAACCTGGACGCTGAGGAGTTAAGATGAAAAGACTTTAGGAGACTTCGAGAGAAAGATACTTCGTAATATCTTCGGACCAATCTACGTTAATGGCGAGTACCGAATACGGTGAATTGATGAACTGTATGAGCTGTATGCTGACATCGACATAGCCAAGCGCATTAAACTCAAGCGGCTTTGTTGGCTTGGTCATGTTCTGCGCATGAAAGCGATGCTCCATTGAAGAAAATATTCAATTCGGTACCCAGCGGAGGTCAACGCAGAAGAGGACGACCACATCTTCGTTGTAAAGACTAAGTAGAGGACAACCTGACGAAGCTTAGAATTCTAACTGGCGCCAGCAAGCGAGAGACAGAAATAGCTAGCGCAAATGGACGCTGTGGGGTAAACATACACCCTTAAATATTCATCGCACAAAGATAAAATATATTCCAAAATATCAGTTATAAGGCGAATGAAAAGATATTCGTTTCATTCAACTTTCGATTTTATTATTTCTTCAATAAAGCCAAAAAATAGCAAAATATAAAATGAAAAATTCAAATTTTTGTGTTAGAAAAATCAAGCATTAAATGCTTCAGTAGCTGCTTATGTTGTTTTTGGTTTGGTCTGTGCCAAAATCACAAACGCCACATCATTTCGTTTGTTGAAGCAAATGGTTTTACATATATGGGACATTCTTGGTCAAATCGGTAAACAAAAAGATCGACGCCAATCGTGCTGATATGATTGTGATAGTTTCCATACGGCAATTCAACGCAAAAAATATTTTTTTCAAATTTTTTCAATGATTGATTTCATTGGAGAAGTAAATATATGGGAGCGGGTCCGTTTTCTGCTTGTCAATAGTCTGTATTGTCAAAGTACTGTATGTTAAAATACTGTTTGTCTAAAATACTGTATTTGAATAGACTTTTTCTAAAAATTTTGCTTTCAAAAAGTCTGCTCTCCATTTACAGCATTTTAACTGTATTTGCGATACAAAATGCTGTTTTTTAAGATTAAATTATTTGCCTTTGTACGGAAAGTTGTTATTTTAAGCTTATTAACCTTAGTTGTTCTAAGTCCATATTTTGCAGAATTTTTTAAGACAGTTTTATGTTAATGCAGACTTTTATAATGCATAATTTTGTATACAGAATTTCATACTTACAGACAACTGCACCGAACCCAAATATATTTGTAATAATTTTAATAAATTGTAAATAACTTTTTATTTAAAAAACCCTCAACTAACGCCGGCTTCGTTTAGTCTTGAGTTTTTCTATGCTTTTACTTTTTACTGGATTTGGACTTCACAAATATTATCAAAGTTCAAGGTCGCCGAAAGGTCATAATGAATACAAACTGTGGAAAGTTTGAAAATAAATTCTGAAAACATGTCATTACCAGGGCTAGGATTTCGATGTAAGGTCATCTTTTTTGCAGCTGCTTCTAAGACATTTCTTGGACGACATTTTGAACGTCCATTTATGTTTTTTTAATTCCAAATATGAAAAGTTTTTAGGTAATTTTTTCGTAATTTTTCATCGTTTTTTATCAGTTTTAGTTTTCAGGTCGTTTTCAATAGATTTAGGTTAGTTTTTGATTATTTTTAGCTATTTTGAAGTTATTGTACTGTCCTTTTTTGACGTTTTTAATGTTTAAGGAACTTTTCGGGGTTTTAGGGCATTTTAGTGTGATTTTAAAATTAATTTTTTTTTTCATACTAAAACATGTAAAATTGCAATTTTTTAAACATATTCCTTTAATTATAGAGTCCCTTAAATGAAAAACATTACCTCTCGAAAAAGGAGTAGCTTTGTTTATAGACTTCGATGAAAAAAAAGCTCTGCGCGTTCTGAAACTGACGACAGGGTATGTAGAAAAATTAAAAAAGTTTTTCTAAAAAAAATTAATTTCTTTATACAATTAAAGAAAATGGTTATTTTTTACTTTTAAGTATGTTTTAAAATATGTCTTTTTTTAACACATTCCCAGAATTTAATCTAAGACTACTTTAAAAAAAGATTTTATGACCACTTTTCTCAAGTATTTTTTATTAATTTAAACGACGAAAATGAGCACCAATTGTGTACCAAAAATACATGACAGGGTGTCATTCCACGTTTGAAACAAAAACAAAGGCCTAAATTAAAACTTTGTATTTACAAAGGCTATAATACATAAAAATTTGCAATTTTTTTAAGTAAATAATATAACCATTTCTTCTTTTTTAATTTTTATCCATCTTCTTCTTGCTAAGTGGGGTGGAAAAAATGGAACTTTCAGCCAGGGCCAAGATTTATCGAGTTGAACGCTTATCTGATTAGATCGTGGCTCATCTCAAATTGTTTGTTTGGGCTCTGACTATAACATTCAGTGGAATTATTAAGTTTGGTTTTAATTCACCCCTCCATGCGTGACTTCTTAAAAAAAGCTATAATTTTTAACCATTAAGATCCCCGGGTAGTAGAATTGTAATGAAGGTTGTAGGCTTATGTAAATATGTCAAATATTAATTGTATTGCGTTGGAAGCTAGTCATAAGTTTAAAAAATTAACTTAAATCATATCAGTAAAAACTCTAGAGAACTATCCAATATAGATCTATTCCGTGGGTTACTGCTTTCATTACATCCTTTTATATCTTCTCGTAAAAAAATATTGAAAAAGAAGATGTATGATAATGCAATCAATGAATTAATTCGTTTTAAATTAAGATCATGATACGAATGATGACACAATTGTTTTAATTTCTGATCTCGATTTATCTGATTTTGTGTCGATGACAGTCAATAATTTTCTATTATTTTCTCTTCTTCTTAAGATTTATGTAAAATTTAAACTAACCTATGTATTGACATAAAAATATTTTTTAATTAATAAACTTCATTGAATATTGTGTGGAAGGCAGGCAAAGGTTGTGGCCAATCTGAATAAAATATTTAAATGATATTTAAGTGAAACAAATTAAAAATAAACAAGTTAATTTCCTTTCTTATACTTAAAACAACTTAAGACGTTGCACTTTTATTCATCGTTTTATATGAGAGGTGGGCGAGGGCGTGGCAAATTTTGATGAAATTTGAATATGATTATAATATGAATCTAGTAAATAAAAAAAATAGTTAATTTCGTTTCTTATACTTTTTGCAACTCGAGATGTTGCACTTTTATCTTTCATTTTGTATGGGAGGTGGGTGAAGAGTGTGGCAGATGTTGATGAAATTTTTATTGATAATTATGTGAATCTTGTATATAAAAAATTAGTTAATTCCTTTCTTATACTTCTTACAACTCGAGATGTTGCACTTTTATTATTCATTTTGTATGGGAGGAAGGCGAAGGGAGAAGAGCGTGGCGGATCTTAATGAACCTTTAATATTGTAATTACGAGAATCTTGTAAATAAAAAATTAGTGAATTTTGTTTTTTAAACTTTCTACAATTGGAGATATTGCAATTTTATTTTTAATTTTGTATGAGAGGTGAGCGAAGGGCAAAAACTTCGCTACACTATGCGCCGTGAAAAAATGGTTCTGGGAAATAACGCCCAATGAAATAACGTCCAAAAAATAAAAATGAAATAAAGCCCAAAAGTTTTTCATACAAATTTGGGCGTTATTTCAGAATGAAATAAGGCACAAAATTTTGGGCTTTATTTCATTAAAATTGGGCTTTATTTCATTTTTCTATTTTGGGCGTTATTTCATTTTTCTATTTGGGGCGTTACTTCATTATTATTCAGATAGAACTCTTTTCATGTGAACTATCTGTCATCAAAATGTTAGATCAATTTCAAATTCAATTTAGAAGTACTTCAGACAGCGAAGCCGGTGTTGGACTTACTGAGGGTTGTTATCCCTAAGCAGCGGCCAAGGGCCGCCTATTAAAAAGAGAATTATATCCAGAAGTACTGTAAAACGAAAAAAGGGCGTGTCTGTATAAATCCCAAATGGTTTTTTTATTTATGATATAACGATTTGCCCTTATACGAAATGTGGTTTTGAAATTCCGTAAAGGGAAAACCATTTTATCGGCCAAATATCATTTTATGTGGTGAGGCAATATTTCATATTAAAAAAAGATCCCGAATTTGGGCCCCTATTTAATTTTTCGTTTTGTGTGCATTTTTTCAGAGGTCTAGAGCCTTCTTTGCTTGCTTTATGGTCGCGGTCAGAAGAACCACAATTGTTTTTTTTTAATATTCTGAAAATTAGGACTTCATTTTTCATTTCCGTTTAGGTTTTATTTCATAATGTACATACTCCTAAATGCCAGGTTTTATTTCATCTTTAATTTAGGTTTTATTTTACCAGGAATTAGGAGTTATTTCATCTTTCAACGTTAGGACTTATTTCATTTACTGTTAGGAGTTCTTTCATTAGGAGTTATTTCGCGGAGCCGGTAAAATTTTCCCAATTATTTTCCAAAAAGGTTTTGGGTTTTATTTTATTTTCGATTTGGGCGGTATTTAATTTTTTTGGGTTTTATTTCATTTTTGATTTTGGGCGCTACTTAATTTTTGTAAGCCTAAAATATTTTGGGTCTTATTTCATTTTCAGTTTGGGCGTTATTTCATTTTTTTTTTGCTTTAATTCATTTTGTATTTTGGGCGTTATTTCATTGGGCGTTATTTCCCTGAACCTGAAAAAATAATACAATTTTTTTATTCTATCGATTCTCCATTACTCAAAAAAGGTTTCCCACAAGCGAGATCGTCGAGCATGCTACCTATGAAAAGATACTTCAATCAGAATTTGAGCTTTGAGGAGTGTATCTACTCCCGGAAATCATTATATTTCACATGCTCTCCCCGATTAGTAATTAATCAATATAATGCATTTTTCGAAAATTGTGTGCTTATAGTATATAATAGAACAACCATAGTAAAACTAGAGAAGGCAGATGCATTGGGGAAAGACAGACTACTGAAACTGTGAAAACGAAGTTGAAAGCTTATAGAAAATCTGAAAGGGATAAAAAAGCAAAAATTGGCCGCATTCAGCGTAGTCAACTGATGCTTATTTAAAAAAAAGATTTTGTCTTTTATTACAAATTTTCGAAGATAATGAGCCAATTTTTGGAATAATAGATGATATTTTTCAAACCAATCGTATAATATATCTTGTGCTGCACCACTGGGTTAACTAAATAATAAATTAATTGGGTTGAAAGGTAAAGCAAATAACATATTTTAAACATTCAACTTTTAACAATTTTAAGATTATATTGCACCTTTTGTTTTTATTAGCTAAAAATTTAGATTTTTATATTGGCTTCCAATTATAAGCAGTTTTTGTATGATTTCGTTTAAAATAGTTTGCCAATCCCACTGCACTCTAAGCCAGAGATCTTAAAGTTTCAACGGGGTTGTTGTGTACAAACTAGGGATGCCGATTTTTGCAGTTTTTTTCGATCACGGGATTTTTGGGATCTGAAAATACAATCCCGGGATCGTCCCGAAATTCAAGAAGTTTTATTTCGTTCATTTTTGTTTTTGCCAAAAAGTGCAACACATTCACATCTATTCTATTATAGTACATATCCTGTATCAAATTGATATAAAAAAGAAATACTATTTGAACCAATTCAACAAAAAAAAAACCAAACATAAAATTTGACAATCATATATCCTCAGTAATTTATAACAGAGTTTTTGTAATACATGTAAAAAAACATATATTAGGTTTAGCAGAAACTGCTTACATAAAATTATTTAAAATCACTATTAAAACAGCGTTTTTTTTTTTATTATTGATAAAAAATAACCGTCGGAAATTTGCGAAAAAAGATGTGTTCAGTAAACCTTGTTTAATAAGTGTGAGTCATTGTGAATATGATTATTTCGATAATAAGAAGGGCATTCTGTCAAATCCTGCCTAAAAGCTGATGAAATGTCTGCGAACATGAATAAAATTATCATTAATTGTATTGTAGCTTAGTGGCAGTCGATTTATATATTTGTGTATTAATTTATGTTTAACAAAATATGAAGAAAATTATTTGTTTTGGTAACAAGTGCACTAATGAAATGAAGCAATGGCGATTTTAAGTTTGACAGATGCATGTGAAAAAAACGAAACATTTCAAACGGGTCGATCACTTCAGCTCGTCAGAAATTTTCGATTTCTGAAATTTCAACATTGAATGAATACCCCTAATGTAAATTTTTTCCACTTTTTCACGCCTCGTAATTTTCTTAATTTTCCATTTTGGTAAAGACTCTAGAGTCTTTTTTCGAAAGCATTTTATTTTCAGGCGATCTGGAGACGTTAATGATGTAAAAGTAACATGGAAATTAAATGGTTTGTGAATGCAATAAAATTTTTTAGAAAACGTCTTCTAAAGTATGCTGTAATTTTAACCGCTTTGGCCTAAGACCTCCCTTTAATTATATGCTATAGTACATTTAAATTAAAATAAAAAAGTCAATACATTTAAGTAAAATATAAATACAACATCCTTTCTATTTAGAGCTCAACAAAATTATTCCTTTTGATCAAAATACGAACTGTTAGAAATTAAAGCATTAATGGTGTTATACCCAACTTTGACATTAATTTATTGCATATAAGACCTGCAGAGTAGAAGCACCGCTCTGCCTCAACGTTTGGTAGTTCAATCGTTGATCGTCGAAAGGGGGATAGTTGTGATGGTAGTTTGAAAAGTTTTATTAGCTATTAAAAAAATTGTTTTCAACAATCCCGGGATTCGAATCGAATAATCCCGGGATATTTGGGTCTTAAAAAATATCGGAATCCCGGTATTGACATCCCTAGTACGAAGCCAACATTCTTTTTACTATTGATCACAAATTTTCGATTGGTTTGAGGTTGGAACTTTGTGCAGACCTCGCTTTGAATCTATCTAGTCAGCCATTTATTTAAAACATAATAGGATCTGTCTATAGAATATGCTCCCGTCTCAACAAAATTGGATTGGTGGATCTCTTAAATATTGAAGTAGTCTTCTATCTTTCTTATAATACTGATTTGTTGTTGTCTATTTTTATTATACAGTTCAAATTGACAGTGCGTGAAGAAACTTCAATTGCAGGCAATTGGAAACGCGCATACGTTCGCAGAAGTTCAAATACATACATATGTGTTTTTAAGTGTTTGTATGCAGTGACAGGCTGTCTGTAATTAACCCTTTTAATGGAAACTTTTGAATTGCTCGCTATTTTTCAAAAATATTTTTAAAAAGAAGTAATTCGCTCCGAATAAATCGAAGTTTAAAGTCTCCTTCAAACAACGTATTCAATTACAATTAAAATTAAACAACTGACAAAATATTTCAACTTAAATTATTTTGTAGTTTCAATACATTCTAAGTGTAAATAGGAAGAATACTTTTAATCCTTCATATATCTGCTAGTGTGTCTAAACTGAAGACAGGCCTATCTTCATTATTCCCGCTCTTAAATATTTTCAAACTTAAACGTATATTTATACAATATTATTTGTTTCCAGCTATCATCAAGTAACAAGTACCTACTATTTTACATCAACTATTTGAGCTTTAGCAGTGAGTAATGAGATTAAACTTACCTAATGTTGGATCCGAGGAACTGGTTTTATTTCCCAAAACATGATATTGAAAGTAATCCAGTTTTGTAATATTAATTTTTAAGTATCAGATTTAAGAAGAAAGTTCTCTGCCGTTCTGTGTATGGATTATTTTCTTATATCAATTTCAATCACTGTGTAAATTACTTGTTTCTTGACAGAGTTTTTTATGCTAAAACAAATACAACTCAGCCAAGGCGCCGAAAAGTCTTTACATTTTAATATCTTTTATATCACCGTATTTAATGCAAATATATTCTAGCGAATTTAATAATACAAACTGACTTTGCACACTCATACAATGAAATTACGCATTTTTAATAATTATTGTTTTTTAAATTCAATTTTGAACTTCAACCAAAAACAAGAGAATTAGTATAATATGTCACACTATATTTTTAACAAAGGTTTTGGTTGTTTAAGTTAAAAAAAATTATTTCTACTTCGTTTTTGTTTCGTTTAACAGACATTTTTATGTATATTAATGTTTGTTTTTGTATTTTATATATAATAAGCGAAATCGTGGCAGCGAGAATCGTTTTACTTTTAAATCGTTGAAAGAGCGATCTTCTCGCGCAGTTTATCGTTCTGGTTAAGTTTATTACTGTATTATTATACAGCGAGTTCACTTTTAATTATTTATTTATAAATATGTTACGGAGATAAACAGGTAACATCAACGTAGCGTAGAGGAGCTCAGAATGATGGCTAGTAGCGACGACACGATAATCTCCGAACAACAACTGAACACCGTTTTGGCCAGAACAGCAACTAATATCATTCTCTCGCACTTTAATATATATCCGAACATCAGTTGTTGTCGTTTTTAAATATTGTAATTGTGTGGGTTTTTTTCTTTTTGTTCTGTTGTTGTTTTCAGGGGTAAACTTTGTTAACAATTAAAAAACGAAATGTTACGAAACATCATCATCAGTCGATGACTGGGGTTAACTTCATCCAATCGAATACTGTGCAAATTCCGTTGGTGACTTTCAGAAAAATTAGCAAATCGAATCGGATGTAATTACTATATCAAGTTGAAGTTTATTTACAAAGCTAATACTAGAAACGATTTTTTAGAAGACGAACAACGATCAAACAACGGTAATTAGGGTTAAAAATACTCAAAAACATAATAATAGTGCTTGCATGGACATACTTTCAGTCTAGCACCGGGCCTTGCGTTAATAATTATACAAAACTGATTTAGTAGACCAGAGATAAAACAATCTATTAGATAGCTTTGACAACTACCTATTTTCTCACGAGCTGCGGTCAGCATATGTCAAGCAAAAGAAAACTAAAAACATTTTGACACAAAATATTTTTGACTTCTGCATTTTGCATCAACTGTTATAGCAACCATAGCACTCTCTCGTTTTTATTTTCTTTTGATTGACATTCGTTGTCCGCAGCCATAAATCACATATACATATATATAATTTAGTAACCATGAAATTGTTCTCTTACAACAACAAAACTTGGATTGCAAAATGTCAAAGTTAAACAAAAAATACAAGTAAACAATCAAATTAAAATTTCTGACTAGAAGTCAAACTATTGAATTTTAATATTTAATTTGTGTTTGAAATAATTTTTAAACAATTTTCTTGGAGTTTGAGTTTTTGTTACTTACTTACTTACTTAGTTGGCGCTAGAGTTTTTGTTACCGCTTCAAAATAAATGCGATTCGCCAAAACTATTGCAACAAGGAAAACTTTTCCTGGATGGATGGAATTGGGATCAAATGTCAAAGTAAAATAAAATAACACCAAGTAGCTGTTTTTGACATTCGCCGACAGATATATGATGAGCTTTCTCAACTTTATATATAATTGAATCATGACCGCATCTAGAAGTGTCGCTACTACTTGTATTATTATACTATGGAATAGACCAAGTTAGTTTTTTTTATAAATAAGTGTGAGAGAGCTATAAGCACGGTTGCCACTTTGGTACAATTGTACCAAAATTGGTACATTTATTTTAACTTGGTACGTTGGTACATTGTTTTCCGAGTTGGCACATTTTGTGAAAGATTTACAATTTAACAACTTGTTACAAAAAGCGAAATTTGGTAGCACTGGAGAAATGTTCAGACTTATGTTTAGTGGAACTTGCATTGCATTAAGTTCTGAAAGTTGAAAGTTTACATGCTTTTCTTGTCATATATATTAAAAACTGCATTTTTTGAGACTTGAGGATTTTTTGTGAGAATTTCCACTAAAGTAGAAAAATATCTACAATCAAAAAATGTTTCTTATTACCAAAGATTTTCTAAAACAAATTAAAGACAAGTTCGATATAGGTAGAGAATATGTTTTGAATATAATAGCATCTTCACAAGTTATGCCAGAAAACAAAATTTCTTTATTGCCATAATTGTATGGGTCGTATTAATAAAGCGAGTCGAGTGGAGTGAACTTAGCTCCACTCGCTTATACTCTGATCGGTATGAATAAAGCTTAATAATAAAAATAACTAAACTCCACTCTACTCATTTTTTTATTTGACGTTGAGTGTTTACTCAGAATGAACATCGCAACCTTCAGTACACTTAGTTTTTGTTTATTTCGTATTAATAAAACTTGAGATCACTCAACAAAAGTTTGAGTGTGCTATCTAGCTGCCTCAGCCTTACTCAAGCTATACAGATATCATATTTTGACCATTTCACAATGAAGTATAACATCTACTGCACTTACCATTTCCTGTTTGGCTCAAATTGATTTATTAGAATCTGAAGTTACAAACTTTTAGAATCAATTTTCGCGACCTAAACAGGGTATTTTTTGAGACAACGTAGCTCAGGCAATTTCAATGCGATTTTCGTAAAAAGAGTACCATTGAAAAGGCTAATTCGTCTATTTGAAGGGAAAAACTTAAAACTTTTGAAAAAATTGCAATAAGTTTACACAATCTTAATTTTAAAGTTTACTTATTAAAACTAAAAAACCCTTAGGATCTTCTTAAAGCATTTCGTTATCTTGAACTTCACCAAGTTCTTGCGCTGTATTTTCATCAAGTTCTACTTTGAAATTGCAAACAAACACATATGAACGAAAATTTTGCATACTTTATAGTTTATTTATTATTTACCTTGGATGGCTTCGAAAATTAAAAAAAAAAATAAATAAACTGGCCATTTCAGCCCTTGGAAGGACTTTGACCTAGCTTCTATTGATCAATTGTGTTGTGCGTGTTATTAAATGTTTGATCACAAATGACCGAGAACTGGACCTATGTATTTTATGCCGACTCCGAACGGCTTATGTTCTAAAGAAGCTTTACATGGTAATTTTTACTCTCTGAGGTTTGCCATTGTCTGCAGAGAGGTGACGACCGACAGAAAAATTAATTCAATTGAAAAAACTTTCTGTCTGAGCTGGAATTGAACCCGGGCTACCGCAGTTCTTTAGCTTAGGGGCCACGCACTCTACCCACTAGGCTATGGCCGCTTCGAAAATTACACCCATTTTAATTAAAACAAAAAATTTTTAAAAATGTACCGTATTTTGTCGAATGACACAAAAGAATTTATTGTTGAAAAACAAATTTGGCTGTCTGACAGCTGCTGACATGAGTAAACACTCAAACGATGTATTTTTTGCCCTCAGAGTGGAGTGGAGTTTATTTAATACGGATTCCACACTCCACTTAACTAACATCGCACACTCAAGCAGTTCACTCCACTCGTTCACTCAGTTTTTATTAATACGTCCCAATAATTCATATTAAAATATCATCTCATAGAATGCTACCCTGACGTTATTGTGACTCAGAGGAATCTTGTTCAAGTTTCAAATATTAATAATATTTGATTAATATTTAATTAATTTTATTAATAATAAAATTGTAATGACGTTGGGAAAAATTTTGGATATTTTGGGAAAAAGTCAGGGTCGTGATGAATGAATTGTTGCAAATTCGTTTAAATGACTTTATCAATTTTGTTAATAGTCTGATGCGCCTTCCACATCAATTCAGCAGCTGCTGAACCAATATTTTTTATTTTGGCTTGATTAAAACTAAGCTTAGAAATAAATTAGAATATAAAACACTTAACATAAAAATCTCTAAAAAATTGTGTGTCGAACGCAATGAATCTCATTATATTTGGCCAGCAAAAGAACTATTTTAATGTATTTATTATTTTGTTAAAAGCGTATACCATAACATAATATTTCTGTTATGTTTGGTATGTTCACAAATTTACTCCAGTGAATTATTATAATAAATGCTATACAATTATTATATTAAAAAAAATTGGTATATTTTTTTCCTATTCGGTACATTTTTTCGGAGAATTAGGTACAACAAAAAATAGGCAAGTCACAACCGTGCTTATAAGTACTGATAAGAGCTATCATTTCGTCCCTTACCTCACATAGCACAGTGCGGTATTTTCAATGCTAGCGTGCAAAAAATCCGAAAATATGAAATCTGAATTTGATAAAAAGGAGTATTTTAACGGACAGAAATATATTCATGTATTTAAAAACTATTACTAAATTATAAAATAATGTTTGCATATTTTTTTTAAAAATCGTCAAAGTTAGAACTTTAAGCAAACAATAAAAAATTTACTTTAATGCTCTTTTTGTATGCCTGTGTTATCTTCCAACAAAGATAACACAGGACCTAACAAAGATTTTGGATTAACTTTTTTTTATCAAAGTATCTAGTTTTATTCCAAGTTTTATTTTAAGATATATTTGATTCCAAGTCTAAAAAGAAAAAAAAATAAAAAAAATTATGTAAAGAAAAACAGTTATTTTTTCAAAATATTTTTGAATTGCTATTTTCAGTAAAAAAAAATTATGTATCCAACGACATCCAGCGCGATGATTATAACTTCAAGAAATTCATGTAAAGGGTCCGCCAAATAACTTTTTTTTTTTAAAAATTCTATAAAAAAACTACTGGATATTTTCTCAAATTTCTTTTTTTATTTGGAAGTACAATCCTTCCGGTTAATAATGGAAAATAATTTCATTCAAATGGCTGCCTCGACTAGCCATGCAGTAGCCTACACAATCGGTCCAATTTTTAAGCACATTATCGATTGTGTGCAGCTGTATTTCACCAATGGCTTCACGAATATTGTCCTTTAAAGCGTCTCTTTAAATTGTCTCTGGCTTGTCGGCGTAACACTTATCTTTGAGGGCACCCCACAAATAATTGTCCAACGGTATCAAATCGCAGCTCCGAGGTGGCCAAACGACATCAGCTCTGCGGCTGATAATGCGATCTTCAAAAACAGGGCGCAAAACATCGAGTGTAGCCTCGGCTGTGTGGCACGAAGTGTCGTCCTGTTGAAACCAAATGTTGCCAATATCCTCCTCTTCAATTTTTGTGAACAAAAATTCGTTCAACATGGCCCGATAACGATCGCCATTAACTGTAACGGCCACTCCTTGCTCATTTTCGAAGAAAAATGGCCCAATTATGCCTCTGGACCAAAATCCGCACCAAACAGTGACTCGTTTTGGGTGCAGCGGCTTTTTAATGCATGCGTGCGGGTTTTCTGTGCCCCAAATGCGACAATTTTGCTTGTTTACATACCCGCCAAGATCAAAAGGAGCTTCATCTGAAAAGATGTTTTTTTTGGCAAAATAGGCATCTTCTGTAAGTCGATCGCAGGCCCACTTAGCGAAGCGAAAACGCATTGGATGGTCAGTTGGCTTCAACTCCTGAACCAATTGGACTTTGTATGGCGTCATACCAAGGTCTTTATGCAAAATTCGTCTCAATGATGTCTCCGAAATGTTCAATTGGTGAGAACGACGGCGAATTTATGTTGATGGCGCTTCACGCACACTTTCTGCCACAGCAGCAATATTCTCGGGTGTACGCACTGCTTTTGGCTTTTCACGCTTTGATTTATCGATGAGGATGCCAGTTTCTTTCACTTTTTTTACAAGATAACGAACATACGGAGCTGACGGTGCTCTCTTCTTCCAAAATCCGTACGCAATTTTCACACACATTCTGTAACATTACCATGATTTTCAAAGTAATGTCGCAATATTTCTCAGCGGTGTTCAAGCGTATACATAACCATATTCGTTCAGCGGAAAGATAAAACTAATTATCTATCAAATCAGACATGAGCTAAGTGTTACAATTCACGAAATAAGTACTAGTTGAAAAAAAGCGTTAGATGGCGGACCCTGGATTTCATGGTGTAAATCTACTATTCTCTGTGACGGGCAAACTACTAAGCAAAAGTAAATAATTATTTACACATATTATTATGACAAACTTTAACGACAACAAAACGCACATATCGCTCATTTACTTGAAGACCTAAGTATGCTCATATCGCTCATTTACTTGAAGACGGTCATAACTGAAAAAATTCGATTTTTGTGTTAATAATGCAGAATTGTTCTTTATATCATGCTTAATGTTGTGTAAAAATTTCGAGTTGTTATTAAGGATACTCTCCAAGCGAGAAGAGAATATGTCTTTCCTTTTTCATACAAGGTGCTAGTAAATTGAAAACTTTGAACTCATTTTCTGCAAAATCGCGTTTTTGGAGTTATGACGGTCTTCAAGTAAATGAGCGATATGGTTGAGAACAAAGTAATGCAAACAAACAAGCAAACGGAAATAACTACAGTCGGATCTATATGACCCTTAGAAGCTGAAGTATGAGCTGAAGCCCTAAATCTAAAGTTAAAGTTTATTATATACTTTCTTTATTTATTTTCAGGTATGATAAAAGTTTACCTTTTAGAAACACCATTAGAAACATTTTTGATGAAAAATATAAAATATGTATATGAGCCTTTTAACATTAAAAATGCACCACAAATATGTTAAATATTAATAAAACATAAAAAATTCTTTTCGTTGCAACAAATATTAAAAATCGTGGAAGCGTGGAAGTTGTCCGATTACGCCCATTTTTTGTATGAATTATTATTTTTTTGCCTTATAAGCTATAAGAAAAATTTCATGTCTCTATCTATAATACTTTTTTAGATATGACTTTTGGCACGCTAGAAATAAAAATACCGCACTGTGCGTAGTATCGTAACCGGCATTTTGTCAAAAATGAGATTATACTGTTTTGTATTAAATGAAAACTGTTGCATCTTTCCACAAAATTGTAGACCTATATTAGAACTAAGGTCTACATACGGTATACTGCACACCTTTCGTAACTGAATAAATACAAAACAAAATTCTCACGTACTATCGTAAATGAATCAGTGTGTATTTTCCAAAAAATTTAATTTTTGTTATTTGAAAGGACGCATCTATAAGGAAATGGTAAAATAAGTTTGATCTTCTACATTTTCATTTTGATGAAATAATATCAATCTGGTCAAAATCACAACTCAATAATGCCAGCCATGATATATCTTCGGTTTTTTTTGAGCCATCCATGGTCAAAGCAACGGCGATTCTGCTCAAAGTGCCATAGCTCATGCTATTTCCAAAGCTGGTGACGTTATGGTTCCCAGTCACCTTAACACAATAATTCATTCGGACTTTTTACATTTTAACTCCATATCAAACGATCTTAGAATTCTAAATCTGCGAAAAGGTGATAAATGGGATTTAGTGAATTGGCCACAAGTGTTTTTAAGTAGAATTAAAACTTTTTAAAGAAAATTCCTCGAAAATATATATTAAAAACAAACACAGAGGAAATTGTGTCAATAGGAAAGTATAACGATGTGCTATCACTTTGTTCTGGTGATACGCCAATAGTAAGGTGAACACCAATTGAAGCGTCGCACAGTGGCCCCAAATGGACTTTTGCGTTTTAAAAATCTGTGACTTTTTTCTCTTGGTATAATTAAGCCAAACTTGGAATATAGTATCTATGATATTCAATAAAACGTTTGCACTATTTTATTTCAAAATTCATGTTTTTTTTTAGTACTAAAATTGTATTTAAAGTTAAGAAATATACAATTATGTTTCAAAATTCTCTAACTTTCGTATCTCTTGCAAAAAATTTAAAAAAATACGATTTTGGCTTTCAGAAATGTGTAGCTTTTGGTTCTTGAAATATTTAAGCCCAATTTGGAATGTATTTTCTTTGATATTCAATAAATCACTTGAACTACTTTTTTCCAAAATCCATTTTAGTATTTAGTACTAATTACTATACTAAAGCGTTTCAAAATTGTGTAACTTTTTTGTCTCTATGGTATTGAATAAATCAGTCAAAAACTTTTTTCAAAATCCATTATTTTTATTATTACAAGCTTGTTAAGATTATTTTACAAGCTGATAGAAGTTTTTATAATTTTTGAAATCTTAAAAATACAGTCTTAAATCTAAAGTTTAAATTTAAAGTAAAGTGTTTTTTTGTGGTAAAAGTGGGCACCACATGCGTGAGATTATGGGGCAGACTCTATACTCCACATAAATAACCATGATCACGGAAAACAACACATCAACATAAAAATCGTATTTGTTGAAGAATTCTGACATAAACCAGAAAACATATATTAAAGAATAATACGATTCAGGACAAAGGCATGGGATCCATACAAAAATTAAAGAAATAGTTGAATTGTGCAAAGTTACCATAAAAACCCCAAAAAATACAAGTTCATAATATGTGATGAGTTAGAAAGGGCAGCAAGGTCCCCTTTTGCATTCCTACGCCACTGGTTTCTTCTAGACAAACATATATTTAAGAAACATGCAGATTTTAATGGACCTATCAATGATGCGACTGCACCTACAGAGTTTAAAAGAAGAAAAAAAAATATAAAGCTTATGGGATATTTTTTGTCATCCACCTACGTTATGAAAATTTAAATTTCTCAAAAAGGGCCTACTTGGAGCAACTTATTTTTTTTTGGCTAGTTACCAATATACTATGGTACAAATGGTCAAATGCACTATGAATGAAAACAGCGCAAGAGAGCGCAACTATTTAAACTTAATCAAAGATGAAAAAAAATTAAAAAAAGCAGGTTGATAAAAAATATTAAATTTATTACGCAAACAATTTTTTGTTTCATTTTTAATTATTTCAAAAAGCTTAAACTTTAAGCTTTCCAACGGTATATAATATTTGTATGATCAATTAAAAAAAAGATTGGAAAAAAAATTCGATTAAAAACGTTATTCATTTCGCTGCTTTTATAGGACTGTGTCTTGAGAACACTTTAGCAAGCCATATAACTGAATCGTTATATATTACTTGAGTAATATTTTACTTGATTTTGTATAGGAGGTACATACAAAGGTTGACCGATCTTAACAAAAATTTGTCAAAATGATAGTAAAATAGAGCAACAGATGTGTACTGAAAATGGTCGAATTCGGTTAGACCCTAGGGGTACCTTCCTACGACCTTTATTAATTTTTTACTTGAATTTGTATGTACATTTTTAACTTTAAGCATTAAAAATATATATATATTTGTAGGACGAAGTAGGAATGCTCCAATATTTTGGGTTATCAATAGTCAAAGTATTACCTGTCGATTGATGCCAAATTTACAGGATTTTGAGACACACATTTTTTGATTTTGTCCACTAGGCAGTTTACTGTGCGTCGCTGCGAATAACGTTGTAAGCGACAAATGAATCAAAAATTATTTTTACGTACTAATGTTAAAAATTCTCTTGCTTGGTCTGCATATTTTTTTTGGCATACTTAGGCAAATTTCTTTACAACACTTACAGTGGAAAATAAAATTATATGTTCTAAGTGCGCTATTAAAAACATTTTTTTCAATTCCGGAAAACTTCTAGTATTTTAGCTTACGAGGGCTGTTTGATAATTCCGTGAAAAATGAAACAAGAAATGATTCTTACGGCAAAAAAGTTTTATTTGTCAATATATTTTTTTTTAGCTCAATACACTTCGTCGAACATTCCTACAATTTTTTATACCATCCGAAAAATACGTTTTCGGAAGGTCCTCAAATACGCCTCTTTTTCGGTGACGAGCTCCTCTCTGGTTTTGAATCTCTTTCCGCTGAGCCATTTCTTCAGGTTTGGAAACAGAAAATAGTCGGACGGGGCCAAATCTGAAGAATATGCTGGATGAGGCAGCAATTCATACTTGAATTTATGGAATTGTGACATGTGAGCTGGGCAAGTGTGAACGTGCGCATTGTCTTGATTTAAGAGCACTTTTTTCCTCGCTAAATGGGGATGTTTCTCTTTCAAAGCGTCGTTGAAACGGTCCAATTCGGCTGCATAGTATTCGCCATTAATCCTTCTTTTCGGTGGAAGGTATACCGCGTTTATCCTAATATCGCCATAAACTTTCCGACCGATAGCACCGTCCTTGCCTTCTCTGAAGCACGTTTGATCGGTGAAGTCCACTATTTCGACTGTTCTCATCAGTGATCTCATATGGGCGTCCAGAACGTTCGGTGTCACTTGTGGTTGTTCGACCGCATCGGAATTCAGAAAACCACTTGTGAATAATTCCAATCGATTATGCAGAGTCCCCATAGTAAAGGGTTCGCCATCTAACGTTTTTTTTTTCAACTAGTGCTTATTTCGTGAATGGTAACACTTAGCTCATGTCTGATTTGACAGATAATTAGTTTTGTCCTTCTGCTGAACGAATATGGTTGTGTATACGCTTGAACAACGCTGGGAAATATTGCGACATTACTTTGAAAATCATGTAATGTTGCAGAATGTATGCGAAAATTGCGTACGGGTTTTGGAAGAAGAGAAGCACCGTCAGCTCCGTATGTTCGTTATGTTGTGAAAAAGTGAAAGAAACTGGCATCCTTATCGATGCCAGTTTCGATAAGGATGAAAAGCCAAAAACAGTGCGTACACCCGAGAATATTGCTGCTGTGGCAGAAAGTGTGCGTGAAGCGCTATCAACATCAATTCACCGTCGTTCGCAACAATTGAACATTTCGGAGACATCATTGAGACGAATTTTGCATAAAGACCTTGGTATGGCGCCAGTTGAAGCCAACTGACCATCCAATGCGTTTTCGCTTCGCTAAGTGGGCCTGCGATCGACTTACAGAAGATGCCGATTTTGCCAAAAACAACATCTTTTCAGATGAAGCTCCTTTTGATCTTGGCGGGTATGTAAACAAGCAAAATTGTCGCATTTGGGGCACAGAAAACCCGCACGCATGCATTAAAAAGCCGCTGCACCCAAAACGAGTCACTGTTTGGTGCGGATTTTGGTCCAGAGGCATACTTGGGCCATTTTTCTTCGAAAATGAGCAAGGAGTGGCCGTTACAGTCAATGGCGATCGTTATCGGGCCATGTTGAACGAATTTTTGTTCACAAAAATTGAAGAGGAGGATATTGGCAACATTTGGTTTCAACAGGACGACACTTCGTGCCACACAGCCGAGGCTACACACGATGTTTTGCGCCCTGTTTTTGAAGATCGCATTATCAGCCGCAGAGCTGATGTCGTTTGGCCACCTCGGAGCTGCGATTTGACACCGTTGGAAAATTATTTGTGGGGTGCCCTCAAAGATAAGTGTTACGCCGACAAGCCAGAGACAATTGACGCTTTAAAGGACAATATTCGTGAAGCAATTGGTGAAATACAGCTACACACAATCGATAATGTGCTTAAAAATTGGACCGATTGTGTAGGCTACTGCATGGCTAGCCGAGGCAGCCATTTGAATGAAATTATTTTCCATTATTAACCGGAAGGATTGTACTTCCAAATAAAAAAAGAAATTTGAGAAAATATCCAGTAGTTTTTTTTATAGGATTTTAAAAAAAAAAAGTTATTTGGCGGACCCTTTATTTATAAAGCCTTTCCTTGGTTTGGCTGATGATTTTTTAGAGAAAAAAATAATGCTTGATGAGTACACGAAATTCACTTTTTTCCATTTTCGCCAAAATTCACATGATCGTCTGCTGTCAATGGCTGCCAAACACAAACCAGAGATAAAGAGATGGGAAACTCCGTTGGAGAGGGATAGCACTATGTTCGATTTTACGTTATATTGGCTCTAATACTAACACAAAACATTTATAAGTGGTCGTAAAATCGACGGAAAACAACCCCAGTTAATGGTAGATTGAAGAATTTCAGCAGTTACGTTTGAGGTCCGATAACTGTAAAACTGCATATTATTGGAACAAATTGGGTAAAAAAAGGTATACCAAAAAACACTTCGGAAATGCAATGGAAAGCATCCCTGAAACATAATGGTGAAATTATCTTAGAATAATTACACCATAGGAATAAGTCCAAGCAGTGTTGCCGTTAGGAAAAATTTATGGATACTTTTTTCATACTCATATATGAATATATGTTTTTATTTGCAAAAATATAAAAGAGGAGGCATTTCTTTAAATTCAACAAAAACTTTAAGAAAAATTATGACATTGAGACATTTTTGGACAGTACTTTTTTATCAAAAAATGCATTAACGCAACCTCTTTACGAATAACTTTACAATTTTGTGATAAATATATTAAGTCTGCCTCATAGCACAGCTGCTGCTAAATTAAGTTTTTCTAATTTAAGTCTCACTGTACGATAAGACTAGTAGATTTTTTTTTTTTAATAAGTAAAGGTATATAGTTTTGCAAAATACTTGAAACGAATAATTTTTAAATTTAATATAAATAAAGGGCAATAGCAACCCATTTTATTTATATTACACTTAACCCTTTCGCCCCGGATGGTACATATGTGTACCACTTGAAGTTTAAACATCTGTAAAAGTTTTAAATCAATGTTTCTGGGTTATGATGTGTACTTTTATCATATTTCATGGTTTTCTGTATGCATTCCAAAAAGTTCCGTTATGTTTTTCCCCTGTTTGTGTTTACAAATCTGTTTTTAGTGAGTTGGGACGCAGCCAAAGTGAAGCACGTGGGTAGTTTTTGCAAAGTTTTTATATGATATAGAGTGATAAAAGTTCTGAAAATATTGAGAATAAAAGAGATTGAAGTTCTTATTACTTTCTACAATTGTGCAAGGTAAGTAATATGTAAAAAAGATGTGTTTTGTGCTTATTTTTGTATGTGGTACATATATGTACCATTCGCCCGGTATGGTGGTACACATATGTACCAGTGGTCCATGTGATTCCACGTTTTGAAGAAAACTTGTTATTTTCCTAGCAAATGAATCCTGAAGATATTCGTAAAATTTTGGAAGATGAAGCTGATAGTGCTAGCGACTTAGACGATTTTTCTATAGGAAGTTCTGAAGAGTTTGTACCAAGTCGTGTCTCTAGCTCCAGCGACAACGAAGATTCAGCAGACGACATAGAGGAAGAAGTGAATGAGGCTGCCGAGGAAGTACTTGTCTGTAATGAGCCAGCTAGCAATAACTTCGTTTGGAGTACTCCTGACGAGGGTTTCTTACCTAAAACAACTGTTGAAAATCATCGAGACTGCACAATAGCAGACCGCATACCTCGCCATGCGTCTATAATTGAAATTTTCAGTAAACTATTACCAAGTTCAGTTTATATGTACATAGCCCAATGTACGAATGAACGTATCAAAATTTACGAAAACGAACAACCGATAAATAAGAAGGTAAAAATAACTGAAACCAATGCTGGTGAAATTAAAACAATTGTTGGGTGCATGTTTGTGATGTGCTACAATCGAGTTCCATCTCTAAAAGATTATTGGTCGTGCCATAAGTCACTTGGAAATCAGTCTGTGAAGGAAGCAATCACACGAGATCGATTCACTTTCATTACGTCGAAAATGTATTTTGCTCAGCCACAAAAGCCACAGAATAGTAGCAAAACTTACTATGTTGATGATTTAGTTGAATGTTTGAAGAACACATTTCGGAAATGCAGGCAGGATAGTGTGAACCAAAGCATTGATGAATCAATGACAAAGTTCAAGGGTCGTTCCACATTGAAGCAATATATGCCTCTCAAGCCTGTCAAACGTGGCATCAAAATGTGGCTTCGATGAGATGCTCTTTCCGGCTACACATACGACTTGAACATATACCATGGAAAAGAAATAGAACAATCTTCTGGAACGCTGGGAGAGCGAGTTGTGACAAAATTAGCCAGTTCAATCGCAGAAAAAGATGTCGTGTTATGCTTCGATCGCTTTTTTACATCTGTGCATTTATTGGACACTATTTCTTTCCCAGCCGTTGGCACCGTTATGGCAAACAGAAAAAATATGCCTAAATTTTCTGGTAACAAACTGACAAGAGGCGAATCCGAGTTCAAGTGCACCTCATTTGGACTTCTATGTGCAAAATGGCAAGACACCAAAGAAGTCTTGGTACTAAGTAATTGCCACGAAGCAACAGTTACGACTGTCACAAAAACTTTGAAAACAGCCGAAAAAATTCAAGTCTCGTGTCCTAGTTAAATAAAATTTTATCGCGAGGTCATGGGAGGCGTCGACTTGGCTGATCAAATGTCTAGCCTTTACGAATACGATCGCAAATCGGATAAGTGGTGGAAGAAAACTTTTTACCGATTGATAATGATGGCAGCCGTGAACGCATGGATTATTTATAACGACCTCAACCGAAACAAGATGCCATTTAAATCCTTTTTAGTTTCCTTAGCTGAGGCATTGATAAAGGAAGGCTTACAAACCACAGCCGTTCGTCGATCAATGAAACCAGGCCGCGCCCCACAAACTACTAATCGCAAGGCACTTCATCATCCTGTTGAAGAATCAACCCGACGTCGTTGTGCCAACTGCAGCGCTAAAAAAAAACAGACACGCACAAAAACAATCTGCAAGGAGTGCCAAGTGCCACTTTGCAAAATGTGCTTTGCACCATATCATATGTAAAAATATTTGTTCATTATAACATTCATTTTGTTTTACAATAAAATAAAAAATAAATAAAATATGATTTACAATTTCTATATTGCTTGTTTGGCTGAAGAGTATAGCTTGTTTTACTGGACGGTTGGTACGTATGTGTACCACCAAACATCCCGAGTGGTACAATGGTTTACCACCACCCCCCGAGCCACCCTATTATTGTTTTTCAGATTTTCCTTCACCGATCATTTATATATTACTTAAATAATCTAATTCTATCAAAAAATTTAATTCAGCATTGCTATTCGAAAGCCGGGTCGAAAGGGTTAACTGAATAAGCTATTAAATTATTTTTTTATATATTTATATATAATTTTGTATCATAGCTGTTAAAAAATTATTATTAATCGTATGCATTAGCAATTCTATTATTTTTTAAAATTGTAAAATAATTGATTAAGTACAATTCTTTTCTGTTTATAATCGTAATATAATTATAAAAATCGCAAAATAATTACGATTATTTTAGATGTCGAAAATAATCAAAAAGAATTAAAAGTAATCAAGGAAAATAGTCAGAGTACTTTTAGAAATTATGTTTGATTTTTTTTTGTATTATGTATAGCATTAGCAGCGGTAACAGAGAAGGAACCTTGAACCCAAAGTTCATGCTGTAGCTCCCAACAATTTTTTTAATAAAACTGATTAAGTTTTCGTGTAACTTTTATTCGTATAACTGTGTTAACTGAAAAAGCCGTATCAGCGTTTGGGCGATTTCAGTTAAAAATGACTGATTACACTTCACAACCCCACCGTTGAAACGATGCGAGTCGACCTCAAACAGAATTAAAAATAATTTCAAAAAGAAACGGATTATTGTTTCTTTATTACTTTTTATTCTTTTTGATTATTTTCGTAATTCCAAGTAGTCGTAATTATTTTTTGATTATTTGTAATCGAAATCAATTACTTATCAAAAACATCTTCTCGGATTATATAATGATTATAATTATTATTTAAATAAAATCTAATTGTTAATTAATCGTAATCGCTATTTAACAGTTATGTTTTGTATATAGTTTTTTGTATAAAAATCAAACTTTTACAATTAATGTAATAAACATAATTTATAAAAAATATAAAACTAACACAAAATATAACAGACTTAAGTAATGAAATTAAGACAGGAGCAGGTTGTCTAAAATTTTTATCTTCTTTTTCTTCTTAAACTTTCAAAAGTATAGTTTTTGAGAATTTACTGTTAAATTTTTGTAAGGATACTAAGGATACTCCGCTTCTACAGCCGTTTTAGCAGGTATCGAGCGCACTTTAATTGCAATATACCTTTAAAGTTTAAATATTATTGTTCAGTATTTTAACTCTTAAAAAATAAATCCTAAAAATATTTAAAATATTCAAGCACTAGGTCTAAATATTATTATTTATTATTTTATATATGTACATGCTTTGTGTCTTACTATTACGTTTAAACAAAGCTATTTGTTTGGCTTTAAATTAAATAGATAGAATTGTTATGAAAGCTTAAAAATTGGGTTTCAGTACTGTAATATGTGAATACTTTTTTTCGGAAGTGGATACTTTTGTGACCTTTTCATGGATACTTTTTTTAGAATCGTCGCGGCAACACTGATCGGAGGTGAAGTCACGTACACAATAAATGAGTTTCACCAAAGCACATAAAAATGGAAAAAACATATGTTTTGACGTCATAAAATTCAAGTTTCCTATCTCTTTATCTCTGACACAAACTAAGCGTCTCAGCAAGCTGAAATTTTGACAGTAGTCTAATAACAGATTAATAGTAGTCTAATTGAAGACTTGCGTAATTTATTTGTCCGCTTTCACGAGCACCTGGGTGTAACGGTTGATCAAGTCAAGGTGGATCTGGAAACCTATGGCGCTCATGTCAGAGCTAAACATGTTTCTCTTCTTCAAAAATCTCGTAAAGAGCAACAGCAATATTATCGTTCCTAACTCTTCTTTCTTAAATATATTCTACCATAACTGTGGCGGCATGAGAAGCAAATTAAACAAACTTTATGTTGACGCTAAATCATGCCACTTCAATGTCCTAGTATTCACTGAGACATGGCTAAACGAAACCTTCAATAATGAGGAAATTCTTGATAGCAATTGGACTGTCTTCAGAAACGATCGGGACTACTCCTCAACAGGTCTTTCTCGAGGAGGTGGTGTCCTTGTAGCATCTCACAATTCCCTTTCAAGTGAGCTAATAGACACACCTAACCATAAACTGTTCGATCACCGAATTATTAGAGTTTGTTCAGGTAAAAGTCTCAATGTGTACATAGGTGTCGTTTACATTCCTCCCGGCTCAAGTGAAACAACATACAACGAGCTATGTGAAACACTGACCACCTTTACCTCCTCCCTACACTCAAAAAAAAGTTTATCGGAATATGAGAAAAAAGGCATCATATTAAGTGAATAATGGTATTGACTTTGCTCCAGAGATTGCTTTTCTCTAAATGTGATCCCGAAAATTCCCTAAAAATGGCAAAAAGCTTCCATGAAAATGAGAAATATTTTCTCATTAATAAAAGACACCTTCTCTTTAATAGAAAAATATTTCCTTATAATACGTTCAACCGTTTTCTTTATTGTGTAAATTTTTCCCGAAAACAGAGAAATATTTATTTAATTTAAATATATGTTTTCTTTAAGTTGCGTTTATATTTTCTCACAAAAAATAACACTTGCTTTAAAAGAAAGATATATTTTCTTAACATTGATGCAACATATTTCTTTTTTGCGTACATTTTTCTTTAAAACAAGGAAGTATATTCTCAATTACGATTAAAAAATTATTTTTGGCAAACATTTGTTTTAACTCAGTTCTGCGCAAAATAGAAGTATTAATTAATATCAAATTGTGATTCGGTTCTAAAAATATTACTTAAAAACGTGTAAGAGGCAGAATTATTGTTGTGGCATTGTTTTTTGGGAGTCTTTATAAATATTCCAGAAATTTATTCTGAAAAACGATTTTGTAAATGCATCCAAAGAAACAGAAGTAATAAACAACATCACTTTGTGTAGCTATGTTAAGTAAAAAAAAACCATTTGAAGAAACAATCGTTATATTATGCAGAATATGCAACACTTGCTTTTCGCAAAATTAATCAATTGCTCTCACGCTTTCTCTTTTTTTCGTACCTCAATCAATATAAGAAAAATATATCGATTTTTGAGAAGAAGCCTTTTTAATTTTTGAGAAAGAATTTGTTGTTACTGAAGAAAATATTTCGCATAGTGAATTATTTATCAACAATAGAGAACATTTTTCATTTTCTAAAAAATTTTTCTCTATAAATGAGATTTTTTCAGTGAGAGAAAAATACTTATCATTATTAGAGACATGAAATATTTTGATTTCCCAGAAGGAAGGAAATATTTCTTCGAATATGTGAAAATTTAATATAATTGAAGTAAATTTTATTTGAAGTAAAGAAAATCTCTATTATCGAAAAAAGAGAAATTTTTTATCACAAAAGGATAGGTGTTTTTTTCTGAGTGTAAAAGAGGAAGATAAAGTTGTTATTCTTGCTGACTTCAATCTTTTGTCACCGACGAAAACGACAACTTTCTTCTTCCTGTAAATCTTTCTAATGCCATAGACTTCAACTTACTTAGCACCTTTTATGGCAGTGATTTGCAGCAAGTCTCTTCTGTACAAAATCAGAATGGCAGATGGTTGGACCTAATTTTTACTAACTCGTATGAAGAAGTGAAGGTTAGTCCATGCATGGGAGCAGAAAATTTATTAACCAACACTGTTCATCATACAGCCTTAAAAGTTGTTTTCTCTGCTAATGACATCAACTTTACCCAGTCTTATAATAACACCATTACGTACGATTACCTCAACGCCGATTATGAAAGAATAAAATGTTATCTTAGTTCTCTAAATTGGAATCATATTCTATTCAATTTAGATTTAGACAGTGCTGTCTCTATATTTTATCAGCACATTTTTACCGCTATCGAAAGTTATGTGCCAATAATAAAGAAAAAGAATAAGCTCACAGAACCATGGCTAGACAACAATCTCAGATTTTTGAGGAATCAAAGAAATAAAATCTACAAACTTCTCAAAAACACTGATAATATAAGCGATGAACTGAAGCTTAGATATGACGAGCTATCAAGAGAGTTCTCTATCAAGTCAGAAGAAGCGTACAAGTTGTACACGAACATCATCGGAGAAAAAATTGTCCAAGAGCCAAAAAAATTCTTTGACTTTGTTAACATGAAGCGCAAATCTAGCGGCTATCCATCGTCTATGTTTAAAGGTAATGTCACTTCGTCCAATTCTCTTGAAATAAGCAACTTGTATGCCGATCACTTTAAGGAGGTCTTTTGCCTTCCTACCACCTTATCTGAAACTTCTCCTAGCTCAACTATTATAGTTGATAGTTTATATTTAAACCAGGAAGAGATTTCTAAAGCAATAAAAGAACTGGATATATTAAAGGGACCAGGACCAGACTTAATACCTACAAGCTTTTTGGTGCGATGTTTAGACCAACTGCTATTGCCATTACACATAATCTTTAACGAATCACTGGTTTGTGGGACATTTCCTTCATATTGGAAATCATCCCATCTTACGCCAATTTACAAGAATGGTGATAAAAGATCAGTTGAAAATTATAGAGGCATAGCAATCTTGTCAGCCATTCCAAAACTTTTTGAAAAACTTATTTGTGAAAAGCTAACAAGTTTCATTAACCCTCGTCTAAATGAGCAGCAACACGGATTCCGAAAAGGGCGATCTACCACCACTAATCTCATGATTATGGTATCAGATGTTTTAGTCAAAATGGAAAAAGGGCACCAAATAGATGCTGTTTATACTGATTTCAGTAAAGCTTTTGATCGAGTTGATCACAACATTCTTATACATAAGTTAGAAAAATTTGGTGTTGCAGGGTCCATACTAAGTTGGCTAAAATCATATTTAAACGGCAGATCCCAGTTTGTTAAATTCCAGGGAGTTCTATCGAAAAAAATTGCAGTCTTCTCGGGAGTTCCGCAAGGTAGTCATCTTGGTCCTCTTCTTTTCAACATATTCATATCCGATCTGTCAGAAGTTCTTAACGCTATCCCACATCTTATGTATGCAGATGATTTAATAATGTACTATTCAATTCAATCAGATGTAGATGTAAATTTTTTGCAATCAAAATTGTTGTCTCTTGAGCAATGGTGTTTTCAAAATAAACTACATCTTAATGTCAATAAATGCAATGTTATTAGCTTTTCTCGTAAAAACAACGTAACATTACATACCTACCACCTCAATAGTATCGAACTAAAAAGGGTCAACTATATAGTGGATCTTGGAGTTGTCTTAGATTGCAAGATGCGCTTTAATCTGCACTATGATAAAATTGTGTCCAGGGCCAGCAAACAGCTCGGTTTTATAAAAAGGCGTGCAAATGAATTCAAGAATATATGGGTCACTACATCCTTGTACCGTGCATTAGTGCGCCCAATACTTGAATATGCATGCATAATTTGGAATCCATCTTTCGATACCCATAGAGAAAGAATTGAGTCTATTCAAAAGCAGTTCTTACTATACGCGCTTAGAGATATGTACAACCCCCATGATTATTGTAGCCTTCCATCATATGAACATAGACTCAGCCTTTTAAATTTGATGCCACTATCAACAAGAAGATCGTTATTGGGCTCATGCTTCACATTTGATGTAATTAATGGTGCTATTCACAGCGAATATATTTCTAATATGATTTCCTTTAACGATCCAATTAGGCGCACTAGGCATACTCGATTGTTAACTGAATATCAGCACCAAACTACATATGCAAATAATGAACCCATCAATCGTTGTTGCAGAGAATTTAATAATATCTCTATATACTACTCACCTTCTATGTCCAAATCCTCTTTCAAGCAAACCCTATATAAATCACTCAGTAATCAGAATTAACACAGGCCTCAGATAAACTACATACATGTATGGATTTATATGTATAAGCATTTAGTTTAATAAATCAAAATTCTTTAACATCCCTCTCCAAATCTCCCATTTACGTCCTTATAGTCTTTAAGAATAATATATATACATCGTATCTTAAGTGTGTATATAGTCTCTCTTGTTTTCCTCCTCTTCTCTTAGTTTTGACATGGTTTTTGAAATCATGTCAATCCGGTGGGCGGAGTATGCCCACTAAGAGCATCAAATAAAAAATAAAATAAAAACAAGGAAAGGGGAGAAGAAAAACAAAAAACTTAGTAATAAGTAAACAAAACCTGTTAGAATAAGTTAGAATAAGTAATTTGCATTGCCTTGTTTGGCCAATAAATAAATAAATAAACAGATGGTAGTTGAAAGGATCAGTGTTGTATTTGAAGTTACTACGCCGGAAATTAAAAAATTTACATATTTCTCCGATTGCCCTCGTACAATGTCACTCGCGGCGACACACAGTACTTTAGGAAAAAATAGTACCATTAGGAAAAAATCCAAAAATTTTTATGTAACAAAACCTAACAAAATTTATATCATACGTCAGATAATACTGTCAATAAGAAGAATTCAAGTTATTAATGCAAAATAATTAGTTTAGTGTGAACTACAGCTGCTTAAAGTCAAAACTTTTTATGCATTTTTATTGCTGTGAACTTTTCGATCTTGCACTTTATCCAAAGAAAAAATTGCTGCGAGCACATTTTTTACACTATTCCATTGATTTTTATTTTTTTTTTATTTTTGAGGAAACAATGAAAAACATAACTTTTAATAATGTTAGCAAGAAAATTTAAAATAAGTAATAAAAATTTGATTGTAAATTATCAAAAATTTTTCAAAAAAATTGAGAAAGTGGCTGTTTTCAACAGTCATTTAAAAAAATCCATGTGCATTTGCACATCTGTTTATCTTTTATGAACATAAAATATTTCTTCCAACTTCGAACCACTTTTTTAGTTATCGCGTTTTTAAAAATGGTCCAAAAATCATTTTGTGAATTTTTTGATTTCGCTCTTAATCCAAAGAAAAGAATGCCGTTAGCAGGTTTTTACACTATTCCATTGATTCTTTATATTTTTTATTTTTAAAAAATAATAAAAATACGCTATTTTATGTTTGTAAGAAAATGTAAAATAAGTAATAAAAAAAAATTCAAAAATTTGCTGTTTTCAGCAGTCATTTAAAAAAAATGTCCGCGAGTGTCACATTTAATTTTTAAAATATGTTATTGTATGTCTATTTATCTTTCAGAAACATAAAATATTATCCAACTTCCAACCACTTTTTCAGTTACCGCTTTTTGAAAAATGGTCTACAAATCATGTTTTGCAAAAATTATCTAAATGGTGTATATAACATTCAGTATGTTAGTTAAGTTCTTACAGAGAGTAATAACACTGTAGTTTTTTACAGAAATGTAAGAACTTCTTCGTAAATTATTATTAATAAATAAACTTATTCTTCAAAAAAATGTTTGAGTAATCGAATTGAATATTAATAACTGTTATTAATATTATTACAAATGAATTAATAAATTGGTAAATGTAGGGTACTCTCATACTTTCTCAATGCTACCCAATTTTTACCGTATTTTTTTGAACAAAAACAGAAAACTTGCAAAAAAGCTGAAGATGTTAAAGTCTATTTGCATGTGCATTAAGAAAATACACAATATTTTATTTTTTATCCAAAATGTCAATAATTTCAACTAATAAAAATTTATTTGATTGCTGAATTTCTGCTGGTCCAAGAGATAAATTTGATTTTAAAAAGTTTTGTACAAGACAAAATTGATGCAAGACTGTTTAATGAACAAACAATAGATTAAATTAGATATGAAGTGGAAGGAGTGCCACTATAACAAAAATTTGTTTATAAAGAAGTATGAAAACTGGTTAAGTGTTCAAGCTTTTATAATTCCTGATCCAGATGATGTAAGTAACAATAAAGATAGTTTTTACATAATTTAAATAAAACTTCATATCTTAGCAACCTAGCACTAGTCGCGGAAGACCTAAAAAGGAGTTCCACTTTTTATCTGAACAAATGAAAATACGAAAAGTTGCTGAAATAGAATCTGACTATACTGAAGAAGAATTAGAATATTCATCAGATTTTGCGAGAAGAAAAGGCAATATTAAAAAACAAAGTCTCCTCTCAGTACAGGTGGCATTGACAATTTATTTAGACTTGGATCTTTTGGAAGCAAAGTACAATATTTTGCGCAAAACGATCAATAAACATCATGAAATCTTCTTTCCAAGCCTATATGTTATTCAAAATTTTAAAAAAGATATAGTACCACCTGTCAAAGCTTCTGAAAATTCTGCATAAGTGGAATTAGAACCACTCATACGAAATACAGCTGAATGTATATTTAAGCTTTGTAATGGCGAAGAGTCTTCAGATAAAGTAACACTGATATGCAAGTGGGGTATGGATAGCAGCTCGGGTCACAGCCGATACAAGCAATATTTTTTAACGGAAGAATTCAGCGATTAATTTATATTTTTCATTGCATTTGTCCCAATTAAGTGAGTAAAAGTTTAAAATTTTAACTATGTATATTTTAATGAAAAACAATTGTTTTTTTAATAAAAGGCTAATTGATTCACCATCAAAGAAACCTCTATGGGTAAACAAAAGCCCTTCTTCAACTCTTTTCTGCAGACCCATAAAAATTGTAATGGCTAAGGAAAATAGAATATAGTTATACAAGAAAATAACGATATTAAAAAACAAATACCTGAATTAGAATGTGAAATATTGGAATTAAATGGGAAATCTGTACCGGTTTCATATGAAATGAAGTGGGCAATGATCAATGGATCCATTGCAAATGTTCTTACGGAAACAAATTCACCTAGCAGATGTTTCATTTGTACACAAGTCCAATTGAAATTAACAAAATAAATTTTACTAGATCTGCAAACACAAATTGTTATAAGTGTGGACTGTCAACTCTTCACTGCTGGATTCGGTTTTTTGAATGTTTAACCCACATAGCATATCATTTGACATTTAAAGTTTGGCAAGTAAGGCAATAGAATCAATCAATTTTTTCTGAAAATAAAAGCCGAATACAAACAGAATTCAGAAAGAGAATGGGCCTGATTAAAGATCACGTCAAACAAGGTTATGGCACTACTAATGACGGAAACACGGCTAGGAAATTCTTTGCCAATTTTGATGTTTCTGCGGAAATGCGGCCTTAATAAAGATTTACTATATAACTTCTCATTAATTTTGCGAATTTTATCATGTGGAAGAAAAATTAAAACTGAAGAGTTTAGTAAACTCCTTACGGATATCAGAAACTTATACTTAGAGTGTTACAGTTAGTATTATATATCCAGCTCTGTACACAAAGTTTAAGTGCATGGATGCGAAATAATGAAGTATTTCGATTAACCCATAGGTGAATTTTCTTCAGTTTTTCTGATTGAAATAAAAGAATAAATAACGCAACCATTTTATTTTGCAGGAAGTTTATCGGATGAAGCATTGGAGGCACAAAATTATTCGATATGCTCATCTAAGCCACACCAGAAAAAGCTCTCGGGAGAATTCAAATAAGAATTTGATGAAACATCTATTGATTTCGTCAAATCCTGAGTTATCATCAAAAAGAAATATTAAATTTAAGAACAAGTTTAGTGAGGAAGACCTATATTTTACCTTCTTTATTGAAAGTGAGACAAACTAAGATATCTTATAAATTTCATATTATTAAAAATTTTAGTTTCATTTGTTAAAAAAATTGTTCATAAGTGTTTGCAAAAATATATTTTTTTAATATGAAGAGTAGTATTTTGGTAAAGAGTTATATTGGGTTATAAGAGTAAAGTGCATTGAAAACTATATGTATATCTTTGAAACGAAAAACCATATTTCCACACGGTCTCAATATTAAAAAGATAAAGATTTAACATCTTAAATCTTATTTTTTTTTTTTTTGTAATAAGTGTTTTTACTAATTTTATTATTCCCTTTAAATCACAGAAATTTCAATATTTAAACTTTATTTCCAGTGAAAGTAATAAATCTAAGTTAAATCTGATTTCATTTTTGAAATCAGTGGCCATAAATTAATCATCATGCAAAATTTCATAAAAATCGAACGACTCTTCGTATTATTTCTCACTTTAGTATGGGCTCAAAGTACTGTGCGACGCTTCAATTGTTTTTTAAATCACTTGAACCAAAGTAATATATTTATGTTTCAATTTCACAATTAATTGTGATCTATTCTTCGAATTTGTACATTATTTTAATTGTGACTTTTTGTGATTAAGTTAGTCTGAAGAAGGCAACAACAACAACAACTCTTTATTAAAAAAGGTTTTGTTTTGTTTCTTATATCATTTAATATCTTATCTCTCTTTTATTAAATAAAAAAAAATCTCACGTACTACCATATCTGATTCAATTATTAATTACATTGATAATGATAACAATAAATTTAGAAAGATATTTGACATTAAAGTCATTTGGATTTTCGATATTGTGCCGAAGAAAAAAATTTTTTTTGGCCTAGAAGATATGAAAAAATCACCGGACAAAAGTCAAATTAATGTTTTTTAATCTTTTTATATTTTTAATGAAAAGAATATTAAGAGGGTTTAAGGAACGAATGTTAAAAGGGATAAAAAACTTAAAGGAATTACAAAAAAATTTTTGTGCCGAACAGGAGCAAAACAATTTTTTCTTTGTACAAGCCGGAGACTATAAATATATATTTAAATAATGTTATATATTTATATTTAAATAAATATATATTTGTAGTCTCTGCATATACGTACAAATTTTTCATTCCGTATCGGACCTTTCACATGCGAGGTCTATATATATTTATAGTCTCTGCTGGATGATCAATATTCATAGTAGAATTAGAGAAGGTAGATGCATTTCGGAGAGACAGACTGCCGGAACTGTCAAAACGAAGTTGACAGCCCATACAAAATCTGGAAACGATAAGAAAGCAAAAATAGGCAAGAATAGCAAAATGCTTGAGTTTGACAATACTGTTATGAGAAAAAGAGAGCAGTCTGAAATGCATATACCTTCACTAGTTCTACCATGTCAATATTCAATAAAACTCTCTCAAACAGAATGGTACATTTATTCGCTTCGCAAAATTAATGTTTCGCGCTCATTCGTTCCGCTTTGTAAATGGTTTGAGAATATGGAATATTCTCATAGAATGTATAGAATGGTAAACGCACGGAATACATTCCTGCAGCTCTTAAATTCATACAAGACTTAACCAGTGGGTTGGTCAGAGCCAGTCTTGCCATATTTTTTTAAAACTTTAATTTAAAAAAACTTTTTTTTTTTTGGTGAAAAAACTTGAACTAAAACATATATTTATAAAATGGGTGCTTTAAATTTTTTATTATTGTATTCGAAATAAAGTATTTAAATTAAATTAATAATTAAACAAAACAAAAACAATCGTATTCATTAACTAAAATCATTAAAACTACATATTATTAAAAAACATAAAAATTTGTATAAATAAACATTTGAAATTTATTTGAATATAAATGTCATTACTAATTTTTGAGATCATAGAGAATTATATCCTATATAAAATAGTATTACACATTAATCAATTACATTAATTTCAGTGGATTAATATAAGAAATGTGGAGATAATTCCAAGTCTTTTCATTACAAAGGAAAGTTGTTTATGCTGTTTTATCGATTCCTGAAGCACCAGCAAATGCAGAAAGCGTTTTTTCTCAAATCTGTAGTAGTAAACCCAAAATCAGAAATAAATTTTATATCCAACCTTTTGTGAAATTTTGCAATGGAAAGACTGTATAAGAAAAATCGAACAGTCAAATGATGAAATTTTAAAAATTAAATTTTTTTTTATACATATTTTGATCAAACTTTTTTATATTTTCTGATGGTTGTTTGAAATTTGTGCAGATCGAATAGTTTTTCCTTAAAAAATCTTTAGTTCAAAGAATCCCACACAAGGTGGGAATTTCTAATTTCTAAAGGTATCGTTAAAACAACATAAACTAGTTTTCTAAGTATTGGAAAGAATTATCTCCAAGTTTCCGATCAAAAATTGCTTTCCAAAAAGATTCAATATTATTTTCATTCAGTAAACTCAAATCACTGAAATTAATGTGACGCAACTCATGCAACCCATCGTCAATTTCTTGCAATTTTTCTGAATGGATGACATTAGGAAAAATACACAAATTGAAAATAGTGAAATCTTGCCTTTTTAAAATTTTCGTTGTTAAAAGTTCGACACATTTTAGAAAGTCATTCCCAAAATCAAACTTTTGTAATAAACAATTGTATAGCTCAACATAAAATTTTAATCAATCTAATTTTTATTTAATCTAAGATCAATTTCATCTGATTCGAATAATTTATACGTAGAGGTTAAAGCCGAATATACCGCTGCTCCTAAATAAATGTCTTTAGGATTTCTTAAAAACTTGGAATCAATTACAACAATTTCTTTGTAATTTTCAAAGCATATATATTCATACTAGCTGAACCCGGTGTGCTTCGCTACCCCCCTCGTACCAGGATTGCATTTCAAAATTGTGGCAATACCAAAATCACTTTTCACGCCATTGAATTTTCGAAATAAGTCCACCCCAGCGCCACCTACCGTGTCCATTTATACACAAATTATTTTCTTATGATTAAACAAACATACATTCTGAATTTCAGTTAAATTGGTCCATAAATTCAAATTTTCGATATAAGTCCACCCCAGCGCCACCTATCGGGTCCATTTATACACAAATTATTTTCTTATGATTAAACAAACATACATTCTGAATTTCAGTTAAATTGGTCCATAAATTCAAATTTTCGATATAAGTCCACCCCAGCGCCACCTATCGGGTCCATTTATACACAAATTATTTTCTTATGATTAAACAAACATACATTCTGAATTTCAGTTAAATTGGTCCATAAATTCAAATTTTCGATATAAGTCCACCCCAACGCCACCTATCGGACTTTCCCGGAGGGTTTTTCCAAAATTTTCCTTCGTAAAAACCTTCTCCTGGCAATTATAAACAACTGAAAAAAAATTTTAGACAAATCGGCCCAGCCATTCTCAATTGATGTTTTACTATACATTTTTTACACCATTTTTATATATATAGATATATATATTTTAACCGTCAAGACTTGACGAGTGGAAATCGAGACAGAAGAACAGAAACAAGTAACATAATATTTACTTTAATTTTTTTTTAATTTGATTCATAAAACTAGTAAGCATTGTTTTAATCGTAAAAACTTGAAAAATAGGGTCAAATAAAAAAAAACTTAATTTTTTTTGGCAAAAACTGGAAAACTGTCTACCCTCTCAAAAAACTGGCAAAACAAGTTGCATCGGCTCTATGAAATAAGGCCCCAAACATTTCTATACAAAACAACAAAATAATTTTGATGTTATTTTCTATTTTTGGGCTTTATTTCATTTTTGAAAATGGGGCATTATAATGAAATAAGGCCCCAAGAGTAAACTGAAATAAGGGCCCAAAAATTAAATTATTGGCCTTATTTCATTTTTTAAATTAGAGCTTTATTTCAGTGTAAAATAAGCCATCAAATATTTCAACACTTCTTGAGGGTCAGGGATACGGTTGTTATAACAAATTTTTTTTGTTATACGGTTGTTTTGTTATTTAAGATCAATTGAATTTCTCAATCGAAAAAATTTTGAAAAATATGTTAAGTTTTGATATTTTTGCCGCGTACTGAGAGGATATAATAAAAAATTACAAAATAAAATGTATTGTGAAAAATTTTATGGTAAAATTTCTCTATGTCCTCGATCAAATAAAGGTATATATAGAAAAAAATACACTTATAAAACTATAACAAAATACTAATGTCAGCAAGAGGCCTGTAAAGCATGAGTTTGTTAACCTTTTGCCGGACGTAAAATTTAACGACGTTCGAACTTCACAAGATCTCTAACGAGTTGGAAAACAACTCTCTGAACTTAAATTGAACTCTATTGACATTAAAATTTAGGTACTAGATATAAGAGAACTAACAAAGTTTTCTTAATAAATACATATTTGTAAATTAAGATGGATTTAAAAAATAATAATTATATCATCTAAGCTCAAACGATTTGGATTACAAATTTATAAAAAATATTTCGTACAGGGGAATACTATTTTTTCAAATTCTTGATAAGATTAATGAATTCTTATAGATATTATATCATTCATGTGTACAAATAAAAATAATAACAATTTTGGGGTGTTTTCATTTATTGTGGGGTCATTCTTCATAAATTTTGGGGTGCTTTTCCTTTAATATTAGGGTATTTTTCCCGATGGAACTATACCAAAATTTTGGGGTCTGATTTTGTTTTAAGATTTGAGGCCTTTTATTTTGGGATGCATTTTCGCGGAGCCTTTTAAAAAAGTGGCATATTTAACTTTGGGGCCTTATTGAATCATATTGGGATTTATTTCATAAAAACATGTTCTATAATGAAAGAAAGCCCCAATTTTAGGTCCTTATTTCATTTTACGTTGGGGCTTTATTTCGGGGGCTTTTAATATTTGCGTAGTATAAATAGAACTATTTTAAGTACAAAAATTAAAAATAAAAGATTTAAACAAAAATGTGTGCTGGCGTTTTGTTACAAAAAACGGAAGTAATTTTTGACTTGAATTACAAAATTTCTCTGATTTTTCTGATAATTCTCTGAAGTAGGCAAGACTTTTTTTATACAATATTTTTTAGAATGGTTTGAAATAACATAAGGTTATTTCCCCAGTGATCAAATTTAAAAATCTTCTCTGTTCTTTTTTTTATTAGGCTTCTTGATCTGGTGTTACGTTACTTAAATTTCCGTCATTTGTCAATTGTGTCATTAAGTAATTAGGTAGTTAAGTAATTATGTAATTAAGTTATTAAAAAGCAAATTTAATATGTTGTCCCTTCATGACTCCGCAATTTTCTCATTATCTTTAGCCAATGCCTTCCATTTTTACTAAAACAAAAAAGCTTACAAAATATTTACTAAACATTTACAAAAAAGAAAAACTACATTTGTGAAACAGTGCAGACGATTTGATCACATAGTTAATGCATTTATGAAGAAATTGCTTAAATTAATAAAATTAAAATGTTTCTTTTAGATAATATCATCAAATAATAAGTTTTTAATAAATTTTAATATTTTGGTCACGGTAGACTTTTCTCAGGAAACGCCCATATTCATTATTTCTCAAAAATCGTGAATTTTGAAGCTAAGCTTTTTACGCCTCGTTTTGTGATTTGCTTGAGTGAAATCTCAAAAACGACACTTTTTTTAGAATTGTTGTTGTTTTTCTACTTGCGTCTATTACAACAAGAGGATATAAAATTAAAAATATTTCTTTGTAAGCGTGAGAACCGAACTCGCATTGTTTCGATCGAGAGTTCTTCACTTCTAACCACTACTCGATTCATTCATCATTAAGTATTAACTGAAGCTTTGTTGCAGTAGATGACAGGAATTTATTAAAAGTATTGTTCATTAGCTATCCTTCATATTTTATTGTGAATGCGTGAAGCTATGATGCAGCAGATCACAATAATCGATCAAAAGCATTGTGCATTAGGGGGTTTTCCTACATGTAGGATGGACATTTAGGACGGCAGAATAATGGGAAAGTCTGTTCGAACTTTCGGACAATCCTACATGTGGTATTGACTTCATTATTTTTTAGCGTTCAAGAAGATAGCATCGTGCAATGGCAAAACAATTTCTTGCTGTTTTATGAAGTTTACTTCTATCAAGTTTAATTAACTCCTTTCAAAAGCAGTATGCGAATTGTTCTTTATATCATGCTTCATATTGTGTAAAAATTTCATGTTATTATTTTGAATATTCTCCGCGTGAGAAGAGAAATTGCCTCTATCTCTTCATACAAGGTGTGAGTCAATTGATAACTTTAAATGCGTTTTATGCAAAATGACTTTACGATATTTACGAAGTTACGACGATATTCGAGCAAATGAGCGATATGTTCACTATACGAATTTTTTTTTAGAATGAGATAATGTATGCAGTCGGATGAGCTTGCGTTTGCACATACTACATGTAGGATGGACCGCCACAAAAAATCAAAAGTTTTTGATTTCTATCCTAAATGTAGGACGGGCCGCAGTATTTGCTTTCACACATCATACATGTCCATTCGACCTGTCAAATCTGCCCTAAATGTATTATAGTTCGAAACCCCCTATTATCTATTTAAACAACAAAAGTAGCAAGGTCCCATTGAACGGGTAAAAAACTATCATAAGATGCCAATTGTTTCAAGTGTAGATTTATATTTCGAATTCAGACATGAATATTTATAGAAACTAAAGGGATGGCTGGTGGTCTAGCGCTAGAATATTTAAGGTATTTTTAGGATTTTTTAAAAAGTTAACATACTGAACATCGATATTTAAACTTTAAAGGTATTTTGTAACACTCATTCATCATAAAACAAAACTATTTTTTTAATTTAAAAAATTGTTGATCTTGTTCAAAATGGCGCTCAATGAGACGCTCTCAAGGAAAAGAGGCATAGGCATGGGTGTTGTAGGTTTTCACTTTTCCATTTATCTGAAAAATAAAAATCAAGAATATTATTAATCAGAAGGGCTACATTTTGGATGACATGTCATTTTTAGAGATTTTTAAGTTATTTTATAGTAATTTTTGGACTTTTTAATTTTTAGAGCATTTTTCGGTAATTTTAATGTAATTTTTATATATTTTTTTTTTGTTTATTTTCGAACTAAAAAATGTCAAAATGCAAATTTTTAAACATATTCCTTTAACACCTTGGTTCCCTCAATCAAAAACATTATCTCTTGACAAAGGAGTAGCTTTGTTTACAGACTTCGATGAAAAAAAAGCTGATGAAAGAGTATGAAGAAAAATGAAGCAAGTGTTAGATAAAAACTTAGGATATGCTAGTATAAAATAAATTTTTATTAAATAATGTTTTATCTTTAAGGCTAAATTTTTTGCTTATTTTTTAAGCAATTGTTTGCGTTTTTTTAGTAATTTTTGTCAGTTTTTAGGTCATTTTCTGCAGTTTTTAGGTAATTTTTGTCATTTTTTAGGTCATTTTTTGAAGTCTTTTAGGTCATTAAAATCTGTGCCCTGTAAACCAGTATGAGTGCAACTATGGCTTGCACTAAAAAAAAGACACAGTTTCGATAGTATCGTAAGTATAGACGTAGAATTCCTTTATATACAGTAATAGAGAAAAATTCTGGTTTTTTTCATGTATATTCTTCAAAACTTTTTTAAAGTATTTCATCTTCTAAATAGAAATTATTCAAAAACAAATTTGTTGTTTTTCTTTAAACTTACCTGATCTAAAGAGCTCACAATTAAATTCATGTAAAAATTTATTTTGTTTTATAAAAAGTTTTCGTTTGATATATATGGTGATGAATTTATTTTTCTTTTTCATTTGTTTTGTTGGTTAAAACTAAATGTAATTCAAAGTTATTTTTAAATTATGGAAATAAATATGGGTAAATTTGAATTATTTATTTTTCCTGTAGTAAAGAGCATATACATTAGAGCACCCATGGAATATATGGAATGTGCAAAAGTGTTATTTTCTTCGCTCCCCGCGCATTTTCGAAGAGAACTAGACTAAAAAATAAGATCTGCAAAAAAAAACCGGGTGCGTCTAGTGGTAAAATGCCAGTCGCATTTGACTTAAAGCCTCAAAAACACACTTTAAAAAAGTTCAAAATTTTTTTGATCTGTAACTCTTTTAAAAAGTGTATAAAGTAGTTGATGATTGGGACTTTAAGTTTAAGAATAATCTAGCCAATAACAGCAGTGTATTAGCTTTTGAAAAACTTGTATTATTTGTGGTAAAATCAACGTTTAAAGACAAGATTTTTGAAAATTTTTGAGCACTTTTTTTACAAAAACGGTTGCCATTATTGTTTTCGTACGGATAAAATTGTGTGCCTTATTTCATAATAGAGATAGTTAAGTAAAGTTTAAGTTTTAGCGCCGATAACGCGGTTAAAAGTAAGAATATATCAAACATTAATTAAAAAAATGTGCGACAAAGTTTTGAAGTTATGTAAACATCTAAATAAATTCATTTTCAAGCCAAGTAAAGAATAACTGCATGCTCAGCTTATTCAAAGACCTTCAGTATTTCTAGTCGTACAGTTTTTCTTTAACATTTTGAACCTAAATATGCTTCGTTGCTAACGTAAAATCCACTTTGTCATTTTTGTTGACATTTTAACAATTTATATAGTGATAGCATGATACAGAGAACTACAGTTAAAGTATTGCGAATGTCTGCCATCTTTGCTGTGATGTAGAAGGTGCTCGTTGGTAGCAACGTAGCCACAATTTATTCATAGGGTGTAAAGGTTTAAAAATGTCGAAATTTTCTTAAGAAAACTTGTTTAACTTAAATGAAATATAGATTGTTAAATATAGCACATGTCCAAAATAAAGTAATATATATTTTTAGTACTGTTATTGAAAAAAATTTTGCATATTTTTGGGGTGTTTTTTCCTCCCTTTTTACCGCTTTACACAAAAAGCGGCGACGGTGCTTGATGTGCTCGACAGAATTTTGACTGTTTGTTCATTTTCATTTTGCTATCTTCGTTTCTTTCTGACTTTTTCATTTGAATGCATTCATCAATTGCTACATTTGACAAGCACCAATGACGAGGTGCGCAGTAAATTTTTTTCGTTGTGCCGGGAAAACATTTTCTGTAGTTCTTTGTATAATGTAGTGATAGTGTTTGACGTTCGCAACTATATCAAATAAATTGTGAAAATGGAAAACAGCCACTTGGGAGGAAAATGAAGATTATCTTGCTGCAAAACTAATTGTTAAAAAATTATTAGTCGTTAATGCAGAATGTGGCATAGCATTAACTCACCAAGATGAGCAGAAAGAGTTTTCCTGCATGCAATGGAGAAATATTATAAAATTTGAACAGCTTGAATTATATTATTAACTATATTTGAATTATATAATTTGTTTGTATTAATGTTTTTAATTATTCTTTTATATATTTTTACTTTGAGCAGCGTTATCACCGCTAAAAATAAATATTTATTATAAAAAAAATTTTCGTTTAAACTTTGCTTAATTATTTCTATTATGAAATAAAGCACATAATTTTATCCGTACGAAAACCATAATGGCAACCGTTATTGCCAAAAAAGTGCTCAAAAAATTTCAAAAATCTTGTCTTTAAACGTTGATTTTACCACAAATAATTCAAGTTGGTCAAAAGTTTGTACACTGTTGTTATTGGCTAGGTTATTCGTAAATTTAAAGTTCCAATCACTAATTACTTTAAACACTTTTTAAAAGAGTTACAGATCAAAAATATTTTGAACTTTTTTTAAGTGTATTTTTGAGGCTTAAAGTCAAATGCGACTGGAATTTTACCACTACACGTACCCGATTTTTTTTCGCAGATCTTATTTTTTAGTCTAGGTGTCTAGGAAAATGCGCGGGGAGCGAAGAAAATAACACTTTTGCTCATATGGGTGGTCTAATATACATTAGTTAACAAAATAAATTTTTAATATGGAAAGAATATAATGCAAAATAAAAATAGTTCGAATATATTATGGTATTTAAAAAATAAATGTAGTTTTTAAAGCAAAACGCATGCTTAGTAACGCATGCGCAAATTTGCGTAGTAGTATACATATGTACATGCTGAAAATAAACATTCGTTTTATTCGTACTCTAACTCATGGCAGAATAACCAGGTAGGGCCGACTCGGAGAGGAATGAAGTAGAAAGCAGAGAAAAGCGAGCTAGTTGTCAAATACAGCTGTTCATGGATCACAGCGGTTGAGCAGCGTTAGAGGGGATGAACCGAATCGTCCACAGGAAATAAACAGAACTTTGCTTACTATGTCCCGCTTTTCACTCGTCACTCAAGAAAATTCTCGAGCTTGCGGCGAAAGCAATTATTGCTAATAGAATTGCCGAGTGAAAAACGGCCCTTTGCAGCACATGCAGAACCAAAACAACAATATCAGCAGCTAGTAGAAACGTTGCAAAAACAACAACAATATAGCAGCTAGTAGAAAGTGTTAAATATACGATGTTCTTAAAATAAAACTTTGATTCTAGTTCCTGCGAGAGCGACTGATGTTATGAATAGCGTATTTAAATTTCAGATGATTCGGCTGAATGGTTTTTGTTTTTTCTACAACACCATGCCAAAAAAAGTAGTTTCCAGATAAATGAGTATAAAGAGAATGAATGTAGACGAAACACTGTGGCTCAATACCTACTAAAACGGCTGTAGCAGTGAAAATAACGTCAGAAAGACTTTGCTTTTAATAAATTAAAAAAAAATCAATTTCATATAAATTCTAGGCCATAAACAATGCCGTTTTGATAAATACAATTTACGAATGATAAGCGATTCAAATATTTGCACAACACGATTAGGAAAACTATTGGTGTAATATTTGCTAGAAATACCGATGACATTACATCTACATAATTTACATTTGATATTTTAGATATAAAAAACCAATAATTTCATTAAAATTTACAAAAATAATTCAAAATTAATGTAAAATAATAATGTAAGGTAATAAAATTTACTGGTGGGAATATTATTGTTTTAAATTAACATTATGGTATTTAAAATTTGTTAATTTAAAAAAATTTTCATTAAAAAAACCATTAAATTATCAAACTTATGAAGCTGCGAAAAAGCTTCACTTCTCTCCTGTGTGTCCAGCGACGCATCTGTTTTTTTTCATGGCAGTTCATCCCCATCTCCTTGATGAAAGTACCCCATAGGTGGGCGGTTTTATCACTAAAGATACCTTTGGAAATTACAAAAAAATAGTAGAAATTTTCGAAATAGTTTATTTATAATAATGCATAATCAAAGTTAATAAATGTAGCTTTGAAAGTTTTAAAGAATTTTTGCTTTCAGGCACATTTTTTTTAACTTGCAGTAAGAAAATAAATTGTGAACATGTTTTTTATTAATAAAATGTTTAATAATATACAAAATACAAAAATGTATATACTAATAAATATTTTATCTCCTTTCTACCCTACTAACATTACGTAAAAAATCTGCTTTCAGGCATATTTTATTTTACTTGCAGTAGGAAAATATATTGTTAACATGTTTTTTATTAATAAAATGTTTAATAATATAAAAAATACAAAAATAAATATTTTCCTCAAAAATGCTTCACATTTATAAGTTTTTTAAAAATATAAAAAACCAAATTAAATTCAAATATTCATTTACATTCTGAACTAGCAGTTATTTTAGTTTTTAAAAACAATTTACTTTACAGTTTCACTCAAATTTAAATACCTAAATTAAGTGTATTTAACGAATCTGAAACCAAAAAATGCACTAGGCGCTAATTTTTTTGCGCCAAAATTTTCAAAATGGTGGGAAAAATCACCAAAGTGGCAACAGTGACTGTAACTATTAAAAAAAATATAATTGCCTACTTTAAGTAACATGTTACTTAAGTTACAAGTTAGTTAAGTTTTTAAAATTATAAAAAATATATATATTCTTAGTTTTCGTCATCTTTTTCAACAAAAATATATCAACAAAACTAATAAAATTAGTGAAACAGTACATTTTGCTAAGTCTTCTTCTTTTTCTAAGACTCTTAAATGCAATTTGCCACACAATTTTCAATTAAAATAGTAATCACGTTAAAAACGTTAAATCTTTAGTTTTTGTGAAAAGGGGCAGATAAAATTTTGAAAACGGGGAGAAGACACATTAGATAAAAATGGGGAAAAACTTGTTAAAAATTTAAGATACCTTTTTTCAATGGCCTTTTTGAATTCGTATTTTTTTTTTTGCCTAAAATCAACCAAATTCCACAAAAAATAACCATAAACACTACAAAAATAAGCACTACATTCCTTTTTTGCTTACAAAAAGAAACATATACAATTTCGAGAATTGAAAAAATCACATTTATAAAGAAAATATTAAAATTTTATAAATAATCGAAGATACCTTTGAAAACATCTAATTTTATTTTGTTGCATTAACAAAAATTTTTAGCAATATATATATGCCAAATATGACAGTGTTTCAATAAAGTGCAATAAAAATATGAAACTATAGCTAATATTGGCACAAAAATAGTGCGATTATATTTAACCCTCCGTGTGGCTAGTGTAACGATATCGTCACCCTACTTTTTACGACATAGCTGTATCTCAGACATGAGCAATGGTCGTCGCCTAGTGGGGTATTTTACCCTGAAAATTGATATCAATGCACCTACAGGACGGAGGTAGCTTTTGACTTTTTTTTTAGTTAGAATGTGTTCAAATCAGAAAACATTTCCGTCCGTCCGTCTTTCCGTTTGTTTATCGACACGATTACAGGCGTGATTTTGAAGCTATAGTAATGAAATTTGGTATTCAAGCTTGTATCTTAAATATAAAGGTCAAGATTGCAAACGAATCAGATCGGATGATAACTATGCCTACCTCCCATACAAAATGACTTTTTAAAAACGGTGAAATCTCTTGTAATTCAACGAAACTTAATATATGTACTTGAAATGTTGTATGTGATCTTTGATTTTTAATATCTGCTTTAAGTATGAAATTCAGCTTAATCGGGTGAAAACCGCACCTACCTCCCATGCAAAGTTACTTTATCAAAATTTTTAAAATTCAACAAAAATTAATATACACATGCACTATAAATTCTTCACATAAATTTTAATTTTTATTATGCACTCTGAGTTTAAAAATTCCTACAGTCAAATGAAAACTCCACCTACCTCCCATACAAAATGACGAAGTGGCCTTTTTTATAATTTAAACATTAATTTTTAATCACTGCCGCTTGATAATACTCCATCTTATGGATCATAAAAATTGACGTCACAACTTTCGCCACTCTCTTCATCGGTTTAATCAGTGTCTTCGCCGTTGTTTTCATTTGTTGGCACCAATGGCGGTACAATCAAATTTACAACCATTTGTGGTAATTTTTTCAACTTCTTTTGAGGTAATTTCCTTTGGCTTGAAATTATAGGATCAGAAGTTATTAAAAACCACTATGTGAACAAGAGAGAAAAAAGTTATTTCTATCTCGTTTCTTCGCAGGGCCTGCCTGCCTGCCTGCCTGCTTCGGCGTTTACTATGCCGGCAGCCTTAGACTATTTGGCGCGAGTATACGAAGGTTAGTAGTTGAAGCACATAGATAGTACCTTTGTGTAGATGAAGTCTCAGTAAGTTCATAGACACCTTGCCGTCTATCATGGTTAGCATAAGTTGTGGCTTACTTCTATCAATTGGTCTCCACATTGCACAGCAGATTTTTCGAGGTTTCTTTTTTCTGCTTCTACTCGTTCTTTTTCTTTTCTTGATACCTCTCCAGTTTCTTTAATAAATTGCATGCAAATTGGTCGACAAAATCTTGTTGAAGATGGGCGAGGATTTTGCCAAATAACTTTAGTAAGTAATTGTATCTGCAAAGTAATTGTATAAGATCAATAGAGGAAATGAATATTGATGAATCATTTGCATCAGGGTCTTGGAAGGCTTGCTTGTATGTGCTGTTGCCCGAACATCTATCAAAACCCCACATTATAAATAAACAAAAATTAGATAACTCCTTATTCTGCAAATCATCTATAACGGGTATTTGTAATATTATAAAGCGTTGCACGGTATGATTCAGCAAAGCTTGCATATGTATTCCGTCGAAATTTCCGACATTTTAATAAATTCTAGCGCAGGAAAGCAGTATTTTTTGACTGACTGTACAGCGGTATAGCAAGGAAACTTTTTGGGTTCAGCACTTTTGATAACATTGTATTGATGACGTGATAATTTAGCTTCTACTAGCATAGCAAGAGCGTCTTCATAACTGATCTTTGTTTCCTTCTTATATTTTTCAAAACTTTACCTTTATTTACTTGCTCTTTGAGGTGATGAAGTTGTCACTTCATGCAACAATTTTGAAGCTTCTATATGACCTTCAGCTCGCAAACTCATTTTTGTGGCATACGCCAAAACTGATAAGGAATTAGACTTTCTTAATTGCTTACATTTTGCTATTTTGGTTTTTTCGGAAGAATCTTCAAAATAAATTTCCCACTTTTTTGAGAATTAGAGGTAGTGAAAGAAGCTAACCAATTGCGATTAGAACTAAAAAACGTTGCCTTAATTCTACGTGCTCCTGTCCAACGTAACTTGAATGCATGAATAAACTGATTTATTATTTGTGCGAAGCCTTCCTTATATTTCTCCGCAGGACAAATTCGTCGCTTCATTTCATCTCTCAAATATTGAAACTTATCATTAAATTAAAAATGCCCAGAGGTTTTCATTATATCATACAACTTTTGGCGAGTTATAAAAAATGTATTACAAGTAGTTCCTAAAAAATAGACAGCCCATATAATTTTCATATTAAAGTTCAAATGCACTTGAACACCTGAATACCCATACTCTAACAAAAATTCACGAGAATTAACTACAATTATTGCTGGCAACTGATTGCCTTCATTTATTGTCGTTAAATTCCATAGAGCAAAATTATAAAAATTTACCGTTAAAAATGCGTGAATCCTCTCACATACAATTATTTCTTTCGCTCTCTTGTAAAAACTCTCTTCTAAAATTATTTCTTCCAATCTTGTCTGCGCTTATAAAAAAAAAAGCTAGAAATGCGTGAAGAGTCTCAAGTAAGTTTTGAACATGGCAACAACAGCAACTCTGTATAGAGTCAATAACTCAGCATAAGGCGCTACTCTTTCCTACTCCAATAGGCTTGAGTAATTAAGCTGTGACTAATGTACTGTTTAAGTTGTACAAAGTGGACACTTGTTCGAATAAACTCTTTGAAATTATATGACGTTAAAGCAGCGGTGTTTACTTAAGGGCAAGCGTAAAATACCGCTGCTGGAGCATTTTTAGGAGTATCTAAGCGAAAACACGCTGAAATAGTGTGAAAAGTAGGGAAAATATACATATTTAAGACTCTCTGAGCGAAAACACGCTGGAATAGCGTGAAAAGTAGAGTAAATATACATATTTTGGAAAAAGACGCTGATTTTCAGACAAAATTGAAAAAACTCACAGCATAGCGAGGTTTTTTTACAAAATCCTCAATAAATGTCGTGAAATTTCACAACATTTATTGTAGAGATTTTTCAATCAGTTTTTAGAGTGCATATAACAAAATAGTACATCACTATTAATTGCTTCAAAGCATACGATTGTCATATAAAATACCAACAAATTAAACACGGATTTAACAGAGAAATTTCAACTATTCCGCATTGTCGATAAGTGGTACACGCTCCATAAATATATCATATCTATATAATAAAACAAAGCCGGGTTTGTTACACCATTTATAACTCAAGAACGGCTGGACCGATTTTAATGATATTTTATTTGTTGAATTTTTGGTCATCCCGAATAGCAGAATAACAATTAAAATATTGGAAAAACTCAGGGGGCGTGGCACCTCCCATACAAATCAAATCTTCTATATCCAATAGCTTTGGAATTATAGGTCGCACAGCAACGGAATTCGGTATTCGACCTTAATTTTCACTTGCCGTTCTACCGGTAAAATTTTATGGGCGGTGGACGTAGGGCGTGGCACCTTTTCAGCAGCCCAATTTTTCAGTATAACTTTCAAGCTATAAGTCACACATTAATGAAACTCGGTTAGAACGTACTATTTAGTCGTGTCTTTCGACTGGCAAGTATAGGCCAAACTGAGCAATTGAGCAAGTATAGGCCAAAGGGGTGAGGCACCGCCCATACAATTCAAACTAAATGCCGTATAATAATGAAATTCAGTATAGAGTTGCCACTTGGTGATATCCTTCTACTGGAAAACTGGGATGGCCTTTAGAAAAGGGGGTGTGGCTCCGCCCATGCACGTTAAATTTTTGATAACAACGAAATTCAGTATGGAATTACTATTGGGTGATATCCTTCTACTAGAAAACTGAGACGGTCATTGAATAAGACGGTGTGGCTCCGCCCATACAAGCCAAATTTTTGATATCGAATAGCTTTGGAAATAAATATCATATAATAATGAAAATCAGTATGGAGTTACTTATTGGTCAGGCATTTCTACTGGAAAACTGGCACGGGCATTTTAAACTTGGCGTGGCTTCGCCCACACAAGCTTAATTCAATTCAATATACTTTACTGCGAAAACTAACTTTTTTCTGGCATTTAATAATGAAAATCAAATCTTTTAAAAGAGTAAAAATTTCTTCATTTTTAATTTTAAAACCGTAACTTTTGCAACTTAAAGATATTTTTATTTTCATTACTTTTTGGTTAAGTTGGTTTTGTTGCATTTTCCCTAAAATAAAAAAATATTTGACCAGAATACAAATCTTAACGGCTGGAAGGATTTTACTCAAATTTTACTTGAATTTTAGATTATGCTTTGGCATAATTAGTTTTGACCACGCCTCTTCCACCCATTAAGGGTAAGGAAATCAACCAACTAGCATACTTTTTTAGCGAAAAGCTCGTTTAGTTAATTTTAAAAAAATTCTGTAATTTTGACATAAAAAAAATCACATATCATCAAGATTGCACAAATTTTTAGTACAACATCTTTTTCTAATAACGCCGTTTCCTTAGAATGACAAAAACCATTTTGCATATTTCCATACGCTTTACGTCGAAACCTTATTTTTTCTGGCTAAAATTCGTTATCTTCTGAACGAATAAAACCTAAAAATCAAAATTTTACGTTTTTCCCCCCGAGTAACACCGGGTATATCAGCTAGTTTAATGATAAAATACAGATCAGTATTAATAAACGCAGACTTTTGTAAAAGTGTATTAAATATTTGAAGAAATAACATTCAAAAAGAGATTTGTTACAACGAATTTTCATTTAAGTACTGCGGTAGTAATCGTAATAATAGGGAACACGATTTCAGAAAATACATATAGGGAAAATTGTTTTTGTGACGTATCATATTTTGAATGTTAGCTCCTCAATAACGTTTAAGCTTTTACCATGAAAATATTAAAGAAATACAGACTGTAGGGTATAGCTACAAAATAAAAAGAAAAATATGAAAAAAAATTTAAAACAAAACAAAAACACAATAAATAAATAAGCAGCGCAGTAACAACAAACACACTCTTTAGTAGGTGCACTGGCTTAATTTGATAAAAGCGATTGCAGTTCGTTTGCAAAAAGTTTAATATTTTCTAAAACACCCAAAATAGCACAACAAAATTTTTTTACACTTTATAACAACAGTCCATATTAAAAGAAAATCATTATAAGATGACAACAGAACACAAAAAATAAACTTTTACTCCACATGCATAGCAAAATATCGGCATTTTTTGACACATTTCTTGACAGACACAAAAAAATTACATTATCTAATAAATTTTTGTGGCGTTAGAACAATAATAACCTGAAGTTGAAGCTTCCATTAAAAAAGATTGCAAAAAAGAATTTTTTTAAAAAAATAAAAAAAAAATGCTGAAAAATTGCGATTTTTCACTGCGCGCGAACGAAAGCAAAAAAGTTAAGTTTGACAGCTTGCAACTTTTGAACTAGTATTCTTAAAGTATTTATTTTTTTTTTTGTTTGTGACGTAGAATTTTATTAACTTAAAAATTCGTAGCTTCCATTTGATTTTTTGAATTTTAAGCCAAAAATCAAACGGAAGCTACGAATAATAGTTGGTATCTTCTCCTAAAAAAACTTTGAACTTTTGTATGAACACCTGCCAAGTCGCGTCAGTTTTGGCTTAGTCGTTTGTCCGTACTGTGAGTGAGTTGGACCGACTATGAAATCGTTACAGTACCTATAGGACGTGATTTTTTTACTATTTTTGGTAAGTAAAACATATTGTTTTTGCTCCAAATGTAGTAATTGCGTCATATTTTTTATTTTTTTTAACGTACAAATGAATGCAACATAAAAAACACGTGTTTGTGACCAAAGAAAAGTGTCCGAAATTTGTTTTTTTTCAAATACAAATTTTTTTACCTCCAAATAACGTTGAAAAAATGTGTTTGTGTGTATGCAACAAACAATTATTATAAAAAAGTATGTGTTTTTAGTTTGACATTTATTTGTAGAAAAAACAGAGAGTATAAATAATTTAACTATATTTTTTGTAAAAAAAATAAATAAAAAAATAATAAAACAATAAAAAAAGTAACAATTATAGTGTAAAATTTCGACTTTGGACTAAAAATTGAAAAAATTCACGTTTTCGGCTATTCCGAAATTTTTGGCGCAGAACTGAGTGGATATATTAGCCAAAACACTTTTTTTTCCTTTAATTTAAATGTTTATGTAAAACCTTAAAAAAAATTTTGTCCAAAAATTATTTTGGAAGGGGTTAAAAAATGGCTTTGACGAATACTAACTAGCTACACGGAGGGTTAATACCTTGGTCGTTATGAAAGTGTTTCCTACATAGATGCGTACCTTTTAGGAAATTTCGATTCTGAGTATTTAAACAAAAATATAACTAAAAAATCAAAATTTTAAAAAACAACATCATGGATTGTTATGGCATAACTGAGAAATGTGTTGTGCTTAAATTGAAATCTTTAAAGTGGCATTTTCTGAGATATCGAACACAAAAAAAAATCATAAAAAATCGGGAAAAAATCAAAATATTTTTTAAGATTTATTGAAGTCATTTTAAGTGAGAATTATATGTTTTTATGATTTTTTTTTGTATTTTGTGTCACGGCAGGAGTCGAAAAATTTGTTTAACGACTTTTCGTCCGTCTTTGTGGTGACAAAGGACTTCGTCTACAAAGATTTGTTTGTTTCACACTACACTGCACTGTCTTGGCTTGCTGCAAAGAAATCGTGTATGTGATTAAAGCGAAGAAGAACAAAACAAAATAGCGCAATCAAAACAGATCATAGATATTGTTGGTCTAAGATATCGTTGTCAGAGAGCTCACTGCAATCAATGCCATGAAAACTTGTTCATTGGCAATAGATGATTTGTATCAGTATAGCAAGAATTGTGCGCGGTCGGCTACAAGGAAAAAAACACCAACAACGACCGGAAAAAACAACAACACACACTGTATTGTTGCGGTGCAGCTGCGTTTGTGAACGATTCGGCGAAAAGCAAAAATCATGAAATTCTTGAAGTTGCTATAAAAAAGACTAGTTAGGCGCTGAGGACTGCTGATTAAAATGATCAATATGATCCAAATGATCTATTGCCACATATTGATGTTTATTTTCATCTTACTTTGAATAATAAAATTTCATTGTTTGTGGTGTTGAAAACACGCCGTGCATGGATTGCCGAGAGAAAAAGTGTGTATTGGTTGTTGTTGCAGGTTTTTGTTTGGTGTTGCGCAGATCCAAGGCTCATTTATAAGGTTGTGGCACTTGGGAGCGAGCTCGGTCGAACTGTTAGAATGGATGAAAAGAAATCAAGAAAATGAATGCATAGAACAAAGAAAAGCACAGTGACAGTTCAAGCAAAGGCGGAAAAAAGAGTGCATTTCTCTCAAGTGCCACAACCTTATAAATGAACTTTGAGCAGATCAAACTCTCAAGTGTTATTAGATGACAGTCAACTGTCAAGAATGATAGAAACAAGATTACGCCACCCGCATGTTTTACCGCTAGATGATGTATTTGGAGCCAACTGTTCCTATTGGCTACAAAGAGATGGCTAATAAGGAAACATAGAGACGGCAACATTCAATTGACTCCAGTGACATCGGTGTCGCAATCCTGTTTTTATCATCCTTGGTCAACTGTGAGCAATGCAACAAATCACAGTGTGTGAACGTTGAAATAGATGCACCAACACAGAGCTTTAATGGTCATTTCCAGAAAAAAGTCTACCGTGACCAAAAAATTAAAAGTTATTAAAAACTTATTATTTTATTATATCATTTAACAAAAATATTTTAATATTATTAGTTTCAGGATTTTCTACATAAATTCAAATCGTCTAAAATGCTTCACAAATGAAATTGTTCTTTTTTGTAAATGTTTCGTAAGCTTTTTGTTTTATTAAAAATGGAAGGCATTGGCTAGAGATAATGAAAAAACGGTTGATATATTAAATTTATTTTTTAATTACTTCAGAACATAATTACTTAACTACCTAAATAACAACCTTAACGCCAGATAAAAAATTCTAATAAAAAAAGACCAGAATAGATTTTTAAATTTGATCGCTTGGAAAATAAACTTATTATATTTTAAAACATTCTAAAAAAGGTTTTTTAAAAAAAGTCTTGCTCAATTCAGAGAGTTTGGCAAATTTTGAAATCCAAGTCAGAAATCACTTCCGTTTTTTGTAACGTAACGCCAGCAAAAAATTAGACTTTTTCATTCTATTTTTTAATATTTATTCGTAAAAATCGGCCGTAACGCCAGTTTAGAAATGCCCATATGTAAATTAATTTTGTTACATTATCAACTTTTTAGTTTGTTAGCATTTCATGTAATTTCTTTTTATAAAGGCTTCCATAAACTATAAGATATTATACCTGAATGGTAAACAATCACAATAAACAAACAAAACAATCTTTTTACGATATGAAATACAATAAAATTTATAAAAAATAACATGAATTTTAGTTGCGAGCTTTAGATCAAATAAATTTTTAAGAAGGCAACAATAACAACAATAACTCTGTATAGAGTAAAAAAAAAACTAATTTCATTTCTACGGTGCATTTCGACAAACTGTCGAGCACGAATGAATATTGAAATAAATAAGAAGCAACAAGAACAGATGGCAACTGATGGTAGAGTTGATGGCGGTGATCTTTAAATAGCCTACTGCTTTAAAATGTCATATGGTTAAGTAGCGAATTTAAACGTTCAATTTGTTCAATATAGTTCATATGAATGAGTTCCAAAATGTTCGAAATCATATACGACTTTAAACAGAGAGTTAATCACAGCTTAATCACTCAGAGACTACTAAAGAGAAAATGTATTGATTTCCGAAACAGACTGTCTAGTCAGCTGAGTGATTGACTCTATTCGTAGTTATTGTTGTTGTTGTTGCCTTCTTAAAACTTACTTGATCTAAAGCTCACAATTAAAATTCATGTAATAACTTAATAGATCACAAATTAATAAACTCACATCTATAAAAAATTTAATAAATAATTGTTATCTCATTCTTTACATTTTTACATGAATACAATTGAAAGTTATTTAATACCGTATTTAATACCAAAGAAACAACAACAACATTTTCAATATGAAAAGGAAAACATCACTAGCTGATTTTATTGCAATTTCGGCCTTGCTACAGGCTTCATTAGAAATCTTTGTGATTCCACCGGCGGGAATCGAACCCAGGCCGTGTTCGCCGTGCAAGCGCATTTCAGTGCACTACACCACAGAGGCGATGAGATTTCAGTGTCAATTTCTCAGTTTTGCTACCTTTCATATATCCTGTTGTTGTTTTTTATTTTTACTTTATAATTAGTTTATGCGTTTGTTATTATTATGGAGTCCAACAGTCTGTTTGAATTGGCCACAAACAAAGCGTGGTTACTGAAGTTGTTTTTAGATTTTGCTGAAAAATCTTCAGGCTGTTTCAGTGTTTATTTGTCTGGCTCTACCATTTTATTACAATTGAAAGTTCTCTATTTGACCTTCTCTATAACTTAAATACAAATTTTATATGTTTGATAGTTTAAATCATTCTTGATTCTAAATACAAATTCTAGTTGTTTAACAGTTAAAAATCGTTTATTGAGCTTTAAATTTCTGAAAAAGCCTGTAGCAGGGCCGAAATTGCAATAAAATCAGCTAGTGATGCTTTCCTTTTCATATGAAAATGTTGTTGTTGTTGTTTCTTTGGAAAAAATTCGTTAGAGCAGTTAATTGTTCTAACCTGACCGTAAGCTCAATTAACGATTTTATACTATCAAACGACTAGAATTTGTATTTAAAACCAAGAATGATTTAAACTATCAAACACTTTTTCATGAATTTAATTGTGAGCTTTAGATCAAGTAAGCTTGAAGAAGCAATAACAACTCTGTATAAGTCAAGACAGCAGACTAGACAGCCTGTTTCGGAAATCGGTACATTTCCTCTTCAATAGTTGTTAGATATTGATATATTGAATTCATCGATTATCTTCAATCATCTCTATCCTCTATACTTAGTATTATAACTATATCTATTCTCGTATAAATCTTAAAGATTTACTCTAGTTTTAACCCTATTTTAATATTGAACTCAGTTAATAAAGTTAGTCATTAAGCAATCATTAAAGTTGTCGTTTAAATACACTACATATTGGCGACGAGCGTAGAATGACTAATGAATGCATACATATATATGTAAAAATTCAAAATAAAATAAGTATCTACAATACCTCGTGCTTTAATGGAAAATTTTTAATTACAAATATCGGCAATAGTAACATACTGGTCGTAACCCTGCAGTGAAAAATCGTACTAGTTATGAATTTAACTTGTTAACTCACTAGTTAAAATAATACAAGATGTTAAACTATCGAAATCTTACTAACCAAAAAGTTACTGGATAAGTTACTTTCTGTATTCCAGCTAGTACAAAAATAAAAGCTGTTTAACTAGTTATAAAAGAACTAGTTGCTTAATTTATAGTTATCTAACTACTCGCATTTTGACAAGTAAAAAAAACACCAACTGTTTTTCTAGCTCATAACTAAGTACGTACGTCAAAAATCTGCACAAGTGCTTTTCTACTGTAGCCTTAAAATTGAGGACTTAAGGACTTAAGCAGTTGAGCACTTGTGCGTATTGAAAATTTTGACTGCTTTGAAAAACTGATAGTAGTGTGTTCACGAAAACCTAACTGCACTACTGCACAGGTAAAAGCACTGAATCGTGAATACCCCAATTGTAAAAACAGTAACAATTAGGGATGTGACGGATGTCATTTTGCGGATGCAGATCTATAAAGAGCCTTCCTTGAGGATGCGGATAGTTGAAATTCATATCCGCAGATGCGTACGTTTTTAATTAAATTATAAAATTATTTTTTATAATTGTTAATATTTTTTTTTAAAGTAAAAATCTGTTTAAGAGGCAGTCTGGTTCTATATGTTTCAAAAAATCAATTTTCTAAAAACCCTGTTTTATATATTTGATACCATTAGGAATAAAATACAACGTCTTATTTAAGCCGCCGAAATATAGAAACATTTGTAAGATACTTTTTAAGATGGCAGCCATGGCACTTTATTATGAAAAAAGTATTCAAAAGATTGGACTAAAAGTTTACATATGTGAATGTAGTACAATTATATAAATACATTAATATTGAACCTTTTTTTGATGATATCTAACATAAAAAAAGGTTAAAAATATGCGAAACTCCGCCATTTTGTTTTGTTTTTGCCCAAATGTGGAATGAGTGTTACAATATAACTCACAAGTTTAAATAAAAGTTAATCTTTTACCCTTAAAAAAAAAACCTAAAAATAGTTCAAATTTTCGAGCGCTTTAACGCATAAAATGAAAAAAAAAAAAACCATTTATAACAAAACACATTAAAGCAAATACCATTTCAATTAGTATAACTTAGTATAAATATTAAATTTCAAAGAATTTAAATGTTATCAAGCCAGAATGACAATTCTACAGAACAATAATCCATTTAAATTATTTATTTTAGATTACTTCAACTGCAATTACTTTAGATTCAAACAACTTCTTTTTTTATCCACTTTGGACGTACAATTTAAAAAACAAATCTATATATATAAAACAAAGTGGCGTTAGTTACTACGCTTATAACTCTAGAACGGCTGGACCGATTTCGATGATTCATACCTACTCGAACTGGTCTCCAAACAAGAAGAATACCTAAAAAATTCCGGAAAAAAATATATGAAGAAAATTCATTTTCCTATACATTTTGTAAGGAGCTACTTTACGACGCATTCTCGATGATCGATGACTTTTTTTTTGTCACACATTAAAAACGAACATAATTTTAAATGCTGGTTTCGTCAGAATTTATATTATACAAATTTTTATCAGCTTTCGACAGTTATTAAAATTCAATTTGATATAATAGATTCCTTTGGAAACGATTTTTTGTAAAAACTACCAGCATAAAGTGATTTCATAGAGTCGAGTTGAGTTTCATGAAGTGCACATTGTGAATAGTTATGTTCTTTGTGATTGCGTGCGCATCTAGTATAAGCCAGTTTACGTAGTGCTAGCATATAACTGGTTTAAAAAAGACTATAAGAAAACGAATACTAGCATACAACTTGTATGAAAACTACTTGAATTAAACTGGCTAAAATAATACTAATATGAAACTGGTCAATATTAAACTAATATTTAACTAATTAAAAATATACTAGCACAAAGGTGGCTGAAATCATACCAGTAAAAAGCCTAGTTTTGATTATACTAGTATTTTACTGGTTTAAAAGTTACTATTATCACAACTAGTTCAAATTATGCCAGTAAAAATACTATCTCAATTCATATCGAGAATGGGACAATTGTCTTTTCCTATGACATCAACACAGGAAAATAACCAGTTTGAGCAATGTAAAAAGCATTTGCGCTGAACAAGTACTGGTATTTTTTGACCTAGTACATTTACTAGTATTTTAACTAGTTGGCTGCACTGCAGGGTGTTTAAAAAAATACTTTAATACTATGATAAAAAAAATACTATAAAATGAAAATGTGCTGTGAGCACATAAGTAAAAATATAAAAAATAAAAAAATTCTAAAAATAATAAATTAGGCGTAATATGCCACAAAAACATAAAAAAATGCAAGCTGAAGTGCAAATATTTCAAAAGCTGTAAAGAACAAAATTGTAACATAAGTTGATCATTAATCAATTGTAACTATATATAATGGAACAGTAATCTACTAAATAAAATTTTTACATAAGTAGAATACATCAGTAAAAATTACAAGTGAAGGTCAAGCTGTTACCGTTTATCAGCCGAATAATATTCAGCAGAACTCACCGCGTAATGAATCATGGCTATTGTGGAAGGAAAAAAATGTAATAAAAGCTCCCGCCTTGAAAGCTATTGGACCAACGCCGTATGAAGTTCTACACAATTTGTGCAGCCAAGATTCACCTTTTGCTAAGATATATAAGGAGCTTTGTAATTTACTAAGCACTCATTATACTCCTCCTACTATAATCTTTCGTGAGCGTAAAAACTTTCACTCAGCAGCACAAGCAGAAGGCGAAAGCGTATCAGAATGGCATGCAAGAGTAAAAAGCTTGCGCTTTTATGCAAGTTTTGTAATAATTTGTCAGCTTTTGTTCTGTACCGTTTCATAGTGGGTATTAATAGTAAAATATTTGAGCGACTCTGTGAAGAAGATGAGAAATTGAACATCGATGAAGCACTTCGAAAAGCTTTGATCATGGAAATGAAGCTTTTATCACATAAAAATGACAACCAGACTCAAATCAACTATGTTAAAAGCAATAAGTACAAGAAAAATTGGAAAGGTAACAACAATACGAAAAGCAAAAATAATAATGATGGTTATAAAAAACAAAATTAATGAACTACTAAATCCAAGAAAGCTTGCTCTCACTGTGGTTGGCGTAACCATTTATCTAAGGAATGCAGATATATAGTAAGCAAGTGTCGTCATTGTGGCAGAAATGGTCATTTGGCATCTATATGCAGGGGGAAAAAAAAGTGGCTAACTATGTATCAGAATCTGACTCATCTCTTGAAAATGTAAGTAAAAATAATTCATTTGACTTTTGTATTTACAGCATAAACAACAAAGGTTAGAAATCTTGACTAAATTTTAGTCCCACTAAAATATTACTGCATGTTTTTAAACCTTGCGGTTTCAAATTGAAACTTTTCAAAAACTAACTCATATTTAAAACTTTTCTGTACTAGAATTGAAACCAAAAGAAATATTACAGCATCAATTTTAGTTTTTTGGTTTAAATTTTAGCTTTTTGGTTTAAATTTTAGTCTTTTTGGTTTCAATTTAAGTACAACTCTGTGTTACTTTTTGTTTTTAATACAAATAATACTAAATTCTAGTACATGTGAATACTAAATTTGGATTAAGACCCGTAAAAAGTTGGCCTGGCAATGCTGCGACTCAATATTAGGCGACTCGGTTCATATGTTTGTTTATCGCGCTTTTTATGTATAAGCCAATAGCTCTGTGGTTAGAGGAGTGAGTTTACAAACTCAATGTCGTGTGATCGAATTTCGCGTTGTTTGTAATTTTTTTTTTTAAATATTTGAATCCAAGCTTGTACTAAATTTGAAACCAAAGCTGTATTAAAACCATTTTTTAGTATTTTGTAAATACTAGATTTGAAACCAAAGCTGGTGTAGACTTATATGTAATACAGAAAAGTTTAAATTTTAGTACAAGATTTCTAACCGTGTGGCGGCTCAACTGAGCTCTACAAACTGAAAACAACTGTAAGTCTTGATTCTTGTAAAGAATCTCCTTAATTTGGTAGAAACTTTTTACGTAAGTTCGGTTTTGAGCTCATTCAAGTAAATTCGATAAATAACTCTGTTCAATCTTCCATAATAATCGAGCAAATAAAAAATAAGTTTTCTGATGTTGTCGATTCAAGTCTTGGCATTTATAAACTAGATCAGTTTTCTTTACATATAAATAATGATTCTAAACCAATTTTATTTAAGCTACATCCAGCTAACTGTCCACTGGCATGGAAAGTTAAAATTGAAGAGATTTTAAAGGATTTAATTGCAAAAGACGTTTTAGAACCAATCGATCATGCAGTACGGTGTACACCGCTTGTCCCTATTTTAAAACCAAATCGTGACCTTAGAATTTGTGGCGATTACAAAGTTACCATAAATAAGTTCTTGTCGGATTTCCTTTACCGAAATCTTTGCATCACTTCAGGGAGGTGGACTATTTTCGAAGCTTGATTTAACAAGCGCATACAGCTAACTCATCCTTAATGAAGAATCACAACATTTATGCACTTGGTCAACTCATATTGGGCCTTTAAAAATGAAACGTTTATCTTTTGGAGTTAAACCAGCTGCTGCCATATTAAAAAAAACGATGGAAAATGTGTTACGTAACATTCCATTTGTAGTCGTATATCAAGATGATCTGCCTTACGATATCAGACAGAGATATGTCAGAACATATTCATAATTTGAAAGCAGTGTGTCATAAATTGAAAATAGCAGGGATTAAGCTTAATTTATCAAAATGTGAATTTTTTAAAAGTAAAATTTCTTATTTGGGTTTCAACATTGATAAATTTGTATTAAGTTAAATTAAAGAAAGAATTGAATCAGTATCAAAAGCTCCAATTCCCGGCAATATTTCAGAGCTAAGCGCATTTTTAGGGAGAGTAAATTATTATTTAAAGCTTATATAAAGCTTTGCCAAGAAATTGGTTCCTCTATATCATTTATTACAAAAAACAATGTTAAATTTGAATGGTCGAAAAGCTGTCAAGATGCTTACGATACCATAAAAAAAGATATAACTTCGGATAAAGTTTTGTGCACTTTAATCCAAAACTGCCAATTGTACTGGCAACTGATGCTTCTAATAATGCTATCGCTGGCACTCACACGTATTTCAAGATGACACTTTAAAACTGATTGCTTTTATATCCAGAGCTTTAACTGCTGAGCGAAAGTATAGTACGCTTGAAAAAGAATCACTTGCTATAATTTTTTGCGTCACGAAGTTAGAGCAGTACTTAATTGGAAATGTTTTTACACTAAAAACAGATTGCAAACCGCTGATTTCAATTTTTGGTGAAAATAAGGGTTTGCCTGTAATGGCAGCTGCACGTATTCAAGGATGGGCATTTGTCCTTTCTGGATTTAATTACAAATAAGAATACATAACAGGACATTGTAATGAAGCCAATTATTTGTCACATATGCCTCAACCAAAAGCGAGTGAAAAAGGCGTGATAGCACCTATGTACATTTTTTAGAAAAATACAACATTTCAAATCTTGATTTTAAAGACATTTCTCGTGAAACTAGAAGAGATCCAATTCTTTCAAAGGTGTGTGAATCTGTTAAACAAGGCATACTAAAACATTTTAAAGGTGACAATTTTTCAGCTTATATCAACAGAGATACTGAGCTTGAGGTAGATCATAATTGCCTACTTTGGGAGTATAGAGTTATAGTACCACAAAAACTAAGAAAAGTAATACTTCAGTTGCTTCATTAATCTCATTTTGGAATCGTCAAAACCAAGGCACTGGCCATATATTTTGTTTGGTGGCCACATCTTGATAAAGACATTGAGAATTTAGTTAAATCTTGTGTTCATTGTCAAAAGCTTTTACTTAGTCCTAAGAAATCTCCGCTCTTGCCTTGGAAACCAACAAATTCTATTTGGCATAGAATCCACATAGACTTTGCTGGCCCCAAAAAAGGCTACCACCTCTTTGTGATCATAGATTCATATTCCAAGTGGGTCGAATTTTTTACAACAAAAGACATAAATTCTAGTTTTGTAATTACAAAGCTAAGAGCACTTTTTTGTCGATTTGGTATTGTTAACACCATTGTAAGTGACAATGGGAGGCAATTTGTTTCTGATGAAAATAAAAAAATTTACTCAAAGCGACTAATGGGACATCCAGCGAAAATTTTGTCAAAACTTTTGAAGAAATTCATTTATGCAAATTTAAATTCCGATAAAAATTACAATTTTGGCATTGTTTTAAACCGATTTTTGATGGATTATCGCAATACTAAGCATTGCTCCAGCTCCGATTTTTTTTGGAAGATCGATTAGAACGCCCTTTAATTTAATTAAACCACCTCTTTTAAAAACATAATACTTGAAAAACAAGAAAAAGTATGACTAATTATAAAAACAAGAGATCAGTTTACATCAAAAAGGACAAAACGTATTCATTCGTCATTACACTAATCCTAATAAAAAGCATTATGTACTGCTGTTGTAAAAGACAAAACTGGTCCACGCTCCTATTACTGCATTTATCCAATGACAGATTCATTGAGCGACACACTGATCAAATCAGATCAAATCAGACGATTCCGCATACCAAAATACATTGGATAATATACCATCTGGTTCACATCAAAATGCCACGATTTTAACAGTTGAGCCGTCACAACTTTCAAGTGAAATTATAAATTTAAGAAAAGATCAAGAATCTATTATAACAAATGAAGTTGAAAATAATATTATTCTGAACAAAAATATAGCAAATGAAATTGAACAAAATGGATTTTCTACTAGAGTACTTAGGCCTAGAACTAAAGATGGAAAACTATCAAAATAATGTTTTAATTGTAAATATTTGTTATAATACTACCTAAAATATTCTTGCTTGAATTGAATATCATTAAAATAAAATAAAAAGAAAAATATGTATACTAATCACACAAAATGAAATGAACTAAGAAACACTTTATATTACTATTTTTATGAATATAACAAATTAAGATGTGAAATATCTGAGATAATGGGGAGTGTGTTAGATATTGATATATTGAATTCATCGATTATCTCCAATCATAGAAATGGTAACTCTATACTTACTTAGTATTATACCTATATCAATTCTCGTATAAACTTGAAGCTTTACTCTAATTTTAAGCCTATTTTAATATTTAACTCCGTTAATAAAGTTAGTCATTAAGCAATCATTAAAGTTGTCGTTTCAATACACTACAGTAGTCTTGAGTGATTCAGCTGTGACAATGATGTGCTAATGATTTGACACGTGTTCGAACAAATTCGTAAGAACTTTAACGTTCTCATCGGCTTCTTAATCATATGACATTAAAGTAGTACCTATTTTTATATCAAGTCTTTTAACTCTACCAGGGTTGCCGTCTGTTCTAGTTGCTTCTTATTTTTTTTCGATATTCATTGGAGTTCGATGAGTCTGCCAAAATGCACCATAGAATTGAAACGATTTTTGCTCTGCTAGAAGCTAGTGTTTTAACTGAGAGGTGGCTATTTGCACAGCCAAATGTTCAATTATATATAACTTTACTAATATATAATTAAAAGTTTACTTAATGTCAAATTTATTTTGAAAACATAAAATTATTGATTTTTTTAATTGATGAAATGATAAGTTTAATATGTTAAGTTTAAGTATTTTGTATTTGACGTCACCTGTTACCTAAGGAATTTACTAATGCCACAAATTATGACCAAGTGCTCAAAATGCTGCGGTATTTGGCGTCAGCAAATTATGTGACAACTTTATCTAAATTGAGCTTACTCGCCAATTCTCTGCTTAAAATAGTCCCCTTTAACGCGATTGGGAGATTGTACTACGTAGATACGATTTTATAAATTTAAACTTTGAACATTAACGCTCTGCTGAAGTAGAGGTAACAGGTAACGTCACATACAAGAGAAGTGCATGACACACATTTGCTAAATTGTAAGGGAGTATTTTACAATCTATTAATAAAAATTGATCAAGATCACGGATGGTTTTCAAATTCCGCTGTTGGCCTATTGCGAAACAGTACAATTTAAACATATTATTTTATCATTAAGACAAATGGACACATTATTTTCATACTTATTAAAAAATTTGTGAACTGGTTTTTCATAAATTATGAAATTATGTTCGAAAAAACATAAAATAAAATTTAATCGTCCACACTGTCGAAACGCGTTTTGGTTTGAGCTATCTGTAGAGCTCAAATCTGTATAGCCCAAGGAGTTAAAATTAGTCGAGAAAAAGTAGGTTTTTTTTATGTCGATTACACTGGTTTACAAAAAACGAAAAGTTATTTGTACAATAATGCCACTATCCATTTCTCATGTAAAATCAATTGATGATTCCAAAAATGTCATTCTTTTTTTTCCTGTCACTCCGTTTTCGAGATATTGTCCAATGCAGTTAAAAAAAAAATTGTATCAACTTAATAGCATATATCTTCAGAACAATAATTAAACAAGCAATGTATCAAATCAATATTAATAAAATTTCCTACAAACAATTCCTTTACTATTTTTTGATTCAACTGTTAGTTTGGACGAAAAAAATTATATTTTTTACGATTTTTCGGGTTTTTCTGAAAAGATTACAAATAAGACAAAACTAGATGCAAATTTTGTAAAGAAATCAAATTATTTTGTTTGTTTTGATATTTTTTGATTAAAGCCAGTTCTTTTCCGAAAAAATAAGATGTTGTTGAAGAAAATCTATTGGGAAAAGTAAATTTTGTGTTTAATTGAACGAAAGCACCCAAACGGAGTGATTGTATATTGATGCATTTCATCTTATTTTATTGTCACACTAGGAGGCCACTATTTTTAGGAGGACTTTTTTCGTCAATCTCCTTAACGCCTTAAAAACCGGACAATTTTTTCACACAAGTGCTAGTTTTCACCAAATTTTTATTTTGACTAATTTTTATGTGATACGGTTAGTTTTGCGACATCCGACTTAGTGATGCGATATGGCATCATCGTCCTTATTGGGTTAAGACAATACATATCAAAGAAATAAAAAATTGTATAGTTTTCTTTTGTTTTGTTTTGGAGCGCTGCTCTGCGTATGTATGGATCTCACTTTTTGCCTTGCTCTAGGGCAGTGGTCATCAACTTATGTTTTCCCATAACACGCGGGCGTCGTGTGATTTTGTGCTTTTGCTCACGAAGTAGCAATCGGCTCCCTGTGCTTGTAAGATGGTATAAGGATAGAGGTAGCTGCAGCGCTGACTGTACTCTCTCTCCATACTGCCATGTCTGTCAAATTCAGCTGTGTGGCGAATGGAAACAAAAGAAAAGATATAAAAAGTTTTGCTTCGTTTTGACAATTCCGTAACTGTGTAAAAGTTTTTTTTTAAACATTGTGCTTTAAATTTTAAATCAGTATGCTTTGAGCGTTCATGCGGTAAGGATGTTGCACGCTGTATTATTTATGGATGTATTTATATATTTTACAATGTTTCTAATTCAAATCTGTCAGTAATACTAAAATAAAACATTAAAAATTAAATAAAAATTAGAACACAAATATGTTATAGAGATATAAAAACACATTGTAAATTCTATTCAACACTTTAACTTTTTTGCTCTTTCTTTGTTAAGTTAGCGAAAAAAAAAACAACGCAAAAACAAAAAAGAAAACGTTGTATTGAAAAACCAACACTCGACAATATTTCCTTGCATCAAATGGTGAGAGGGCTTTTAACAACTTCTTGTTTCACCCCTCCACCTATTTTAACTTCTCCTTCGAATACAGCAAACATATCGATTTCTGCTAATTTGCCAGTGCTAGCACCTCCACCTTCATTGCCAGTCATGTCTTATGCCCAAACTGTTTCTCTTTCACCAAATCTGGTCGATTCCCAGGTTGTTCCTCTTACTTCTCAGGTTTCTGTTCCACCTAAGCCAATCATTGCAATTCCACCAACTAAATAAATCTTTGTTTCTCGCTTAATTGCGGATACAACAGAGGTTGATATAGATTTTTTCATTCAATCAAAGTTGAATTGTTCCTTGCATCTTTCGGTTCATAAATTCAAATATTCAAATGTAAGATCGATTACTTCTTTTAGATTAACAGTTCCTGAAAGTTTATTTAATTCCATAGTTGACGTAAACTTTTGGCCGCCTAACACATTTGTACGCGAATTTGAATTTAAAAGCAATCCAAGACCGGTAAATGTTGGACATTTGACGCGTCTCCGAAATAGCTCTTTCGGTTAAAGCTCTTTATTAAAAATGATTAATAAACCGCAAGTCTAAATTAGAGCTTGTGTATCAAAATGTCAGGGGTCTTAACTCCAAACTTTCCGATATTTTCATAAACAGTTTATATTTCGAATATAACATTATAATTTTTACAGAGACTTGGCTTCGCTCTAATATCTTAAATTCTGAAATAATGTGCAATAAATATCAAATTTTTCGTAAAGATCGTCATGATAAGATCGGTGGTGGTGTTTTGATAGCTGTTCAAAACTCGTTTGCATCTGAATAATTGACAATTCTTGGCACCAGTGACATTGAGTTCATTTGCGTTGCAGTTAAATTAAATAATAGTATTATTTATGTTACCTGCTCTTACATTCCTCCTAAATGTGACTTGACAATTTATTTAATACATATACACGCTATCATAAAGGTTTGTTAAAATATAAAGACGTTCTTATTGTGCTGGGTGATTTTAACCTACCTTTTGTGACTTGGAGATCGTCTGACGATTCTTCATTTCTTACTCCTGTTTCCAAATAAATAAGTGAATCCTTCGCCTTCTTTATCTAAAGCCCTTACAAAATTTTTCATAAGACCAAGTTTAATGTGCAGCGGTTGGAGTATTATGGGTTCCTTTTTGACAAGTGGAACGTTTTTGACATTGCTCTCTTTTTAACTATAGATTATATTTTTTCTGGCCAATCCTTTTTGTATTAGTGGTGTTCACGTGCTCGACTGTTCCACTTGTAGAGAAAACAGCAGTATTTTGTGTAGCCACTCTGTAAACCACCTAGCATGCCAACGAATTTGAGATTAGACCATATTTTTTCAGTCATGTTCTTCATAATTCATGCATGTCAATAACTTCGCCATTGTTTCGTACGCCTATATGCAATAATACAGCCTTCAAACTAAGTTTGCTGCTATCGATAAACAAGCGCCACTCTTAGGGATCGTACGACTGACCAAAAGTATAAAATAAACCAAGGAAGTCTTCACCATAGCAGATATTGTCTTTCTAAGTAAAGTGTCTGGAAAATGTTTTTTCACCTTAACATCAGTCCCAAAAAGTTGAATTGTTGCATACGAGAAGCATGCAATTCCGATTTTTCCTTTGACAGTTCTAAATGTCTTATCCAATCATTCAGTTGCGCTTGTGATAAAACGTGAGTTTTGCTTTCAGTTGTAAATACACTTCCTCCAAAGGTTCTTCCCGACCTCACTGAATCGAAGGATATTCGATTGTTTTCACGTGTTGAATCGGGACAAGTAGGATATGGAACATCATTAGAATGAGGAACTGGCAATGAAACGGTCTTGACCGTGGCGTATATTACTCGGTTGTGTCTTCCAACACCAATCACTTTGGCATGACAAAAGTAGCAATCGCTTAGGTGACAAAATGGTCCCCTCCATATCATCAGAACATCAAATTTCATGTATCGTTTTTTGCCCGAGCTCCATTCAGACAATATGAGTTTGCATGATTGACACAAAATACTTGGCGTCCATGGTTCGTCTATATTCTCAGCTTCAATACAAAAATAATGAAGATATCACGTCTGCAGTAAATTCGTAAAATTGAGTCAATTCTTTTCGAAAGCAAATTCACCGGAAACGTAGCAGAAAATATTTGGATCGTTCTTACACTGGAATTCTCTCAGTCTTTTACTCATTTTATTTTTTAGTTTATTATACTTTTTATTGTTTTCTTTCTTTCGTTACAAATTGTGCGCTTCTTTTGTATGCCACTTTTTTTGCTACAATGTTCTGGCTTTTTTCATTTTATACAGCTTGCCAGCGTACAATAAAATCAGGTAGGCTCACGACTGACTATGTTCTTTCTCAAAACACCTGATTTGACACTAATGCCTTGTAAGCAATAAAAATTAAAAAAAAAATATTTTACTTACCTACCTACCTTCTTATAAAAGGAGACTAACGAAATTTGATCCAATTTAAGCTCGGTAACCGCTGAACCGATTTTGATAATTCTTTTTTTATTCAATTCCTATGATAATTTCGATTATCATAGCATACCAAGGAAAAATTTATTCTTTAATTATTACAAAATCACGCATTTTATTTGATGCTTACATTCACAGCAGCACAATACAACAGCAATACACACAGCACAATACTTTCCTCTCTTTGTCGCGAGATCTTCTCACAATACAACACGGAAGCCATGTTGTGTATTACACGATTTTGTCCATATTATACGATTTTTGTTTTTACGACGAATGGTAATTATACCCTGGTGCTAGGTGTAAGCTAAGTGTAAGATAGGTATAAGCGAAATAATTCTTTTTTCTTTTACTAAATTTATTTACCTCTTAATGGGGCCATAATATGTAAGCAAGCTATTGGGTTATTAACTATGTCATGTGCGAACGTTTGATCACTCTCATTGTTAGAAAAACAGTAAAATTTGTTTTCGGAGCGAAATAATTATAAATGCATTACACAATTTTGCATTTTATTTGAATTGTAGTGAACGCAGAAACAAGCATGAGTAAGTAAATTGTTATTTGACTTTTTTTTAGTAATAACCTTGATTTCAAATAAAATACATTTAATTTTTAAAGAATGCCACGTGGAAAACCATTGACAGAAATAGAAATAGGAAAAATCGAAGCTTACCATGATCAAGGGATTTCCAACCGCAAAATTGCGAGATTATTAAAAAGGCCAAGTTGTGTCATTGACAATTTTATAAATAAGGCTGACCAGTATGGGAACGCTAAACGATCTGGAAGAACTTCACTTATCAATGACAGAGCCAAGAGGGAAATTAAAAGACTTCCTGTTAAGGATGGAAATAATTGGTAAAATGAACTTAAAAGTCGGTGTACGTCATGAGCAACAAATACTGAAGCGAGATTTGGGACTCTCATTTGAAAAAAATGTGGTAAACCGGCGCTTTTGCAAAGGCACAAAATGGCCTGACTTCGATTTGCGGAAAAGTACAGATTTTGGAATGAAAAATATAAGTCAGTCATATTTTAGTCCTGATCTGAACCCTATCGAGAACTTATGGTCCATACTATCAACCAAAGTTTTCTATCATGGCCGTCAATTTAAGGACCTAAAGGAGCTGAAAACGGCAGTTAAAAAAGAGTGGAAGTAAATTGATCCCGTGTATATTCATACTTTGATAAACTCAATGCCAAGGCGTCTGGAAGAAGTTATCAAAAACAATGGAGGTCATACTTCTTATTAAAATTATTTTTATAATTAAAAAGATTTAGTGCCTTTATATTTATTTCGCACAATTTTTAAGTTTCTTTTTTGTTTTCTTCTTAAATAAGTTTAAGAAAAAATTTAAATATTTTTTAATTCCATTATTTTAGGTTTAAATCAATTGAATTAATAAAGTATAAAACTATTTATTAAGAATGTTTCTTAATTCTCTCAAAATCACGTTATTTCTTGTTGCCTTTATAATTATTTCGCTGGGTGTATAATTGAAAGCAAAAACAATAGTGGTATTCAATGAACGCCGTATTGGAGATGTAAACAGAGTATGTTCGGTAAGTATACAGCAGTGTAATTTGCAATAAAAAAGTGTAAGGTATTAAACATACGATGGTTATGGCGCAAAAACGTGGTTTAATTTTGTTTTTGACAAGCAGTGTTTTAATTAAATTAAACAATTTAAAAAATTAAAAATGCACTTACCATTAATGGATCTAAAATTTCTGTAAAGTTTAAAATTTTTTTGTGATGGCAATTTCTTTATAATACAACTACTCAATTTACTCTGTTTTTATTCAGGGTGGGTTCGTGGAAGCACTTAGCGTAAACTTAAACGCTTTCAGTACATATACGCGACGTATAATACGTCGTTCATTGAATACCATTAATATACTTTTCGTCGTACATACAAACATGGGCATTTGCAAATGTTTTGAGGGGAGTTGCCAGAGTTAAGGTATAAGCATAAATTATGTTTTGCAGCCTTTCCAGCCATCTCTTCCACAATTGAGATTGTGTTAGTCTGTCTATACGAATCAGGGACAGAAAATAACGCTTACTTCCAAAAACTAAATAAAAAAGCATCAACATGATCCAAATGTCGGAGCACATGTTGGTCAATATGCTACTTAATGCATGTTCTATCGAAATAAGAAATGATTTTTATTTTGTGAGCTTTACCAATAAAAATTTAATTTTATTATTATGTACTGATGTTTATATTATTCATCAAATATAATAGTAATTTTTTAATTTTTATTTTTCTGTTCAAGAATAATACTTCTTTTTGAGTTTTATTATTTTGATCAAAAACAAAAATTGTTCCTCAATTTTTATTTTTTTCGCTCAAAAATAAAAGTTATTTCTCAATTTTTATTTTATGCTCATAAAGAAGAAGTATTTGTTGAGTTTTATTTTTTCGCTCAAAAAAAAAAATCATTTGTCGAGTTTTATTTATTTCTCCTGAAACATAAAACACAAAACACCACAGAGTTTGGTTGTAGCTGGCGCATGATCGCATTGAGGGAGTATTCCTGGTTGGCAAAGATTTTTTTTGCATATTTTTATAGCTTGGATATTTGAGAATATCGTCCTAAACGGGTTTTTGAAATTTAAAATACTTTAGGAGATACGGCCTTTTTTGTCCAGCAATGTTTTCGCCAAAATGCGGGTTGCTTACTTTGGCTACTTTTTGAATGCAACGTTTTGAAGCAACCACCGAATCTCGTTCAACGCGTTCTTTAGTAGGTATGTAATAACTTGTTTGTTTGGTCAACGTTTTTGCACGAAATCCCGACTGAAGAAGCTCCACAGCATCAAAACTGTCCGACCGGTGCGTCGCGCTGGTGCGCCTGGCAGAAAGCGGTAATAGAAGGGACAATCGACAGCTTCAAGAACACGTATGCACCACTATATCAGAGATTCCAGGAAACAATCAAACCTATTTACGAAGCACTGTCAACCGATGATTATCTGTTCAAAAAATCCTTGACTCCGAAACTCAAAACAGCAACGAATCTTTTAACGCAGTGCTGTGGTCATTCGCATCGAAGCATATGTACATCGGCGCACGCACTATTGAGATTGTCAATTATATTGCAACTGTCATATTTAACAAAATTTGTTTGCCAATACTTCAAATAATGAACCTAATGGGCATCCCGATTTTCAACGTCACATATGATTTCTTAAAGGGGTTCTTTATGGGGTTGGCATTGCAGATTGATACATGTAAGTATTTCACAAAAAAAAATGTTCTGTTGCCTAAAATTTTTGCTTCGAAGTCATTTTTTTTCCGTTTCTACTGAACCGATTTTGTTGAAACTAAAAGCAATCGACGCAAAATTGTCAAATTTCTAAAGATGTATGCTCAAATTTTTCATTTCAAATTATTTTTTTGATGCAAAAAAATAACTTTAAACTTAAACACGTTTATCTCGAGACGCTTGTGGCCCAGATTGCGCAAGCGATCGTACTTCTGAACCGATTTAAATGAAACAAAACGCAAAATTGTCACCATTCTGATCCCCACCTCAATCACAATTTCAAAGAATTTTTTACTATTTTTTTAACTAAACTAAAAAAAAACCCAAAATCGGTTTTTAATTTTTCAGTGACCGTTTGTTTTGTAAAAAATAATCGCAAAATTCTGATTGAGGTAGACACAAAAATTACATCTGTACTGAATCTAACGCCGTTTACTTTTTTTACTTCAGATAATCCGAAGTCGAGTTATCCGGGCCGCTATCAGAATACCTTTTTCTCGTCGCCTAACTTTGAAGGCCGACAACTTTTTATAATACAATAAAAAAACAGAATTTAAATAACTCTTTGCGTTTTCAAATGAGAAGTTTTTCAAAAAGGGTCCAAAAACAGCCTTCCAACCAGGAATACTCCCTTAAGTGTGCCTTGTGTGCGTACGTAAGAAATGTTTTTAGGGGGTTTCAAAATATTGTTAAGATCAGAATTTATTTGTGATGTTAGGACCAAATAATCAGTGTTAATTTAAAATCTGGTTGATTTATCCTATTCCAATCCACTGAAATTGAAATTTTTTTATTTCATGTAATCACTGTAGGTTAGCGATTTTAGTATTGACTAATTTATTTTAAGATTTAGTTTTATGTACTTAAATCTAGCTGTACTCCTTATTCATGTAAGCTTAAAACTGTATTATATTTAGTTTTAGTTTTTATTATATAATGTTACGGAAGGGTCAAAACCATTTATTCCTCTCGTCATATTAAATATCAAGCCACATAACGGGTTATAACTAAAAATCTGCACTAATTTGCATTGCTTGCAGTTTCAACACGCTTTGTTTTGCCACGAAGACATTGCGTGATTAAATGATATATTGCATACTCTTTCTATCATATGACTCATGGCAGCGGACGTGTTACGTTAGTCTGTAAAATGCCTTCACAGCAGCAACATCTCCGCGAGCGTATTGTACATTTTTATCAGGAGCATTTAGAGGAGGGAAAAAAGTTCACATGCGAACATTTTATGCAGGAGGGCGTATCAAAAAGGACGATATATTCTATCCTGAGTACCTTAAACATAAAAAGACATCCTGGTTCCGGAAGAAAACCGACTATTTTTACTAAAAAAAAACATTGAAAAGCTTAAAACTGCCTTTTGCAACAAAGATGGCATAAGTCAAACCGAAGCCGCTCGAAAATTCAAATGCTCGCAGCCATATATTTGTAAAAAATTAAAATCTCTCAATATTAAAGTCAGGAAGAAGCAGCGGTCTCCAGAGTACACTGAAGAGCAAATTAAATTAGTCAAATCTCAATGTCGGTGGATGGTCAAAAATTATAATGGAAAATCTTTCATTTTGGATGACGAGAGTTATTTTCCACTAAGTGCTCCACAAATGCGTGGAAACAATATATTTTACACCAATGACATATCTTCATGCTATCCTGATGTGAAATATGCGTACAAGAAGAAATTTGAGCAAAAAGTTATGCTTTATATCGCTGTCTCTGACAAAGGAGTTTCGGAGCCTTACTTTAAGCCAAGTGGACTGGCAATAAATCAAGTAATCTACCAAAACGATTGTTTGGGCAAAATTTTAATTCCATTTGCTCATAAATATTATCAAAACGATGATTATGTATTTTGGCCAGACAAGGCCTCCTCGCATTATGCGAAGAAGACATTAGAGTTCATGGTAAGCAAAAATATCAATTTTGTGCCTAAAGACAGGAACCCCACTAACTTACCACAGTGCCGACCAATTGAAGATTTCTTCGGAGAACTGAAAAGTTTGGTCTACAAGAATGGCTGGAAAGCCAAAAATGTGAAGCAGTTGACACGTCGTATCCGGAAGTGCCTGAAGGAAATCGACACAATTGGCGTACAACGGGATTGTTCACATATGCGATCCAAATTACGACGGGTGGCCGACAAAGGCCCGTTTATTGAAGTTCATTAATTAGAAACTATTACTTATATTATAATTTAACTAGAAATAATTTTTTCAGTATATATTTTGTTACATTTTGAATTTCTGATGTGAATAAACTCAGTGCAGATTTTTAGTTATAACCCGTTAGTTCTTAATTCTCAGAAGCATAGACACGCGCTCATACAAGCATTAAAATAAGTTGCAAAAATTTAACATGTTCATTTTTAGAACAAATTAATCAAACTTGTGCGTTAAAACAAAAATTAACTACAAACCCATTTTAAATATTAGTTATGTATATACGTACCTATTTTTAACTAAAGTAAAATTCGCTCAGAAATTCTATAAGAAAAACGAGAGGCTAGAAATGCGTCTTTCTCAACAAAGTGAGTGATGACATCACAAATTAAGGATGGGCTCACAACGGCTATTCAAGAGAGCGAGCAGAGAGTTCTTCTGTGGTCGAAATGCGTAGCGACCTACAAGCAGTTGCAAAAACTTGCTGCTGATGTCAACACGTTTAAGGCGGACGTGCACAACTTCAAAGTTGAGATGGATGAATTGAAGACGCGGCTTTCAAAGAACGAGTGTGCTATAGCATCTGTAGAAGCTAATTCTTTTCGACTGGAAAAATACTGTCAATCTGAAAAAGAAAGTTGAGGAGTTGAAATCCAAGCTGGCTCGGCAAGACAATGTGGCCGTTGCATGTGACCTACGTATAAGTGGAATCCCATTCTCTGAAGGTGAAAACTTGTATGGCATACTAGGTCAAATCTGCACCACCGTCAAAATTCAGCTTCCTAGAGTTAAAAACTTATTTTGACTAAATTAAACTCCTTCAAATAATATCAAAGATATCACAATCATCGCCAAATTTGAAACGCCGTTTGAAAGAAACTTTGTTCTGAGTTCTTTTGCTAAGCTCCGACGCAAAAGTAAGAACTTGTTGTGTCTTCAGCATGCTGGTTTCCAATCTAACAAGCCCATTTATGTTAACGAAGGCTTAATGAAAGAAAATTCAGTTATCCTGCAGAATGCCCCCCGGTATAAAAGGAAAACTTATTATCGGCTGCTTGTACTCGGCGTGGTATTGTACACATAAAGCTCAAGGGTAGAGTTAATGCTATGTCGGTCGACTCGCTGTCAACATTGGGCGAGATCATTGATTCTTTTAATTCCGAACATGATCCTGGAGAACCTGGTGTAATAAATGCTCATTCTATAACTTTAATTATAATTTGTTTTTCTGCATCTTTATATATTACAGCAGCGAAGAAAACTATTTTCATCATAAAGAACGCGTTAAATTTTAATTTCTTTTTGCACTTACTCTTTAAACATGATAAGTTCTCTTAGTAATGTAAATTCCCGTTTCAAAGATAATAGCTTCAATATGATAAGAATACTATTTAAACAAAGGACTGGGTTAAAAGTTGCCACCTTAATGCGCAAAGCTTAATTAATAAGATTGATGAAATGCGATATGTGTTTGAAGATTCTGGTATGGATGTAATTTGTGTTAGTGAAACATGGTTTAATAGTGATGCTTTGTTCAGTTTAAATGGTTACTGAATATTTCGTGCTGATAGAGTTAGTCGCGCAGGCAGCGTTGCAATATATATGTGAAAGAAAATGTTACGTAAATGTTAAATGTTAAGGTAAATGTTAAGAAAATACTCTATAAATCGTCAACTGATAGTGTTATTGAATATATGTTTGTTGTAGTGTCAAATACAAATCAAAATTTGTTTTCAGTTGATTTTTCACCTTTTCTAAGCACATTAGAAAATATTGCAGTATCTTTCACTGAAATCATTATAGCTGGGGATTTTAATAGTAACCTCCTTGTAGAAAATAGTCTATGTTCTTAGTCTTAGCCTTTGAAAATAGTCTTGGTTCTTTTTTCTGTTAATATTAGTATGCCAACTCACTATACAAGAACAACTAATACTATCCTGGATTTGTTTTTGTAAGCTCCAAGACTACAATCCTTCTGTACGATCAATTATCTGTATCTAATTTTTCTAAACATGACCTTATTTTCTTTGCTTATGACTTCCAACTCAATGATACTGCAAACTGCTTCAATTGTCGGGACTTTAAAAATTTGGACTACGCTCCACTTGAAACTGGAGTAGCTGATATAAGCTGGGAACAAGTTTTTAATATTAACTCAGTTGATCATCAGGTAGAATTTTTCATGGCAATGTAAATCATCTATTTAACGAGTTTGTCCCTATAAAGCAAAAAAAAAAATAACTATTGTTAAGCAACGTCCCTGGTTCAACAGAACTATTAAAAATAGTATTTTGCTGCGCAATAATGCATATAATCGCTGGAAACGCTTCAAGACCCCAGAATTATATAAAAAGTTTAAAATATTGCTTTCGACAGTGGTGAAAGAGGTAAAAACTGCAAAGAGTAATTATTATAGGGATAAGTTTAGTTCAGTAGTGAACAGTAAGCAGAAGTGGCGCGAGATACGCAATATGGACCTTTGTAGAAAATCATTTAAATCTTGTGATAACGTAGACATTGAGGATTTAAATTAAAAATTTCTTAATATTCCTATGCCTTCGGTCAGTTAAAATGTGTACCAGACTATTGACAGTTCTTTTAATGCCAACACGTTCTTCAGATTCAATTGTGTTTGCCAGGCGGATGCACTCAAAAGTATTTTATCAATAAAATCTAACGCTATAGGGTATGAGGATATTAGTCCAATATTTCTCAAAATTTTGCTACCAAAGATCCTCGTTGTGGTTTAAGTTTATAAAAATTAAATATTTATAAAAACTAAATTTAAGCAAATTAAAAAAAAATCTGACCTATAGCTCATTTTATTACCAATTATTTATAAAACTATTCTGTCAACTAAAGAACTCATGACTGCACAATAAATTCTTGGATGTTGACGGCAACTTAAACATTTTTGCAAATTAAGAATGCAACGAGGAATAAGCACAAACTATAAATATAATAACATCATATTATAAAATATATAATAATCACGAAATTTTTTCTTCTTGTCATTAAAAAAGTGTAATTTTACACTATAAACAGATCAGGTGGGTCTGTTCCAGTGAAGTAATGATTCACCAAAGAGCGCTGGCCCTTAGTAGCAAATCTTGGTAAGTCGAGCTAGTGTTTGCATATAATCTTCGGGCAATTTGTGCTCGGTTTATATGCAAACGGAGAAAAACAAAGTAAGAACAAAACACCAGTAATTAGTTAATTTAGATTAGATGTACAATGTTTATTTCTTACGTTTTGTTTGTTAGGAAAATCTTCGATAGGTGAAATTTACAATGGCTGCTAATTACTGCAAGCAGTGCATATACAGTAGAGTTGGGCGTAGTGCACTAAATGCTGAGTGCACTCAGCCTTTCACTAGCACTAAAATATATTGAAGGAAATTCTATTTTTCACTATTTTTTTACCAGCTTAAGTATCTCTTCACTATCACTAGGGATTTTAGTGGTAGTGTTATATTGTTGCACTATAACTAAATTGAGTGGTAGTTACTAAATCTCCACTACACTCAAATAGTGCAAAATTTGAGCAGCCACTAAATTAAAGCTGCAATTGAAAGTGTTTCCATTCAACTTTCAAATATGACTGGTTTTAAAACTATTCGAAAAACTATTTTTCGAGCTTCACATATGTTTTCGAAGAAAACAACAACAACAGCTCCGAATGAGCATCACCAAGCTAGGATCAGATAGTTTAAATAAAATTGGTGTTATTTAAAATAATAGTTTCATGAAAGTTAAATTGCTTAAAGCAAATAATTGTTAGCATAGCTTTTTTTTTTGTTTTACTTAATATTTTTATATTTTACTAAGAATAGCATAGAAACATACAAATTTCTGTGTAATATTTAAATACTCAATACTACAAGTAAACTGTTCTTGTTTTCTTTCAATTGAGTGATTACTTGCTGTGCTTTACCACTATTAGTGCAAGTATTTTTTTGCACTATTCATTTAGTGCAAAAAAAAAAATTCCACTAAGCTGTAAACATATTTTTTTCCACTATTCTCATATGAATTTGAGTGAGAAATTTTTCACTATCACTATCACTCATGTATAGTGAGGTTTATATTTTTCAATTCAGCAGTCAAAAATAATAGAAGATAATAGAGAATAATTTTACACTATCAGTGCATGTAAGCTGAAAATGCAAATTTAGTACACTACGCCCAACTCTGATATACAGGAACGTTAAAGCAAAGTTTATGCTGCTGGCAATCAATTAGTGATTGCTTGCTGATAATCAATAAGTGATTAATTGTTTCCAATTTGTGAAAATATATAATTTAATATCTAATTAAACGCGGTTTTACAAAATAAGGTGTAATACTTTCGAAAATTAATTTGTGATAAAATTAAAAGCACTCATCGGAGAAGCCGATCGAACGACTCGTTCGTGTATCGAAAATCGATACTTGGACGAGTCGATAAAGTAGTAAATAAATCTATTACTTTCTTTAACCTTTAGGGTTGCGGCCTAAACACACTTGGTTTTTTAAAACAAAGTTGTATGAATTTGTTTCGCTGTTCACAAAAAGTAAACCTATATCAGCCCAATAGGAAATAAAAATAGTGATTACGCATATATGTTCACATACGTGCTTCTTAAAGTTCAGCGTATCTTAATGTGTAATTATTTTTACATGCAATAACAATAGAGTTCAGCTACTACAGCTTTTTCACACTTTCTCCGCAATAGATCATTTTAAGAACCAATCCAATATCATTGAAATAACTCAAAGATATCGACAAAAGTGGTCCAATAAAAAACCAAAAGGGAGAAAAATTTACCCACCATAATATGGGTTGGGCTCAGGGACAACACAAGACATAAGAACTAATCATGCGTTTACATAGATCTAATCATACATTAGTTTTCAATCTACTTTTGAGTTGACCTTTCGACAAGTTAACATCAAACACGTTACAGTTGTTAACAAAGGTACTCATGCGATTTAATGGAGCAGTTAACATATAATTTGTTCTACTAAATGGTAAATAAATCAAGTTGTTAGAGTTTCTACTGCTTCTACGGTTAGTGTTAAAATTTATAAGAGAAAGAAGCTCTGGAGAGTCGAATACACCAGTAATGAGTTGGTGTAAGTAGACGATATCAGCAGATTTTCTTCTCTCACTTAAAGATTGCATTTTTAATAATTTCAAACGATCCTCATATGGAGGAAGGTTAAATGTGTCAGTTCCACTCAAGCCTCTTAGAGCAAACCGAACAAAACGTTTTTGAATTCTTTCTATACGATCAACATGCACATTGTAATGTGGGGACCATACTTGACTTGCGTACTCCAAGTGAGGACGTACGATTGAATAATACAGAGTTGTAGTTGTTATTAAGCTATCAAACTCTTTGGCCCACCGTTTTATAAAACCAAGCATAGAAGACGCTTTTTTACAAATTGTATCAATATGCATGTTAAACGACAATTTAGAATCCATGCATATACCAAGGTCTTTGACGGTAGTTACACGACTTAAAGCAGTATCTTTAATTTTGTAATCAAAAATAAAATTGTTCCTTTTACGCGAAAAGGTCATAGTTTGGCATTTATCTGGATTTAAAAACATGTTATTTTTAGAACACCAAACCTCAAAGGAGTTCAAGTCTGACTGGAGCAGGTCTGAATTGTCATTAGAATCAATTGTTCTGTATATTTTCATATCATCTGCATAAATAAGCAAATGGGAGTGTTTAATGACGTGGGTAACATCATTAATAGCAAAAATAAACAGAAGTGGGCCCAGGTGGCTTCCTTGAGGAACACCCGATTCTGCAACAAATTCAGAAGACAACACGCCACCGTATTTGATAAGATCGCTCCATCAAATACGATTTGATCCAGTTTACAAAATATTGTGGAAATCCCATTAATTTAAGTTTAAATAAAATTAGATTATGTGGTAATTTATCAAAAGCTTTGCTAAAATCAGTGTAAATACAATCGACCTGGCTACCAGAATCAATAGATTTTAAGCAGAATGTAGTGAAATCAAGGAGATTAGACACAGTGGATCTGCCAGTAACAAAACCATGCTAAAGAGGAAAATTACTTTCATTAATTGATTTATTAAAAAGTAACGAGAGAGGCTGACACAAAACGGAGCCACATTGTTTTAACACTGCGGCAGGAATTCCATCTGGTCCAGCGCTAAAATCCTCATCGATTGATTCAATATACTTAAAAATATCCTCTGAGGTAAAAGATATATGCCCCAAAGAAACTCTGGATGCGTTGTTCATATAATTGAATGATTCTTTAGCAAGAATGATTCTTTAAAAAGATTGGCAAATAAGCCACAAATAATGGTGGAATTGTCAGTAAATCCATCCTGAAATTTGAAAGAAGAAGGAAATCCATCAGTCTTCTTCTTAACATTAATAAATCCCCAAAATTTTCTTGGATCAGACAAAATACTCAGCTTCATATTATCCAAATACTCATTATATAATGCAGCTGAGCAATTCTCAAATTCCAGAAACAAACGTTTGTATGTTTCTAGGTCATTTGAGTCAAAACTACAAACATATTTCTTCCATGCCCTATTCCTATTGTTGCGAAGAGTCTTTAAATCCTTTGTGTACCAAGGGTACGCAGAATTTTTCGCAAATTTGAGACTATATGGTACAGACTGAGAAAACATGGCAAAGAGCTCCGTATAGAAATAATTTATTGAACTGTTAAGATTATTATTATTTATGTATTCTGTAATTATATTTAATTTACTATAAAGTAAATGATTCAACCCCAAAAAGTCAGCTTTTTTGAAATTGAATTCATAAACTGTGTCAACAGAGCTTGAATTTACCATATTCTCCCTATCGGATTTATACCAAATACTCAAAGGTGGATGGTAATTATCAATAGTAGTCAAAGCATGAAGTGCCTTCTGAACAATGACATTGTTACTGTCTGTAGGTCAAGCATCCTTTCCAGACTATTATAAATACAACTAACTTGTTGTAAGTCAGAACATATATTGTCAACAAATATATGTTCTTGGCGTGTCTTCGAATTAGATGCACAAAAATGTGTTTCATCGTCAGAAGAATGCCATTTTAAGTCAGGCAAATTAAAATCGCCCAACAATAAAATGTCGTCATTAACGTCAAGTAAATTTAATATAAATTCTATGCAATCCGCAAGGCTTGCATAGACCTCTACACTGCTCTTTTTAGGAACGTATGCATTAATAACATATACATTAGAATTGCAATGTACAACCTTAACGTATATAAGTTCGATATTAGCAGAGCAGGGAATATCAATAAAGGAACTAACACAGGAGTTCCTTACAGCTAATAGGACACCACCACCAACTGCAGAATTATTGTCAGCGTGTCTGTCCTTCCTATATACTTGAAAACTATTGTCAAACAGTTCTAAGTCAGTAATTCCTCCGTTCAACCAAGTTTCAGTTAACGCAATAATATCTTCAGAAAAATTCTGAGTTGACAAAGATTGTCGCGCGTCTTTGAACGCAATCCCCTTACATTTTGATAGTAAAGGGAAAGCCTATTTAGTTTTTTTGGGTCTGACTGGTGATATTATTCGTCCTTCTAGACCTGTCTTTAGGCTTAAACTCAGAAACAAAGATATTATCAGCCCACAGATTAGAGCTTAGAACAGTTGCAAACTCTTCAGCAGCTACTGTGAGAATAAATGATGAGTGGGACGGTTTATTGCCAATTTTCTTGCATGAGCAGAAAGCAGCCTGACTTACTAATTGGTTGTGTTTAACAAACGTCAATACATTTTCACTTGTTGTGTCGGGCTGAAGACGTGAAATGAAAATCTTTTTTTTTCTCGACAAAACTCTTAAATTTAATGAACTATTGTGCTCATTAGTCATGTCATTTCTAGCCGGGGGAGAAACAGATGGAGAAGATGGAGTAATAACAATATTATCTATTCTCACTGGCGTAAACACTGGTTTAGCCGAGATCTGCTTCGTTTCTAAAGTGGCTGGAAGCGTCATGCGCCGCTTATTACTTTTATTTTTGGAATTATTTCTCTTTTTCTTCGAAATATTTAGGTCTTTTTTAGATAAAACTATTTGAGTCTCAGAAGAAGAGGCTGGAAGAGTCTGAGACAATGCGGTCGAAATATTTACCGATGAAGACTTTTCATCATAAATGCTAGTACTGGGTGAGGTGCTTACTTCATTAAAAAATGTAACAATTTCTTTAAAATTGTTATTTAAAGCGTTAAGACTATCACCGAAAAGCTTAATTTTTGAGAAAAACTCATCTGGTGAAAGAACCCTACAAGAAGCACAATACCAGCGAAGACCTGATCGTGGTGAGATTAAATCATCAAGACACGACTTAGAGATCCCAGCACATGATGTATGGAACAAACGCCCACATGGGCCAGAACAACTGAACATACGGTTCAGAATGTTTTGACTTTTGCAAAGCTCGTCTAAAGAACAAGCAGCAAAATTTTCTACGGAAAAATATTCCATAGCGAATAAACAAAGTTCAGTAATTTTATGTGAGCAAAAATAGTGTCCACTAAGTGCTAATGGGTTAATATAATATGTTGCAGTTTAAAAGCAACTGCAACAGTTCTCTGTGCTTAGTTTATGCAAATAAACAAACAACGCACAAAGAGGAACGCAAAAAAGAGAAAGAAAAAAGTATATAATCAGCAGCTCAGCTATCAAACTATAAACGACAATTAAAACAACACATGTATGTACTACAATAAAACATTAACAAATTCAACCACACAGCATGAAAACACTATAGGTCACCTTAAAAACAATTTTCAATCACAAATAAATAAAAATATAGCACATACCGAAATTAAACAAACACTGGTATAACACAAATTACAATAAAAAAAACAACACAAGACAAACGACTGTCACCGGCCAAAAGACGAGATCAACTTGCTAGAGAATTGCTAGAAAAAAAATGAATCAATGATCACTGCTCAGACTTTACATTAAAACAAACAAGAATTTTGCGTGCTTGCTTGCATGCTTGGTAACACAACAACCAAATATTTTTGACAGTGACATCAAATATAATTTCCGATTAGGTTTGCAGAGCTTGCTCACAGAATTCCATAGAATTTCATTCTTTCAATTCGACACAGCACACATATTCAAACATCATGTTACTCGCGCAGTCCCCAAAAATACTCGCCGCAGTCCTCATCTTTCATTTCAGCAGAGTTGTGCATCTCTTCTTATGAGAATTAAGAACTATGTGGTTTGTGCTTTAGTACGATGAGGGGTTTAAAGGCGTTTGACCCTCCCGTAATATTATATAATATAATCGGAAACTAACTATAAAACAGTTTTCAGCTTGCTTGAATAAGGAGTGCAGCTGGATTTAAGTAAATAAAACTAAATATTAAATTAAGTTAGTCAATAATAAAATCTGTAACAAACAGTGATTACATGAACTAGAAAATTTCAACTTCAGTGGATTGGAGTGGGATAATATCAACCAGATTTTGCCTTAACACCGATTAATTGACCCTACCAATACAAATAAATTCTGACCTTAACGATATTTTGAAACCCCTTAAAACATTTCTTACGTACGCACACAAGGCACACTCGGCACACTCAATGCGAGCCTGCACCAGCAAAAACAAAGCTCTGTGGTGTTTTGAGCTTGTGACGCCCAATTTCAACGGCGTTGAAATTTATCACCACAGCGCCGGAGTGGTAGCGCGCGGAACACCACCACACAGCAACTTTTATATATTTTTACATAATTACACACATATACTTAAAAAAAAGTTAAAAAAAACACAGCAAACAACAATGAATACCAATACAACATGAATTGAATGAAGGGAACAACAAAATGCGTGGATTGCAGTATGTTGTTTTCGAACAAATTGCTTGTTGACGAACTTACCGGCAAGCAGCGGTCAACAATAATTCAAAGTTACGGGATATTGCTTACGCACTAAAAACAAAAACAAGAGAGAAGATATAAAAGGCAGCCAGCTCGAAGAGACAGGACAGTCAATCGCGACACAAACGCAAGTGAACAAGTGAAAATATAAACGCAAGTGAAGAAGCGAAAATATAAACGCAGTTAGACTCAGTGAATTCAGTCAGCACCACAACGCTAAAACAGAGTCGGTGGCTTGTAGGCCCACCTGTTTTCAACAAACATCAGCAGAGTCGGTGGCTTGTAGGGCCACCTGCAGTGAGCCAGGGAAGTAGTGTCAGTGGCTTGTAGGCCCACCTATTTCTAAATATTTTTTTTAGCAGCGTCAGCGGCTTGTAAGTCCTCCTGCTCTAATAAAAGGGTACACAGTCCATGGCTTGTAAGCCCGCGTACTCTATCTTATCATTCGGCAACTGCACTCGAGACTTATAGGCCCGACGGTTGAGATAGCAAGCGACGACACAACGAGGGACAACGAAGACGAGCTGTCACTAGAGGATTAAATAAACATTTATAAAAAACTGAACTTTGAATACGTATAACAAATAAATTGTTAATATATCAAAAGGAAGCAAAGTATTCTTGCTCGTACAAAAGGTGTTATTTTTTTATAAAAGGACCTTGAAACCCCACTGAGCATACCTCAACCTTAAGGTAACAACCAAAAGTTTATTACAAGTGTCGCCAGAGCAGGGACTTCATCAGGAAAACAACGCAGAAACGAAAAAACATCAGGAAAACAACGCAGAAACTAGAAACCATTAGAAAACATGGTACAAACAACATGGATCTATCACCAACGACATGACGACTTTCTAGCGTACGCCAAGGAGTTAAATTTGAGTGGTGAAATAACCGTAGAAGAACTCAGGAAATGGTTTGCTACATTCGCAGTGGAACCGGAGCAGAAACCAGGGATTAAACAACGACTTTTTAAGCTAGAAGCGAAGCATGGCAGAGTTGCTTCCCCATATCCGCTCAACATCCCTCCGGCAGTACCACAGTTGAACATGGCACCATCACGATGTGGTGGCGCAAACAGAGATTTCGCCTTTCCGACGTATAACGAAAGGCTGGCCGGAGTACCGCCACCAACTGGGTTGCAGGAAGCCACAATCCATACGCGGCAGTGATTGACTAGGTAATAAAGTGGTCAGTGAAATACGATGGTGGAAAAGAGGTAGCGTTTATCGAGCACGTGGAAGAACTGGCAGAGGTGTACGGTCTAGGAAAAGACCATCTTACCCGAACAATGCCCGAGTTGTTGCGAGATCGAGCCCTTACCTGGTTTCGAAATAATAAGCGCATGTGGCTCGAGTGGAGGAGCTTTAAGGAAGACTTTTTTTACTTACCAGCAAGATATTTTGAAAGGCTTGATGATGTTATCAGACAAAGACTTCAGCGCGCTGGAGAATCTTTCAAGGATTACGTTTTGGCATTAAAAAACTTAATAAGACATTCAAACTACGACGAAGGTCAGAAAATAGAAAGAATCTTCCGCAAAAGTTGGCAAAAGTATCAACTCATATCAAAAGGAAGGACTTTGTAGGCCTAGAAGAGCTTATAGCTTTGTCCGAAGACTTTGAATGCATTCATGCAGACACGGCATCGACATGAGTAGCACCGATCCAGCGGCCAAGAGAGGAACGACATCGCATTATCACACAAGCGCCGGACGCACCCATAAATCCCCAAATGGCACTCAGACGATGTGGCAGAGATGGTCACCGGTGATACGAATGCCGGAACCCATGGGTAATGTTATGCTGGGAGTGTGGAAAGTGCTGCCTACGGACAAATGACTACTGTCATCGACAGTCGGTAAATGGACGGAACACTCGATAGAGGCGAAGCCTATCGGGGAACGCAGTGACGGTCCCTTGAATCCCGTAGAAAATCTGCAGCACGACAAATATTCAAATATTTCCCTAGGAGAAGAAGTAGTTGAGGCTACTATTGATACAGGGGCAACCAGGAGTTTTTTAAATAAAAAATTAGCAGAGAAACTGGCACACGTGGCAGAGAAAACAGAAGAGAATATTATTGTACGTATGTGTGGACAGTTCTGTACAAACCGTGAGCGAGGCACTAGTTCTGAATATAAAGTTGGGAGATGATAGATGCAGTATTCCGTTACTTGTCCTACCGAATGTAGTCGAAGATGTTATTTTGGGAATGGACTTTCTATTAAAAATGCAGAGAACCTTTTCATGTGGTGGTCACACCATCACGTTGAAAAATAACGAGGTGACCACAGGTGCGAGCGATTCCCCATTGTGCACGATGGTGCGAGAAGGCGAAGCAACGGAGGTGGAGTTAATAAAAAGTTTCTTGAACGAAGCTTTCAGAAAAGAATTATTCTTCATTTTAAATGGTGGACGCAAAAAACTACATCTGTAAAGTTTCATATAAATTTCATACAAAATGTACTGCTTTTTCGTGTAATTGTGCTAGACGAGAACCAAAACTGAGCATTTTCCTAATAAAAGTATCAAATTTTAATGTGTTTATGGAAGCATTTTCTGATTCAATCCTATGTACACTTTTGTGTATTAAATGTTAAAGTTTGCTGTGTTCAAACGTAATTTTACCGTTTGGGCAAATGTGTTGACCATGAAATTTTGTTTTGATAAAACATTAGTAAGAGATTCATTAGATTCATTTCTTTTTAGAGTATCAATCAATTAATCAAATATATTACCATGTTAATTTCAGAAATGCTACTTTTATTTTTCATGTATGTGTGTATGAAATAAAACAATTATTTATTTGGAAGTTTTATTTGTTTTATTTTATATAAACACTAAAAATTCATTTTATAAATTATAGGGAAAAAGTTTTCTATTTCAAGCATCTTAACATTTATTTATAACATAACTATTTCCATTGCATTGTTTTACCATACACGTTACACCATGGATTACCTTTTTGTTTCAATATTAAAACACCGTTGTCTTTTGTTGTTTTTATTTTTTTTTCTTTGTTTGCAAGAATTATTTTATTTCTCGAAACTTTACTTCACAGATAACTGTGCTTTACTCTACGAACTTGACGCAAAAATAAAATGAAGGCAAACTGAATTCTTAAGAACAGGGTAGCTATTGCAGATTGCAGCAGCTGCCATTTAAAAGTACTGTGTGGCTCAATCAAAAACAAAAGGAAATAATGTTCTTTTTACTGTGTGTGCACAAAAAAGTTTATAGTTCTTGTACAGGAACTTTTGCCTTCACATTTTGATTTGTGGTGCATATGAAATATTGCACAATTTTCCACCGCAAAATAAAAAAATTCTTCTTAGAAATCAATTACCTTACACAAGGAATGGATTCCCAACCAACAAAAGTTCCCAAAACTATTTTTGGATTAAGGTCCGTTCAATTACCTTTGCAACAGTAGTACAAGCTTAAATTTATATTAAGAAATTCGTTTGTTGAACAAAAAATATTTATGTTTAGATGTTAAAATTACCATGTCTCATTAACCCACAGAGACCCTACCCTAATTACTATATTGTTTAAATGGTAATTTTGCCAGCTTTAAAAAAATAATTTAAATGGTGTTCCTAGCACCCATACATCGAAATTAATTACCTAACCTCAAGGGATGGAACCCCTAATCCCTCTAAATTTCCCAAACCTAATTTTAGATGAAAGTCCTTGTAAATACCTTTTCAATGGTAGTTCAAACTTACCATTCAGTTTAAAAAATTCGAGTTTTAGTAAAAATCGATTTTCGACGTTTTTGCCAATTTTGTGCACTCCGCCAAAATCACGCCAAAAATTTTTCCTCCAAATTAAGTTTTATTTCCGTCAGTGATACTTCATGTAAAATTTCACCCAAATCGGAGATGGTCATTCCGTAATTTTTATTTTTCCGAAACGTTTAAAATAGAATTGCTGAATACTGAAAATTTTAGTGATCTACAAATCAATTCAAACTATTCTGTATGTGTATTTTTGTATAGCTATCCCAAGTTTTTAGAATTTTTAATCTGAATGCCAAATGTAGAAATACTTAATTTTTTTAATTTAATAGATAACGTTAAAAAAAGATATTTACAATTTCTTTCTTATTTCTGGCTGCTAATATTTAGGCTTTTGTTTGGCATACCAAACAAGTTTGAAAGTACAAAAATTTTTGATTTTCTATTTTTGTTTCCATTGATTTAAAAAACGTATAATGAAATGTAAAAAAATTCAATATGTTACATATATTTTTAGTTTAAGCAAAAAAAATAGCAAACTTTGTTTATGGCTAACAAGTAGGGCTGCCAGGGTTTTTTTTTAAAAAATCGCAACATAAACCAAAAAATCGGGACAGAGACTCAATCGTCCAGTACGCTTAGAATAACAAAAAAAACTTTAAATACGTTAACTGAAAATCGATTTTTTTCGAGTTGTATGTACATAACTTTAAAAAATAAATTTTATATTTTAAAGAAAAGTCAGTGACACAGAACTCAAATAAATGAATATAGAAACAAATTAAACTTATATTTTTACTAACCCATATTAATATCTGAAAATTCAAAACTTGTATTTTATAATGTATTTTACATAATGCACTTATTGTTTTTTTCGTTTTGTTTTCTTTCGTTCATGCTATGTTTGATTGCTAAAAAAGGATGCGATATGTTGAACTTAACGAACATCGTGAATAATGAGCAAAGCAAAATTAACAATATCCACAAAGAATGATGTTATTGTTTTCTTCGCTCCCTTTTTCTTTATTTCACTCACTGTTCGGTTGCTTGAAAAGTATGCAATTCGGTGCAAGTAATTAGTGGAGTACAAAAAAAATCTGTACAAATTTAGTCATGAAGAAATAAAAACGTAGGAAGTATTTTTAAAAAATGGTGAAAATATTACAAAATAAAATTGTTTTTCAAGAAATCGGGACATTTGGCGTCCCGCGTGAGGTCTTCGCGGGACGCACATTTTTAGGCTGAAAATCGGGACAACCCGCGTGGAAATCGGGACCTGGCAGCCCTACTAACAAGATAAAAGTTATTAAAAAACATATACTGTGAAAAATTATATTTACTTACATGTGTTGTCGTTATCATCTTGCAGATGATGTTTCAGATGATGGAGGTGGGCATAGAAGTGATGATGGTGAAGTACGCAGGCCAAATCTGTACAATTTAACATTTCAACGTTGTAGTATCGAGTATCTAAAAATAAAATTCATACAAAATTTAATTGTTGTTGTGAATTAAAATTATATGAAGCAAATATCACTTTAGTTGACTTAAGACAGAATTGAGTTATTGATTTAGCTGTGCCCCAATTCGGGGTGGGCGTATTAGTTGGCCGATTTGGTTCGTTTTTGCTATAAAACTACTAAGTGCACAAAATTTTGTTGCTCTCTTCAAACGTGAAGAGGACCTTTTGTACAAGGTCCGGTACAAAATTCATAAATAAAAATTGCAGGCGTGTAGACTTTCAGTTCAGAATGTTTTATTGAGGCTTTAATTCAATATCTGGTAGGTATGTGTAGAAAATTTTGGATCGGAATGTTAACGATGATGATGGGATTCCCTGTAAGGAGGATGGTTGCTACCTGTGGCTAAGGTGTTTCGTCAGGTATGGAGTCACGTCTCTCGAGTCGGTCACAAACTCTTCAAACAAACTACTTAAAATATATAACTTAATATATTCTTAAATACGTTCGGTATCTGACGACTCCGAGCAAACAACTTCTTAAAATATATTACTTAATATATCCTTAAATACGTTGAGTATGTAACGAAAATTATAAAAAATTTATAAGAAATAAATAAAATATGTTGAGATTTTACTTACAAGTTCTAAATTATTCACAATACAAAAAATATTTTTGATAATTTTTAGCTTGCTTCTAACTGCATTCAATGATGTGAAACAATTAAACACAAAAAATTGAACACATGTAATTTTTTCACTTATTTGAGGAGAAAAAGATAACGGTTTCCTAGATTGCTCTCCCAATATATTAATGTTAAAGTGATTACAATAACAGAAAAGTGCTTGACGATCAAGATTGGGTAAGTAGTTTTGTTGTTGTAAGCATTTGAGTGCAGAGTAATTCAACACGTGGTCAATTGTCTGAGTCATTGTACGTGTGCCTTCGTTGAGTGCTGATACTCGAATGACTGTCGCTGCATTTAATTTACGTGATTATGCCTTGCTTTATATTAAATGGCATGGGATCATTACTTTTCTTTGGTTAAGGACTTAATTAACCATTACTGGGTGTTTATTTATTTTCCTTTTATTTTATTTGACTGTTGGCTTTATCTTAATACTCTCTTCTTACGTCGGAAATCATGAGGAAAACCCTACCGTGGTCGAATTTAACCCACATTTTCTGTGTCTTCGTGTTCGTTTTCGTGGTACACTTTGAGGTCCCTGATATGAGCTGTGCGAGATCGCCAATCACCTATTTTTTTGACTCGAACTATAACTGGTGACGTGAACATTTCTATTCTGTAGGGCCCGTCGAAACGTGGTGCCAATTTGACTGCAAATTTATCTATAGCCTTTGATAGGGAGTGCTGTTCTACCCAGACCAATTGTCCCACTTCTGGTTTCTATTGTCTGCGCCAGAGGTTATAATGCCGGGCCTGTGTCTGTGATACCTGCTCCATATTCCTTTTTACAATATTAAAAACGCCTTTAAGTCGCTCTGCCCGTTAGTCTGTCGAAATCGCTTCTTGCCTCGTGCCTTTGGTTTGTTTTTCAAACAAATCATTGGGTAGGCGTGGTTCTCGTCCTTGGACTACAAACGCTGGACTGTACCCAGTGGATTCTGACTCTAACGCCGAGTTCGTGCAAAAAGCTCTGCAAATGCTTACTTGTAAATTGTACCCCGTTGTCTGAAATTAATATTTTGGGAACGCTGAATCGTGCCACGACAATTTCGCGGAAGGCTTTTATAAGTTGGTCGCTAGTAGCTTTTCATAGTGGTATCATTTCCATCTATTTGGAGAATTTATCTGTTAATACGATGAGCATGGTGTTTGCAATTTTTGATCTTGCGAGGAGTCCTACAAAGTCTGCGCACACAGTACTCCACGGTTCTTCGGCCAGGTGTGTCAGCATTTCTCAGGCTGGTCGTTATTGGCTTACCTCGTAACGTTGGCAGATGTTACATCCTCGCACATACTGGCTTATGTGGCGAAACATTCCAGGCCAGTAGTATTTATAGGCTACGCGAGCTATGGTTTTGCTTATCCCTAGGTGGCCTGCGGTGTGCACATCGTGGTTCAAGTTCAGCACGCGTTTATGCAGGTAGTTGGGCACACATAGTTTCCACGGTGTACATTCTGCATCTCCGATGGTTCTGGGAAAATGTCGATATAATTTTTCGTTTTCGATTGTACATTTTGGAGATCTCTCTGGGCTGGTTTGGACTTCGCTTTATCGTTTCTCGTACCACGTTCCTAGTTTACCTTGATACTGCTCGACTGTGCACCCAAGTGCAACTTCAGACGTCGTATGAATATTCTTGAAGCTCGAGTGCCCACCTCGCTACGCGGCCTGATGGGCTCTGAATGGAGTTCAACCATTTAAATGAGAGGTGGTCCGTGATGACCGTGAATGTGTATTCTTCTAGATACGGCCTCATCTTCCTTATCACCCATACTATGGCGAGGCATTCTTTTTCGGTGGCTGTGTAGTTGAGCTCGTCCTTATTTAGATATTGACTCGCGAATGCGATGACCCGCTCTGTGTAGTCGATAGTTTGGGTGAGTACTGCTCCAAGCCCATAGTCGCACTCATCGGTCTGGAGTTCAAATCGTTAGTTAAAATCCGGACAAGCCCGGATGGGCGCTTCGGTGAGCTTCCGTTTTAATTCTTCGAAAGCGTGCTCCTGTTCTTGCCCCCATTTGAAATATTTACCGTATTTTAACAACCTGGTTAGTGGATGAACGATTACGGAAAACTCGGGAACGAAACGGTGATACCAGGATGCGGAGTTGCCGTACATTTTCTGGAGGTTTCAGTTCCTTAATTGTTCTCGACTTTGACCGGATCGGTATGGATCCCCTCTTCACTCACTACATGTCCGCGATATTTTACCTCTTTATTTAAGAATTCACACTTCTCTGAGTTGATGCGCAGGTTGTCTGCTCGTAATCGTCTAAAAACTTCTGCCAAATTCTCCATATGTTGGTCCAGTTTAGTGACAATGATGTCATCCAGGTACGCAATGCATGGGGTTTTAAGTCTGCCCCGATGACACGATCTATTACTCGCTGGAAGGTAGCTGGTGCCAAGTGGAGACCGAATGGCATTATGCACCACTGGAATAATTCTCGGCCCGGAACCGTGAATGCGGTAAACTTCTTACTGTTTTCTTCCATCGGTATTTGCCAGTACCCGTTCTTCAGGTCGTTGCTGCTTATAAACTTAGCGTTCCTTAGGCGGTCGAGGATGTGGTGGTTCCTTGGAAGGGGGTATGCATCTGGGACTGATCGTGCGTTCAGCTGTCGAAAGTAGACGCATAGCCACCACTGTCCTGTCTTTTTCCTCACTATGACTATCGGTGCATATGGGGACTCCGTGATGGTTCGATGCATAGCTGGATTCTTCGGGTTACCATTGCTTTATCGGCAGATCGTTGCGGATCACTATGCGGTGGGCTGTGATGTTGGACATCCCTCTAATGTTCTCGAAGCTTTTTAGTTCTTGGTTCAAGAACATATCTATTGTCTGATTTTGATTGATTTCTTTTAGGCTACCAATGGTACTATAATCGAGCTCACAAGGCTGTGTCGTGGTGATTGGCCCTGGTCCTTTCAACTTTGCTACCTTTTTTCTTATTGGTGTTACTGCACTTCATTCTTCCTCCCATCTTAATGACTCCCACACGGATTTCCTTCGTGTCTTCTTCCTTTCTGACTTCGCGGCAGTTGTTGATGCAGGTGCTGCTGCACTCCGTAAATTTCTCTTTGTCGCTGTTTCGGCAGTTGGTTGCACAGGTGCGGCTGCGTTTTGTATATCTTCCTTTTTTGCGGCAGTTAGTGATGCAGGTGCTGCTGCTTTTCGAGACCTCTTTCTTTTCGGTGCTGCGGCAGTTGGTGACGCAGGTGCGGCTCCACTTCGTGACTTCTTCCCCTCGGCTATGATTGTAGTTGATGACACAGGTACTTCTACGATGGCCGTTGGTGATGCAGTGGCTGCTGCTGTGGCAGTTGGTGAAGCAGGTGCTGCTGCGATGGCCGTTGGTGATTCAGTGGCTGCTGCTGTAGCAGTTGATGACGCGGGTGGTGCTGGGTTTCTTCGTGACCTCCTTCGCTTGAATTTACCCATATTTGATGACGCAGATACTGCTGTGAAGGCCGTTGGTGATGCAGTGGCTGCTGCTGTGGCAGTTGGTGACGCAGGTGCTGCTGCGATGTTGTGGCTAGACTTTCGTGCTACGTTCACTCTAGGACCGGTTTGGAGATCAAGCTGAAAATCGCCACACCGAATCATTATGCTGATGCCGACCAGAAAAACCATACCCAGGAATAGGTTATCTAGCACTTCAGGTAGGATCAGAATGGTGACGGGAAACCAATGATTGCCAAACAATATCTCTACTTTCAGTGCTTCTGTGACCCTTTGTTTGTTCCCGTTGCCATGCAGACACAACCGAGTCTTGTCAATGGGGATGATGTTTTCGTTGGTCCGTAATTTATTCGCGAAGTACTTTTCATTCGATTCGCGTCGTTTCAACGACGAGGTCGTGAAGTGCGACAAGCCAACGGTAATGGCGTTTTGTCGATCCGCTGATGCGACTGATGAAATTAAAGTACAGTTTTTAAATAGAAGCAAAAACGATTCACATTTTGTGATGGCGTTATAAATCTCACGTTTTGGCCAAAAAATTTCACCGCTACTTTAGGGTCTTGAGGAGTCTACTTGAGCTAGGGAAGCCTAGCTTTCGGAGTAAACCTAAATCCCAAAAATAAATAAATGTTCCTTTGCGGATCCATTTGAATCATTTATTGATCGCTCCTTTTGAGCTCTTCTGGGATGTTAAAGGGAGCGCTACGCTTCCTAGGACACGTAATGTAAAAAGAGAACACAAAATACTCCTAGCTTGGATCAATAAGGAGCACTCCCAGATCGCTCATGGGATGATCCACTTTTTTACTGGGCTGTACTGTGGATTCTGTTTCCTTGTTGTATTTGTAGTTAGTTGCTGTGGGCCCTACTCATGCTCAGTACGTGCTGGCTGCTGTTTGTCGTTTCTTTCTGTCGTGATGGTGTGCTTATTGTGTGTGTTTGTATATGCTTTTATATTGGCGCCATCTTCTTGGTCTGACGTCAGTGCTTTTTGGTCACTTGTTGTATTTGTAATATATTCGGGTGTGGGTTGTGTTGGCTGCTGTGGTTTTTTTTCTCCCTTCTTGTAGTAGCATGCTTATGTTGTGTGTGTTGGTAGGCTTATTTGGGTTATACTGGGTGCTTTATTGTATTTTTAATATATTATTAGTTAATATATTATTACTTCAGATATTATATATTTATTTTATTTTACTACTATATAGTTAGTTACTATGATAGAATACTGTGACGAGGCAAAACAGGCACCAGTTTTGCCGCACATATAACTACCACAAGCAAACACGCAAAAATACATTAGAAGAGTCAACAACACGACAACAAAACAATAAAACCAAACAGCAACAATAATACAAAGACAGCCAGAACATCAAAACGAAAAAACAACAACATGAATACAATTAACAGCAACAATCGCTTTTTATATACATTACATATAGTATATATATCTATATTTCTTATTGAACTGAATAATTATAATATATAAGATGAATTAATTTTATTGTTAAGTTCTTGAAGCAACAAATGAATTTCTTATTTACTTTATTTATTTCAAATAGAAATTACTTTAAATTATATTAAATTGCATAAAATAAGACAAATACTATATAATGCTAATTTTGTACAACGCACCCTGTGCCAACATAAATGTTTAAGAGTTATTTGTATATAAGGCATGAGCAACGGTCAATGCTACAAAATTAAGCAACAGCATACACAAAGCATACGCAACAATTAGCAACATTTGATTAAGCGCCAACGGGACCGCGAGTACTTCGATGGGTGACCAGCAACACTACTGAGCGGTGTCAACATGTTACCAAAAACATGAGTACGAATAGCTAACAGCGAAACAGTCAAGCTACCAACAATTAGCAACATTTGATTAAGCGCCAACGGGACCGCGAGTACTTCGATGGGTGACCAGCAACACGATAAGCATGTTTCCAAGAAAAACCACTGAGCGTTATCCATGTTAACGAAGACATGAGTATAACTAACAGCAATGCTGCTACGTTAGCAAAGGTATACAAAAAATTTGATGATGAGAAGACGGTGAGTAGCTGGCAGACAGTTGAATCGAGCGGTTGAGTGCACTGCAGTTGCTGACAGACAAGTGAGCCGAGCGATTGAGGTTACTGGAGTTGTTGACGAACCACCAAAGCGAGCGGAAGTACAAAAGGGAGTAGCTGCCGAACCATATCAAGATAGAGGATATAGAGGAAGACACACCGAAGTAAGATTGTGTTAAAGTGATTGAGTTATTTAGACAAGTGGCGAGGATAACAGGCGAGACAAAGACTGAGGACGAACCTTACACCTAATCAAGGGACAACTGGTTATAGCTTTGGAGGCGCAGCGTCAGCTCGCAAGGGGCAACGGGTGTCAGTTTAGTAAGGCATAGCGTCAGCTCGCAAGAGACAACTGGTTATAGCTTTGGAGGCGCAGCGTCAGCTCGCAAGGGACAACGGGTGTCAGTTTAGTGAGGCATAGCGTCAGCTCGCAAGGGACAACTGGTTTTTAGCTTTGGAGGCGCAGCGTCAGCTCGCAAGGGACAACTGGTTTAGCTTTGGAGGCGCAGCGTCAGCTCGCAAGGGACAACTGGTTTTAGCTTTGGAGGCGCAGCGTCAGCTCGCAAGGGACAACTGGTTATAGCTTTGGAGGCGCAGCGTCAGCTCGCAAGGGACAACGGGTATCAGTTTAGTGAGGCATAGCGTCAGCTCGCAAGGTACAACTGGTTATAGCTTTGGAGGCACAGCGTCAGCTCGCAAGGGACAACGGGTGTCAGTTTAGAGAGGCATAACGTCGGTTCTCAAGGGGCATCATCCTAGCTGGGAGCGCAGTATCAGAGTGTAAAGGGAAGAGTAGTACTAGTAACGCACCGGCTGGACAGAAGAACTGTAACCAAGACGCCAGAGTTTCCGCCCACTGAGCACGCCAACGCTCATTAAAATTAATCACCACCGAATTGCTCACTATATCGCCTTACTAGTATTATTACTTAGTTTATACGTAAAATTGTAAGAAATCAAACTTAAAATGTTAAATAAAAGCTTTACTTGGAAGAACCTGAAACAAATAAATCTAATTTTTGTGACGAATCCTGGACACGACTGAGAATACCTCAGCTATAGAGCCGGAAGACCGGCAGCTTCGTTACAATACACAGCGTTACAAATTTTTTTTACCCACTTGAATTTTTCCTGTTTATTTACTCATACACATCGTTTAATAAGAATTCATACTTACTTTTTTCTATCACGTACTATTGTTTAGGAAAAGTAACTTACAATTATTAGTAAAAACAGAAAACGTAAACGTCCAGTATACACGTTTCTTTATTTAATTATAAATAATTCAAATAAGACTGACAAAAAAAATTGTTGTTAATATATTTGCACATATTGAAATATAGCATATGTAGCATATATAGCAAAAAGTATGTATTGTGCACAAAAAATAAAAAAAAATTACATTTTCTTTTATGTTGGGAAGTTTCTTCTCATATTAATCGCCAGCAATAATCTCCTTACATAGCGGCGTCACAACGACCTAGAAACTTTTCTTCAAACCTTCTCACATCCTGGTGAAAAACTCTTCCTTTTTACCACTCAAAGCTTCAAGATTTAAAAGGAAATGAGATAAATGTGGGTGAAGAAAATTAATCTTTAAGTACATCTGGGAACCCACATTTTTATATGCAGAGTATTTGGCTCTGAGATTACGTAAAAAACCTTTAATCAGAGCTGTTAACAATGTCCATGCGCATAGTTCTTTTTCGCTTTGTTTTTGACCGAAATTTTTGTTTTTCCTTTACGCTGCAGTTATACGTTCAAGTTTTTGCTTTCAAGTTGATCACATATACAGCTTGTCAAAACTTATTTGAATTGGCAGCTATGACGTAGGCTGCACTCAACTTGATAGTCAATTTTATTTTCAAGATGCCGTCGTCAAGGAAACAACAAAAACATCATTATTTTTATTAATTTTCTCCATCACATAATTTAGGGCAGACTTAAAATATACTATATTGTCCACACACACTTGTTTGGTCTACTTTTTACTCACTACGATTTCCCTCACAAAATAGTTAATCTGAAAAATCAAAATGTGAAACTAACCTATTTTTTCAATGACGACGATGTTTACTAATATGGGTCGTTTAATTATCGTTGTGTACCTCAGAAACTAGACGTGATAGAAACAAAAGACATCCACTGCCGGCATACTGTAACTAATAGAAAACTATAACAGCAATCAGTTTTCCAGATACCGAAATCGTGTCACGCAGTGTTATTTTTATATTTATTAAGCAATATTGCTATATTATTTATACCTATGATATATCGTTAATGGATTATGTATTAATTTACCCTGTCATTACTGATTGGTGTTACGCGCGCCGTGTGTGTGGCAAAAACCCGCCACGGGCTTTTGACCGTCACAAAATCTTAAATTTTTTTTACTCAAATTAGATTTTTTTATTTCATAAGAATATTCAATTTATTTAGAATTTTCATTTTGTTGATTTGTGTTCATTTTTTAAATTCTTCAAGTAAAAAAAATTTTGCTTGCACTGAGCGATTATAATTTTTATTTTAGCAAATTTAAGCTTAATGTGCCGAAAAAAGAACAATTGTACATAAAAAAAAAACTTCATTGCTGCCAAGTAAAACAAGTAAATTACTAGTAACATAATTTTGAGATTGAATTTAAGTATGATTGAATATTAGGTAGAAGCTCTTCAGTCCATAGAATACATAAATTTTCCATCATCATCATAAAACTGTGGGATTTTAATTACATTTTTCTTTAATTTTACACTCAATTCCATTTATATATAACAAAAACAAAGAAGCAGCAAGTTTAGATCCTTGGGTATTCCTACTTAATTGTTTTTAATCCTTTCAGTGGACTTTCCCAATATATTGGACATGACAGAAAGTTATTTTAGTTTTTATTTTGCAAAGCTTTTTTTAAAATCAAGTCGTTTTTTTCTATGAAAATAATAAATTTAGAGAGATATTTGACATCAGTTGTTAGATTTTTTATTTTGTGCCGAAGAAAAGCAAAAAAATTGTTGGTTTATTTCATAAAAAAAAATCAACCGGACGAGAACAACATTTATTTTTTTTATGTTTTTATGGCTTATATAATAAGAATATTAAGAGAATTTAAAAACAAAGAACTTCAGGGTTGAAAAACCTTCAAGGAAAAAAAAATGTTGTGCCGAACAGGAGCAAAACAATTTTTTTTTTGTAAAAGCTTTCAAAACGTTAGAAGCGCAGAAAAATATCAAAGGTACGTTTTTTCATCTTTTTAGGACCTAAACGATAGGAATATTTCTTCAAACAAAATTATTTTGTTCTTAGTTTAGCCTAGCCATTGAAAGAATAAGGAGCTTTTTATTTAATTAATTTGTAGGGGACAGTGGGAAGTTGTGAAGCATGAACAGTTGCGAAGCACGACCATAGATGTCGCTAAGCAGTGGTTTTGATAGCTTTTACCATAGTAAAATTAGAAGGTAGAAGAATTTTGGAGTGACAGACTGCCGAAACTGTCAAAACGAAGTTGACAGCTTGTAAAAAATCTGAAACCGATGAAAAAAAACCAACACTCGACAATATTTTATTGCACCAAATGGTGCGAGAGCTTTTACCAACTTCTTGTTTCAGTGTAAAGCTGTGCACTCGAAAAACTATCTTTGTTGTTGTTTGAACTCTGCGTTGATGACCACTGATCTACATGAATACATTTGCTTTGCCTGCTGCAAAGTGAACACTGTTATCGTATACAAATTTTACAGTATCTTTCAAACATAAGTACAGTAATTCTAAATCAAACGCAAGATGAAGCGAGTACTGTACAACATTTGGTCGGATTTTAATAGAATGTGTACATAATTTGCTGATCGTTTGCATTCGTAGTTTTGCTGGTTTTCTGCAGACTACTTACTGTCTGTTAAAAATACACCAAGTATATTTTGCTGTACCGCATTTATTTGCTCACTTTGCTCACAGCTGCAGTTATTTGTTCTGTTAATTCACAAAACGGAAAGCTAAAATCTATTGTAGATATAATTGTATATATATTTAAATAACTACGTTTGTCTATAAAGATATGTTTACAGAAGAAGTAAATATAAAGGTGTAAAAAGATAAAGATATCAAGAAATAAAATAAAGATATATAAAAAATAGATACAGTCAGCAAAATTTATATATTTTCCGAGCAAAGTCACAATTTTTTCCTGAAAATTCCCGAAATAAAAAAATAAATATTATTTCTTATATCAGTTTCTTTCTTTCCAATTAAAAAAAAAGTTTAAAAAATGTACTCACTCTTTTTAGTAACCAAAATCACTAAAGTTACATTTCGCGGAATGCTGTTGCTTTTTTCGGATAACGGCACTTGTGTTTTTTTAACCCACATTAATGTTGAACAAGCATCAACATGTGTATGAATATGAATTTTGCGCTTTAAAAATCGATTTCTGTTGATAGCTTTCATATGAACTATTTTTTTAATTGATTTTTTTAGGGTACGTGCCGCTACAACCTATACTAGTACTATTAAATTTGGGCCAAAAACTAATTTTTTGGAATATACGTTTTAGTATTTACATTAAAAAAACAAAATTTAAAGTCTAAGTTTTTTAGTTTTTTTACAATAAATGTTTTAAATTATGTCTTTCTTTTTTTCTTACACGTGCAATGTCACCTTAAGGGAACGTAGCACATTCAAATTGATCTTAAAAAAAGTAAAAGTCGAGGGACCTAATGCCCACATATCTGCAAACCAAAGTTTCAATAAATAACAGATCTTCAAAGTTCATACTACATTACTCGATTTTTTTAAAGCATGAAAGTTTTATAAATTGGAATTTTTCTGCATGCCAAAACAATGAATGTGTTTGCAACTACGTCATCACCACAGAATTACAATGCAACAACTTTTGAAACAACGGAAATTTAATTGGAATGAAAATTGCCAAAATTCATTTGATGAACTTAAATCAAAACTTTTAAATCCACCAGTACTCCAATACCCCGATTTTAAGAAACCATTCATACTCACCACAGATGCTTCTAATTATGCTCTTGGTGCAGTCTTATCGCAAGGTGAGGTAAACTCAGACTTACCAATTTCTTATGCAGCAAATCTCTTGCAAAACATGACCTGAACAAGCCAATTATTGAGAAAGAGCTCTTAGCTATACACTGGGCAATCAATTTCTTTCGACTAAGAGACTAGTGTCTCTTTTTTCACAAAAAAATCCGTCATAAAAAATAACACGCATAAGAGTAGATCTTTGCGATTATGATTTTAATATAATTTATAAAAAAGGAAAAATTAATACTAGTGCTGACACATTATCGCGCATAAACTAAACAGCGATTCCCTAAAAGCGATGATTCCGACAAATACGGAAGTTAGCAATAACGTAATAGCTATAACAAGAAGTTTGATTAAAAACACACATACGAAAACCACTGATTATAACAAAACGCATTACAATTCCTATAACAAGCGTCATGAACTATTTGTGAGGGATTGTACATCCATAACAGTTATTAAAAAAATAAAGAAATTAAGATTCAATACAGAAAAAGATTTTAAGGGTACCCAATTTGAAATTAATGATGAGGAAGTATTATACGATGTAAACATACAAAAGAAAATTTGACAATGACAGACATACCAAGTACCAGTTTTGAATTCTGTAGAGTTCTGTAGAGGTACAGTATTTCTCAATGAATTCATGTCGGAAATTTTGTAGCCTTTTGAACGTTAAACAAATATTTAGTACTCCATATCACCATGAGAAACTATCGAGTATTAAATGAATATTTGCTAAACTTTTGCAAAAATGAAGAATGGGACCAATGGATCACATAATTCACTTTTTCATATAATGCAACGTCAAATACAAATATACACCATACAAATATATACCTCATGTTAATACAAATTATACACCATTCAAGCGCGTCGGAAGCGAATTTCATCTGGGGGGGCAGTACAAATGGTGGTGCAAAAAAAGTTCACCAAAATTTCTTCACATGAAACATGAAGAAGAGAGAAAGAAGAGGAAAATATATAATACAAAAATATTATCGTTGTAAAAAAACTGATATTTTGAATAACTTTTCCTTTTAAATTGTTTCCTTTTAAAGATTCTTTTAAACCTTTCCGGCCGAGGTCTAGATCACTCGCCGGTGTCCAGGGTTCGTGTCTCACAAAACAAAGCCCCGCTGTAGAAATCAAACAAAAGAAAAAAACTCACGCTTAAGTTTTTAGTCAAACATACAATGTATTGTTTATTGTTCTTAGCGAAATTTTTGTTCTATCTTAAAATTACTGTCTTAAAATTACTCTATGGTTTATTGTAGATATCAGAATAATCCCTTGCCCCCTTATTCCGACGCCAATGACACCATTTGAGCTCATTTTTGGAAAACTTGCAAATCTTCCAAATGATAATCGTTTCGAATCAATAGTACATAATACAGACAATTACGCACAAGAATTAAAACATAGTTTAAAATATTATTTACAAAAAGCAACCGTGCGGCAATTTGACCGTGATACCCTTCACAAAGTGAGAAGTCCAACAGTTTGAGAGTCACTACAACCAACAGTTCAGAAGTCACTGGAGTACCATTTTGACAAGCACTGTAATAAATCGATTTCGAAAAAGTTTGAGAAGCATTGGAGTAATTACACAATCTACGTTGTGGAAGCACTGTAATCAGTGTTAAGCTTATTGACGAAAGCTACTCGCTGTCTGTATTGATGACGAATGGTTCTCGCTGCAATAATAATACAAACCAACGACTTGCCCTCTACCAAAAATTGCTCAACGCGCCTAAAGAAGTTTTCATTTTAAAAATCCAACTCAATACATAGAGTAGTTCTTGAGATATCGTGGAGACCAGTTTGTAAAACATAATTTTTCAGAAAACTCATCTTAAGATTTGTTTTACGATTGTTTCGAGTGCGTTTCCGAAAATATGGGTTCCTTTCGTATGCGATAACTTTTTTATGCAATTTGTATCAGCCAAACCGCTTTGGCAAAATATGCTACACATCAGAAGCTATCGAAAAATAAAAATTGAGTTATCTGGTCGATCTTACTCCGCCTACCGAACAGCATCGAATAGGGTCGCAAGATCAAGAGATCCACGTCAATACGAGGACGGCATGTAGGAATTGCGGCGTAGAAGGCCACCTCGCCCGAACATGTCGTAGAGGATCAGCAGCTTTTCGCCGAAGGTGTGGATGCCGAGTCGTACGCTCTAGCGTATACTGTCCATTGCAGCCGGGAAACGACCCCGGGGTCCGCCACAGTCGAGGGTCGGCGGCACCTGTAGTACAGCCCCCCATCACCAGTAAGCCACCTCCGCATAAATAATCACCACCTGTTTGCTACCCTTGTGGTTGTCAATATAAAAACATCCGCAACCATCGACACGGGGGCCACAAAGAGTTTCATCAGCAAGGGATTCGCTTACCGATTACGGCAGCAGTGTCGTAAAATAAATATAGATGCCGATGTCACTCTAGCCGATGGGTCCGTGAGACCTCTTACCCATGCAGTCGAAACAAAAATACGCCTAGGTAATAAAAAACGCCGTTTCGAGTTCCTGGTCATGCAAGATGTTACGGAGGAGGTCATTTTGTGTTTAGCTTTCTGCATTCCAACAGGATTAAAATTCAGCTCGGCCCCGACATAGCGCATAGCGCTGAAAATTTAGAGGGTTCAATGAAGAAGATTACAACAAAATATTATAGCAGGGAACATAAAGCAGCAGCATCTGCGTCATCAACTGCCGCCGCAGCAGCATCTGCGCTACCAACTGCCGATAAGAGGGAACTAAGAATACGAGCACCAAAGCAGCGCCGTCGCCGACGCCGGGAAAATCCATATATCAAAGGGGCTCAGTTCAAAAATTTTGTAGCATCAGTGGAAATTCCTCTCACGAATAGAGAAGATATCAAAACCATGGAGAACGCTCGACGTAGCGAAGAAAATGAGTCAATAGTTGATAATGACCATCCAGTAGCTGAGCTTGAAGTAAAAGAGACGTCCTTGGGAGTCCAAGGCGTCGAGGCAAAACTAACGAAAGAATTTTTACATATTGAACTTGGGCAATTCGAAACCATACACGCAGTGGCAAGCATCGCGGAACATAAAATCGTGATGACCGACGACCGGCCTATTAAGCAGAGGTACTTCCCACGGAATCCAGCGATGCAGATCATCATCAGACGAGGAGGTCAACAAGCTGCTGTCAAAGGGATGTATCGAACCATCGCACAGCCTATATAGCGCGCCAATTGTGATTGTGCGCAAGAAGACTGGAGCATGGCGACTCTGTATAGACTACCGACAGCTTAATAGCAATGCATACCCAATTCCACGTATACCGTTGTAAGCTTTACGTTACCAGTCATAGTGCGACTCAAAAATAAGGGAGACAACCGTACCAGAACAGCCCACCTGAGTGAAATTAAACCCTATGTTCGTTCGCGATGCTTGAACGAAATGACCGACGACCTCACAAGTCAACCATGTGATGTGTTTCGTTTCTTTTTATAAAGAACCTGCCTAGTAAGTTGCCGGCGCTTAAAAACGCCACTGGCTCTAATTACTTGTTTTGATTTTAAATTTGCAGCCGGCATAAAAATGCACTCAGGCTTTTGAAAAATTAAGTCAGCTGATTGAAGCTTGTTAAACTAATGATCTTTATTTCGAAACGTCGATGTTTATAAAGCTAAATAACGGTATTTGTAAGTTTCTAAATCATATACAAAAATGTGCATAATATTAATACATTGTGTTCAATAATATAATAACTTAAAAGTGCGTGAGTGAAAAGTAAATATTAACTTAATGAGTAAGTGCGTAATGCAAATTAAATATGTAACCACGGGTCATTGTGCGTGGTGAATAACAATACACATAGTTACAGTGCAATGAATAAGTTTGTGTACAGTTGGTTGCTTAACTCGGTGCGCACTACAACCAAAACGCTCACAGTATGTGTTCAAAACTTACGAAAAGTCTATTACTTTAAAACTCACGCAAAGTCTTTAATTCATCCTACCAACATAACTTGTATTTATTAACTGCAATGTCCGAAATTTATATTCACTAATCCTTCTCTGTCTTTCTAGTCAAAAGTACTGACGAAGACACGCCAACCTCTTGTAACTAAGAGAAGAAAGAAACAATGAGCAAACGCATGACCAACCCGAAAATGGAGGCAGCACGGGCAAGATTCCGACGAAAATATATACAGAGCGACCGCCCGTGGACGCCGTACAAAGGCATTGGGAGAGAAATTCCTGGAGGTACCAACCTAGAGCAGATGGAAGCCGCATCCGAGTGGTACCATGGTCCTTGCCACCACGCAAAACACCACGTCAAAGCCACACCACATCCCGGCGACTGCTCTATTTTCATCGAACCACGCCAATAGCCAATCGTAGGCACCAAAGCCCGGTAAATTCAACCACGACAACAAGCACCACCAAACCACAATACCCAGCCTAGGGCGACGACGAGCCTAGGCCATCCAGACGACACAACTTCACGCCTGCGGAAGGTTTCCGTGGGGCAAGCAAGATTGCCGCACCGTCAACGCTGACCATAGCCCTCAGCGACATCGAAAGCGACGGGACACTTCTGCATAGTTCCCCGCAACCAACGATACCTGACGTGTCCACAGATGAAGAAGCTGAAGTAGCCTCGCCCGACAGCAGTCCAGTTCTGGGAACTACGGACGATACCGAAGAGGAGCAGCTAGACGACACGCTGTCTGACACGCGTAGCGTCCTGGAATATCTCCAGGTGCAGCCTGGCATGTGAAGAAGACGAAATACAGCTAGAAGTCAGGGTGCTAACTTCACCTTCCCCGCAAACGCCTTTGAGCTCGTCAGAAGATTCGAGCGAAGATGAAAGCATCCGGCCACTAAAACCAAAGAGCGTCTATGGATGGTATCGCCACAACGACCATACTGAAACAAGCCGTGACGTGGGCTTCACCAAAATGGTACGAACCGTACGCATGGAGTGCACCGTGTACCAAGGCCAAAAGGAAAATACCCAGATGTTTCGTACCAGCCCCTGGGACAACGACCGTGAGGGCACGCAGCCACCAACGGGTGTCAGCGCCGATCGGAGTTTTGACCAGCCCAGTCCGGTGCCCAGCACGGTTGATTTCATCCACTCAGTGGACCCAACACCCAGCGTGGCCAACGATACCGACGCCACCTTCGCGGTTGACCAATCATCAGAGCCCGGCTCAGATACCTCCAGCTCAAGCAGCAGCTCAGACGACAGTTCAAGCAACGAAGACAGAGACGAAGACCGCAGCAACAGGTCACCGTATCAAAGCGGATCTGAGTCTGAAGGGTCCAAAGCCAGTCCGAGAAAAAACCCCAGACTCGACATCGCACACCGAACGCCCACTCGATACACAAAAGACCGATCACCTCCCCGATCGAGGCTCCCCGAGGAGGAAGATGCCCCCCACAATCCGCGCTGCATTACCGAATCGCCGTAAGATGACACGCACGACCTTCAAGACCACCGTCCAAGGGAAAGTGTTCCAGAAATTGACCGGACAGTCGAGTCAGCGTCCAACAACTAAACTAGCAAACTTAAAACTTTGACTTTTATATTACATTATTTATACAAACTTAAATGAGAACGTAAAACTATTATTTAAGTTATATGATAAGACGAAAGTAAACGCCATCTAGTAAAAACTAGTTAGTATAGGCTAGTGAAATATAATAGTGTGCACCGACGGCACAATACACCGAAAGCACACAAGCAGCTGTTCATTAACATCAAAAAGTTAAAAGCATCCGATCAGCTAATCAGAACACGAGAAAATAACTTAAAAGTAAGAAAAGCTCTGCGGCTGGGCTATAAAAGGCAGAACAATTCTTGAGTTCAGACAGTTCTGTTCGGGCCACAGCCGGGGTAAGTCATAGTAGAAGTAGAAGCTAGTCAGCAGACCAGAAGTGCCATTCGCGCTATTGGGACTGCTCTGTATCTTAGAGAATATAGTGGTTATTCTTTAGAATTTTCTTCACTGGAGCATCGTCTTTCATGCGCTAAACATGACCTAGCTAGCGATGCCGCTCGATTTTAATGCACTTGACGATGTCAGTGTACAGCTCATACAGTTCATCATTCCACCGTATTAGGTACACGCCATTGGCTTAGATTAGTCCTTAGATCTTACCAAGAATCTTTCTCTCGAAGGCTCCTAAAGTCTTTTCATCTGAACTGCTCAGCGCCCAGGCTTGTGATGAATAAAGTAGGACAGGTATGATGAGCGATTTATAGAGCGTGATTTTCGTTCGTCGAGAGAGGGCTCTACTTCTCAATTGCCTACTGAGCCTAAAGTAACACCTGTTGGCAAGAGTTATTCTTCGTTTGATCTCAAAGCTGATGTCGTTGGTTGAGTTTATGCTGGATCCCAGATACACGAAGTCCTTCACAACCTCGAATGAGGTATTGTCAACTGTAACGTGGGTTCCAAGACGCTGGGACTGTTTGTTTGTTGACACCAAGTATTTCGTCTTATCTGCATTCACTGTCAGACCCATTCGACTTAACTCTCTTTCTAGTCTGGAGAATGCATCACAAACTTCGCGCGTAATATGGTTAATGATATCGATGTCATCAGCATACGCAACACAATCTTTCTGTTTTCTATTAAAACCAAAAATCTCTTTTATTTATTACTATATTTATGTATATAATGTTTATTGTTGCCTCTTCTATCTTGCATGTTGCAGTTTTCACCCTGATGTAGACCCGGCTGTGACCCAAACAGAACTGCGCATCGTTTCCTTCACTGCCAATCGAGTGTGGCACCTGCCTTTGTCTTCTCTTACTTATAAATTCCATATTCTCTAGATCTACCGACTAAAGAGAACCAGCGCCAATAGCACGAATGGCACTTCTGGTTGACTGGCTCTTACTCTCTAAAGAATAACCTCTATATTCTCTAAACTCTCGTAGAATAATGTTTATTGTATAAAATTATTAATACGTTCTGTAGTTCAAGTTAACTTGTGCCGAACTCCGTATTATGCCACTACGTCTCAGATCAGCAGCTAGGATGATCTTCTCCATCATAAGGTTGAAAAAGTCACACGATAAGGAATCAGCTTGTCTGAAACCTCGTTTGGTAACAAATAGTGGGGAGAGGTCCTTCCTGATTTTAACTGCGCTGCTGGTTTTGCTCTTGCTGGTGTTGCTGTTGGTGTTGCTCAGTGTCATCCTGCAAAGTCGTATTAGTTTGGCAGGAATACGAAACTCAGACACGGTGGAGTGCAGGTGCTTCCTTATTCGGGTGCCGAAGTGGGCTTTATAGTCGTCAAAAAGATACTGGGTGTCGACTTGTTTTTCTTGAGTCTTCTCCAAGATTTGTCGTAGCGTGTAAATCTGGTTGATGGTGGACTTTCCAGGTCTGAAGCCACACTGATAAGGTCCAATCAGTTGGTTTACAATGGGTTTCAACCTTTGACATAAAACGCTCGACAGGACCTTATATGCGATATTAAGAAGGCTTATCCTACGGTAATTTGCACAAATAGAGGGATCGCCTTTCTTATGGATTGGGCAGAGTACACTGAGATTTGTTTAGAATAATTTGGAATGCATTCTACTGACCATATTCTGCATTGAAGCTCGTGAATTCATTTCAATAGAGCTTCGCCTCCGTTCTAAAACAGCTCAGCAGGTAAGCCATCAGCTCCCGCGGCTTTGTTATTTTTAAGCCAAGCTATAGCTGTCAGAACTTCATCATAGTCGTCGGGCAGCGGAACTTCGACGCTGTCATCCAAAATTGGGGTTTCCGGAATATCATCTCTATTGGCGGGATTGTTGTCAGCGTTGCCATTTAGAAGCTTAGAGAAGTGTTCCCTCCATAACGTCAGTGTACTCTGAACATCTGTCACTAGATTCCCGTTTTCATCCTTGCAGGTTTTAAACCCCCGGTTTTAAACCCATCGGCAAGGTGTCTTTTTTTTCGAAAAATTTTCGGGCCTCATTCTTGTCACCATATATCTCAATCTTCTCCTGCTCTAGCTTTTCTGCCTCTCTTTTTTTCCACCTGAAAATACGTCTATCTTCCCTCGTCTTCTTTTTGTATCGCTCCTTAGCAGCGCACGTATCTTCAGCAGCCGCACGTATGAAGTTGGAAATATGTATCCACTGCGCGCATATATTATCGATTGGAGGAGTGCTTTGAAGTAATAGTGAGAGTCGAGTGGCAAAAGCTTCGGCTGTCTGTTCCGATTGCAGCTTTTCGACGTCTAGCTTTCTCTGTGTAGGGTTGCGTGTATTCTTAGCTTCTTAGCTTCATACAGACGTGTATGGATCTTGGTTGTGACAAGATAGTGATCCGAGTCAATGTTCACACCACGGATCGTGCGTACATCCAATACACTGGAAAAAGGCCTTCCTTCGATCAAAACGTGATGAGTTTGATTTTTGGTTTTTTGATCAGGGGACATCCAGGTGGCTTTATGAATATTGATTTGCTTGAATTTAGTGCTACTTACGACCATGTTCTGTGGTGCGGCGAAGTCAATCAGCCTCATCCCGTTATCGGAGGTGTTGTCTTAGAGGCTGAACTTTCCGACTGTTGGACCAAATATATTTTCCTTGCCCACCTTAGCGTTGACGGGGGCAGTGTCGTAAGCGTTTTCAAGGCGCTCCGCCTTGGTGTGGATTATGGCAAGCCGTTCGCTCACAGGTGTGAATCGCAGGACGTGGGGCCGTAGTCTCTTGCCAACAACACATCCGCATCCAAATTCGTGCTTCTTCGCATCGTCGCTGTAGTAGATATCACAGGGTGCATGCCGAATGTAACCCTGTCCCTTCCATCGCATTTCTTGGATAGCAGTGATATCAGCTTTGTATCTTTCCAAAACATCAGTCAGTTGGATAGAGGCACTTACCCAATTAAGGGTTCGGACATTCCAGGTGCATATCCGTAAATCATTACACGGTGTTACAAAAAATGAATTTTTTTCTGTCTTATGAACCAAATGCACATATTCGGAAAGAGGGGAAAAAATAAAAATACACGTGTATCGTCGATTTTCATGTACACGTCAGATTTTTTTTTTAAGTTTGAAGTATAAAGCTCGTAGTGGCCTGTGTGGAAGCCTTTGGACCGATTTTTAACTCTTTTTCAGTGATCTAATCGAGCTGATTTTTTGCAGGCAGACTCGTGGAAATGTCTGTAGCACGTCAAATTTTTTAAAAACAATTTTTATCAATTCTCAGATTTTCCCCAATTTTTATTATTTTTGAAAAAAAAATATTTTTTTCACTTTTCTTAGCATAACTTGAAGGGACTCCAAATTTTTAAATTACTTAAGCGTTAGGGAAAAAAATGTTTTTTGACCCATCCTACTCAATATAGTTGTAGTTAATCAATAGTAACCTTCTGACACTAAACACTAAACAGTTTTTGACTTTTACAACACTTACAACTGGTCTAGGGGCCCTCAAACGATACTACATGTCCATCCAACTTCCATCGGACATGTCCATCCGCCTTGATTTCTTGCACACGAACGATACTACATGTGTGATGACTTGACAGGTCGGATGGACATGTAGTATCGTTTGAGGGCCCCTTCTGACAGATGAAATAAGGAATTGCAATATTGTTTTAAGTTCTGTTGTGCGAAAACGTATTTCTATATATTTCATCTGAAAAAAATGCAGTGTCCGACGCGAAATATTTTTGTTACGTTTATGGCTTATTCGCACCAAGTAAAAATTTCAAAAATATTACTAAAAAAGTGGTGAATTCGTTTCAGAAAATATTTAAGACTGCTTATGTTCCTTACTTGTGGTATACTCCGGAAGTCGTGTGCGACTATTGCTACAGAAATTTGTGCAAGTTTACTGATGCAAGTTTACTGGAGCACTGCAATGAATTGTGCTACTTTTGTGTAACTTTTGCTCAAACAAAAGGGTACCAATACATTCACCGCAACAAAATTCGCTACGCTAATGTAGAATCGGTAATTCCAGCAGTTCTATACTCACCAGAAGATCGTGTAGCGGCTTCAGTGGAGATTTTTGATAATGTTCCCGAAATAAGCGATGCAGAATCAACAGTTGTACCAAAACTGCTATCAACTTTTCTTCCATCGAATGCGAGATGCGAGAGTCCACAAGTATCGGAATTTGTGGCAACACCCAGTGAAATTGGGACTGCAATGCCGCATTTTATAACGCAAGCCGACTTCAATGACCCCGTACGAGACGGAAATTTGTCGAGGAGAACAGCAGAACTCTTTGCATCACGCTTTAAGCAGTGGAATATAGTGGCGGCTGATTTTAAAATAACAGCCGCTAGTGATCGAGGTAGCACTATTCCATATGACCAATTTTTTAGATTGCACGAAGATCGGGAAAAAAACTTGGCTTATTGTTGTGACATTGATTCGCTGTTTGCAAAAATCGGTTACCCACATATTTCAGAGGAGTGGCGACTTTTCATCAATGCATCGGTCAACAGCCTTAAAGTCGTGCTGCTTCATATCGGCAACACACATAAATCTGTCCCGATCGCATATGCCACAAACCTCAAGGAAACATACGAAGGCATGGAATTAATATTACAGTTGATAAAGTACAAAGAGCATAATTGGAAAATATGCTGCGATCTGAAAGTGGTCGGTTTACTCATGGGTGTTAAGCGTGGATTTCCAACCCACCAGTGCTTTTTGTGTACATGGGAAGGTCGAAAAAGAGATGAGCATTACACTGAATTTAAGTGAAAGCCGCGAACATGCTACAAAGTAGGCGTAGAAAGTATAGAGAATCTATCATTGGTGCGCCGTCTCAAATCATTTTGCCTCCATTACACATTAAGCTCGGTCTCGTATCAAATTTTGTTAAAAAACTGGATCGTGATGGCGAGGCCATTGCAACTTTGCGCAACATTTTCCCGAAATTGAGCGGCGCAAAGATTCATGCAGGTATTTTTTTTAAGAAGTCATTCAGTAACTTTATGTTTTTTAATGATTTTTTTGATTTAAGGTGTTTTCAATAGTCCGCAGATAAAACAAATAATTGCAAGTTCTGAATTTTCATCAAAATTAAATGCTATCGAACAACGTGCATGGAAAGGTACAGTTGCCGTTATTGAGCAGTTTCTTGGCAACAAACGAGCTGCCAATTATAAAAATATTGTCGCAGAAATGATTTCGGCATATGGCGAAATGGGCATTTTAATGTCGCTAAAGATCCATTTCCTTCACAATCATTTAGATTTTTTCCCTGATGATTTAGGAGCTTGTAGCGATGAGCATGGCGAAAGGTTCCATCAGGACATTGCGGCTATTGAAAAGCGCTTTAAAGGAAAAGACATTACGCATATGCTTGGCGAATACTGTTGGTCTATTTGTCGTGATACTGAAGCAAATGCTTACAACCGCAAAAATAAAAGGCCTAAATTTCTTTAAAAACATTAAAATTTTTAATGTAACAATTCTTTATTTTTATAAAACAAAAGTAATAAACAAATTGTTTTTTTAACGAACTGAAATCTTAAAAAAAACGATAACCATTACAAAAAAAAAATATATACTTCAAACTTAAGAAAAAAAAATTCTGACGTGTACATGAAAATCGCCGATACACGTGTATTTTTATTTTTTATCCCCTTTCCGAAAAAGTAAATTTGGTTCATAGGACAGAATGTGTTTAACACGGTGTTATCAGTTTTTCGTTTGAGGTAGTCGTCATCAGATTTGGGGATCAGTTTTTTTTTAGTCTAATTAGTTTTCATTAAAATATGTTTTTACGGGTGGGCTTCACACCCGAAGCACAACCTATTTTATGCCTAGGGGGCGCACCGCTCAGGTAAGCCGCCAAACTGACGGTCGTCAGTTTTGACGTTGCCCAGGAAATACCACGTGGAGATTTGAGTCGACTTGAGGCGATTTTACAAGAACTATGCTGGCCCCGCCAGTTTGAGACAGTCAGACATGTTACCTTGTAAAGGTTCGGCACGGGTTTCCCGGGGATAATACTCATATTAGGTCACCATAAAATTGACTGATTTTTAATTTTTTGGGCGATTTTTTATTTTTGTTTTGGATTATTTTTCATTTTGTTATGAGCCATTTTTCATTTTCCTTTTAGGTCATTTTTTAACTTTTTTGTTGGGAATTTTTTCATTTTTAAACTTGTTTTTTTATATATTGATTGATATATTAATTTTGGTTCTTTTTCTTGTTAATAATAAAACATGGAACAATTGAAGAAGAACGAAGATAAAAATTACATCATATTTTTTGATATGATTTTATGTTTTTTAAAATCATAAGTCTTAGTCTAATTCCGGATTTATTTCGGAATTGTAGAACTCTCAACTGTTGTAGAAGTAATAGGGTTCCATGGTTGCAAAAAATTATCATTTCAAGAATATGAAAACTGCCAAATTTTTTTAAGTGAAATAAGTTGTACAAAAAATGTTTACTTAAAACTTAAACTAAATATTTTCAGTGTTGTCTATTTAATAGGATTCCTTCCGCCACTGCTTAAAGTTTACAACCCTCAGTAAGGCCAACACCGGTTTCGCAGTCTATAGTACTTCTGGATATAATTCTCTTTTAAAAATAATATGAAAAATTTTAAAATAATTTTTCAATGTTTTAGACATAATTGAAGATGAACGAAAACACAAATTTTAAATTTTGCTTGTGTTTATATTAAGACCTTCTTTTTCGAATTCCCAAAAAATTTCACGCCGCTCTCAAGACGTTTAGAAGTTATAGGGGCCTCAACTTTTTAACTAGCCTGAAAAGAGAATTATTAAAAAGAGAATTATATTCAGAAGTACTGTAGACAGCGAAGCCGGTGTTGGCCTTTCTGAGGGTTTGAATCCCTAAGCAGAGCCGAAGGCAAAGAGACAAGAGAATTATATCCAGAAGTACCGTAGACAGCGAAGCTGCTGTTGGATTTACTAAGAGTTGTAATCCCTAAGCAGCGACCTACGGCTGCCAATTAAAAAGATAATTCTATGCAAAAGTATTGTAGACAGAGAAGCCGATGTTGGACTGACTGAGGGTTGTAATCCCTAAGCAGCGGCCGAAGTCCGCCTATTAAAAAAATAATTATATCCAGAAGAACTGTAGACAGCGAAGCCAGTGTTGGACTTACTGAGGGATGTAATCCCCAAGCAGCGGCCGAAGGCCGCCTACTAAAAAAAGAAAACTGAATGTATTGGCCTATTATCATACACAAAATAAAAGCCGACTCTAAATTTAGTATAAGCATTTTTGACAGTTTTTTAATACAATAAGTTGTCAAAAAGCTTGCTCTAAATTAGGAGTAAACTTTTATTTTGTTTATGATAATAGGCCATTTAGTTTTAATCTTAAGGCTCTGTGCGAATTGATATAAATGCGACCCAAACTAAATTGTGTCGATAAGGCAGTGCTTCCTAATTTAGAAAAATAATAATCATATTAATTTTTGTTAAATTGTTCTTGTTAATAATAAAACATTGAAACATTATTTTAAAATTGGGTAATTTTTCATATTTTTTAGGTGATTTCTCATTCAATTTTACGGGGCATATTTCATTTAGTTGATTTTTCATTTTCTTTAAAAAAGTTTTGGGGATTTTTCATTTTTTTGCTGTCGATTTTTCAAAACGCCATTAAGAGTTAATCAAAGAGGTACTTACAGGTACAGGGATTGCTTTGGCTTTATCAATTTTGGTATATCTTAAACATTAGAAGGATCTGTAAGAACTCATGAATCAATTTGGAATGTTGAATCAAATTGACTTGCAGTCAAAAAGCTAACTACCGAAAAGGGGAGAACAACGTTTGCCGACTAAGCTAATTACAAATAAATTTAATATTACATTCAAGCTTTGCATTCAAAACCACTGGTGAATTTTTGAAACTTGGATAATAATAGCTGAAGGCGCCATACTGAGAGGGCACTCAAACGATACTTATCTCTTAGTTTTGGTGACGAAATTCAAAAAGTGGTAAAATCGAGGGACAAAAAGTTTCTATATGAAACATACGTTAAAAAAATTTTATAATTATTTTTAGTATTTGAAATGCATATTGCCCTTGTCATCTAGAACACGTAGAAATAAAAATTGCGAAAGCTACATCAAAGAGTGTTGCTATAGTTTTGGTCGAGGACAAGTTACAGGAATGAAATTATAGGTCTATTTTGGGCATTTCAACCTTCACAATTAATTTTTTAATGACCTGTTACTACATAAACTTCAAGAAAAAAACTTTTTAAGATAGCTGAAGTATTTTAAAATAACAACAATTGATTTTTTAACACTCCACTCAAAACTGTGAAGACATTTAGATGAGCACTTTCGGCGGATCTGTCCATATGTTTATTTGTTAGAACTTTTTTATTGAGTTTTATTTTTCTCAATGGCCTTTGTTGGTAGCTATTTTACAAAAAAAAATCAGAATCGGAAGTAGAATTTTAGGCATAGATATCATTCTCCCGTAATAAAGAGAAGGAAGTAACTATAGTTACTGTCTTTTTATTTTATTTCTAACTAAGTTTTTTTTATGATGTATATATGTATCTGTGTTTTCAGTTTCTCTGTGCATCTCTTGTAATTAAGTTGTAAAAAGGCTTTACTTTAAAAATGTTCATAAATTGCCAAAACAAAAGGCAGAAACTTGAGTAAAAATTTCATATAAGAATTTAGATTTGCTGCATTTTTACTTGCATGAATGCTATAAATGTATACAGTCCAACTGTAGTAGCTTGAATAGCAACAACTTCGACCCTCAACTAACACCATTTTGAAATAATAAAAATTAAAAAGGTACATTTGCGTTATGCGTTAGTCTAATTATTTATTTATTCATTAAGCTTAATACAAGCTGATTAACTAAGAACTAATCTTATTCTAACAGGGTCTTAACTTATTCTAACAGGGTTTATTTATTTATTTTTTTTTTCTCTCTCCTTCCCTTGTTTTATTGTTCGAAAGATATCCAATTCGTGGTGGGCGTAAGCCGCCCACCAGAAAAACGTAATTATAAGAACACGTCAAAAGGGAAATACGGAGAGAAAAGTAATAAAGGGAACTTACAATAATTAACAGGGAATATGTATCATATCTTAATTGTAAGAAAAAAATTATAGAGGGGGAAAAATGGCGTTGGAGTTAAGAAGAAGTGGCGTTGGAGTTTAGAAGGGCATTTCGGAGTCGAGATCTGCTCAGATGAAAATCAAATTCGCTGATCAAATTGTTAGTTACACGAAGCATCCTGGTTACAGGTTCACTGCAACCATAGTCGGTACGATGGAAGTTGAGGTGGAAGAGAGGAATAGACCTAAGGTTACGTGGGTTGGTATTAAAGGATATTAATTGGAGTAGTGCAGGGCAGTTAATGGTACCGCATACAAGTTGATTTATGAAGAGTATATCTGCAACTTCTCTTCGTTTTGCAAGAGATTGCATGTTAATCAACTTCAGGCGGTCTGCATAAGGAGGTAAGTTGAAACTGTCAGAACCGGGAAGACCGCGTAGTGCGAACCTAATGAATCTTCGTTGAACGGCTTCGATTCGCACAGAATGGATGTTGTAGATAGGAGACCAAACCTGGCTGGCATATTCGAGGATGGGTCTAACAAAGGTAAGGTAGAGAGATTTAGTAACGTAAGGGTTGGAGAATTCTCTGGACCAGTGTTTCACTAAACCCAGTGCAGAATTGGCTCTACTAATGATATTATCAATATGAGACCTAAAAATTAAGTTCCTTGTCACATATTACACCTAAGTCCCGTAAAAAGCTTACAGGAGGAACTGGCTTGCCGAGTAAGTAATATGTTCTTGGGGGAAGCTGGAGACGCTTGCGTGAATATGTAATAGCTTGACATTTACTAACGTTGAGCTCTAGAAGATTTTTTTGACACCAAGTGGAAAAACTAACTAGATCTTCTTGAAGATAGTGAGAATCGTCGTTAGTTTGTATGCGCCGATAGATTTTCATGTCATCAGCATACACAGAGAGATTGGATTCTTTGATGATGCCATCTACATCAGAGATTGTTAAGACAAACAACAAAGGACCAAGGTGACTACCTTGTGGGACACCAGAGGTAGCTGAAAAAGAATCTGAATTGGAAAATCTAAAGATGACATTATAACGGCGTTCTTCGAGATATGATTTAATCCAAGATATAAAGAGTGATGGAAAACCAAAGGCTTTAAGCTTAAGAAGAATGATAGTGTGTGAGATTTTGTCGAACGCTTTACTAAAGTCGGTAGACACTACATCAACTTCGTACCCGCTTTCCAACGAGCATAGAGCGTTTGAAACAAATTCTGCAAGGTTAGTGGTAGTCGATCTTCCTTTGAGGAAGCCGTGTTGGCTGGGAGGAAAAATAGATTTGCAATGGAAAAAGAGAATGTCATAAATAATGCTTTCAAACATTTTTGGAGTACATGAAAGTTTTGCAATAGGTCTGTAATTGGAAATATCGTTTCTTGGTCCTTTCTTATGCAGAGGTATTATGTATGAGCTCTTCCACAACTTAGGAAAAACGGAATTAGAAATAGAAAGTTGAAAAAGAGCCAATAGGGGATGAGCCAACACGTCCGCGAATTTTTTTATAACAATAGCAGGCAAGCCATCGGGTCCTGGAGAATAATCGTCCTTCAGATTATTTATCTTTTCTAACACATCAGCTAGTGTAATATCAACAGAAGTTAGCGACGTTTGAGGACAGTCCCTTAACAAAGAAAAATACTCGTAGTCTAGTTCGTCGTTATGATTAGTGTATGACTGACTGAAAAAATTTGCAAATAGGTTTGCAATTATTTCCGGGTTGTCTGAGAAAATGTCCGAAAAATTAAGGGTAGATGGGTAGTTGTCAGATTTTCTTTTAGTATTTATAAACTTGTAGAAGCTTTTAGGATCCGACAGCAATTTACTTTGAATATGAGCAAGATAAGACTCGTATAGCGTTTCACAGAGTGCGGAAAAAAGGTTAAAGGCGTGAAGATAATTTGTGAGATCAAGAGGAGAACGAGAAATTAAATATGCGCGCCATAGTTTGTTCCTTTTGTTGCGGAGTACACGTAGTTCCTTATTGTACCAGGGAGGACATGACGACAAGTTTTTCTGCCTGGTGAAGGGGACAGAATGTGTGAAGCAGCCGAAAATTATGTCATAGAAGTGAGCAACTGCAGAATCAACGCTTTCATAACCATTATCGAAGAGATGTTGGAAATCGATTCTACTGAATAAAATTTCTAGTTTTACAAAATCAGTTTTCCGAAAGTTAAAGCTGTACGAGTGCTCGAAATGTGTATTTTTGATATCAATGTGATATGATAAGGTAAGGGATAATGGTGGATGGTACTGATCGAGTGTTGAAAGAAGATGGTTACTTGCGGAGACTACGCAGTTATCTAAATCCGAAGAAAAAATTAGGTCTAGTTGTCTACCTAAATTGTTAGTAACTCCGCTCATCTGGTAAAGGCCGCAGTCTGAAATACAACTAGTAAAAAGAATTTCTTTTTCAGAGGTAGGATTTGAAGAAAGATAGTAGGATTCATCCATCAGAGAGGACCCATTGAAGGTTGGGAAGATTAAAATCTCCCAGAAAAATAACGGTGTCAAATGGATCCATAAGGTCCAAAATTGAATCTATTGCGTCTACTGCGAGCTGATAACCATTCACTGGTTGAGACGGGCGAATATAACAGCAAATAATGAATACATTACGTTTTGTGATGCAAGCTTTGGCACATATAAATTCAAAGTTGGAAGTGTGGGAGTTTTTTATAATGGTAGGATTGAAGCGATTGTGAATAGCGAGAAGGACACCACGACCTGAGGAGAGATCATCTTTGTCGAGACCATCGTCTCTGAAAACCACGAAATCGGACGCGAAGACCTCAGTATCCTTAAAGTCGGGCGTAAGATTGGTCTCAGTAAGGGCAAATATGTCGTAGGGAAGCTTAAGAGAATTAAGAAACACTGTAGAGATTTTGGTGCGTAAGCCTCTTACATTTTGGTAGTAGAGAGAGACAAATAATGGGCTGGGAGAAGGGTTTTGAGTAGGAGTAATAATTTGGTTAGGAATAATATTGTTGCTGCTCTTTACGGGACTTTTGAAGATAAGAGATATGTTTTGACCTCAGATGAGTAGCATATGTGTCAAGATCTTCTTTGACTTGATGGCTCGTCAAGCCAAGTAGCTCGTGGAATCTGGTAAATAAAAGGCTTAACTCATTGACATCGGTAGGTAGACCTTCTTGCTGAATCAAGACTTTGAGGTTTGTCTTGGTCTTGCCTTCTATACAGGTAGAGATCGGTGCTTTATGCAAGTAAGCAAGATAAAGACGCACATTGTTGTAGACACTATTCTCTCTTAGTCGAGAAAGGGCATATCTATTCTCTGTGTCAACACAAGAGTTCATCGTAAGTTTCACTCTTGGTGGTTGAAGAGGGTCAATAAAAGATGTGGGGCTGCCAGCTTGATTAGAAGCTTCACTAGTGACTGAAACAGAGTCTAGTCTGAGTACGCCCGCGAGCAACGTATCAATATTAGTGTCTTTATGCATGTGAACAGTGTTGCCATGAAAAAAAATTTTACAGCGTAACTTTTGCACTATGCTCGTCGGATTTCTCGTCGTATTTGTGAAACTCTGAAAGCAAGAACTAAGAAATTTTCAGTCGCATTTTACAACAAAGAAGACAAATAAAATATTGCGTTTTATTATACGTATGACGAATATTTAAGGTTTATTTATTTAAATAAAGCACATTTTCTTCAAAAGTCAATTCAATAATCATTATAAATATAGAAAATATATTATAATAAATTACATTTTGAAAATATTTTTGAACACACAAACGAAGAGTAAAAATTAAATTAAATACATTTGCAACACAGTTTTGTTTAATGTAGATGTCTCAAATCGGTAAAAACGAAATACATAGAGCTATAATACATAATTTTTCAATTTTAACTCTATAAATGTAAAGTTCTTGCTACAAGTAAATTAACGAAAAAATGTTGTTGTTTTAAGCCAGCAAAAACTACAAAAAAAATTAGATTTTAGTGAAAAAATACTATGTATAAAAAAATAGAATTTTTTCGAAGTCATATATACATTCCTTTATTAAATTTGTTTATCAATTCTTTATCAATTTCAAGACTAAAATAGTTAAAAGATTTCATACGCACATAATCTTTTGTATGCAGAGTTCCTTCCATTGTGTCTAACTCTAATCTATTGCGAACTTTAGTTTTATTAATATTTAATTGACTAAAAGTTCGCTCAATGTTAGCTGAGGAATTCGGTAAGCTCAAGAATTCAAAAATAAATTTTCCCATTATTGGAAATGCAGAAGTACCTTCGCATCTTTTTATTTTAAAGTTGCCATCAATTTTATTATACTAATTTTGTTCTTTTCATATATATATGTAAAGGGTGTTTTTTACAGAGTGATAAAACTTTGAGTTGGCATCACTGCTTTATTTGACTAACCATTTAACAGCTGATAGTTGCTTTTTGTTTAGTTTGCTTTGAAATTTCAGTATGGATCAACTTACACCAGAGCAAGGCGTGCAAATTGTGGAAATTTTTAATCAAAATAATGGTTCTGTTCGTGAAACTTATCGTGCACTTCGGTCATTTTATGGCGTACATAATAGTCCTTCAGTGCTGTTAATTCGAAGAACAATAGATCGTTTTTGGACCACATTTACTGTTACTGATAATGTGCATCCCGTGAGACGCCGAACAGTGCGCACTGAAGAATCTGTAGCCGCTGTTCAGGAAAGCATTGAAGATGATCCTAATCAATCAATTCGTCGCCGTTCTCAGCAACTGGGGTTGTGTCCTTCCACTTTATGGAAGATTTTACGAAAAGATCTTGGGTTAAAACCTTTCAAGATTCAACTTGTGCAGGAGTTAAAGCCAAACGACTTTCGTATGCGCCGCCAATTCGGCAAATGGGCTGAAGCACAAATTGATATTGATTTTGAATTTGCATGGAAAATTTTAATTATCGATGAAGTCCATTTTTGGTTGAATGGGTATGTAAACAGAATTGTCGTATTTGGAGTGAGGAGAATCCACAAGCTTTTGTCGAAACACCATTACATCCACAGAAAATTACTGTTTGGTGCGCTTTATGGGCTGGCGGAGTCATTGGCCCATATGTCTTCAAAAACGATGATGGTCAGAATATTACTGTCAATGGTGAACGGTATAGAAACATGATTCGAAGTTTTTTCGTACCTCAATTAGCTGGCATTAATCTTGCTGATATGTGGTTCCAAGAGGACGGAGCCACATGCCACACAGCGGGCGCTACAATTGATTTACTCAAGGAAACTTTAGACGAAAAAATAATATCACGAAATGGCCCAGTTAATTGGTCCCCAAGATCGTGTGATTTAACCCCATTGGATTATTTTCTTTGGGGTTATGTAAAGTCACTTCTCTACGTCGATAAACCACAAACAATTGAACACCTGGAAACCAATATTCGAAGAATTATCGGCGAGATACGGCCGCAAATGCTGCGAAAAGTTTGTGAAGCTTAGTGTTTATATTGATGTTTATGAGTGAAACGAAGCTTTTTCGCCTTTTAATAGATTTGATAATTTAATGGTTTTTTAATAAAATAATTTTTAAATTCAAAAATTTAAAATATCAAAAAGTTAACTAAAAAATACACGTTAATATTCACACCAGTACATATTATTACATTACATTATTATTTTATTTGATTACATGTTACATCATTTTGAATTTTTTTTGTAAATGTTTTGAATTATTATTATGGAAATTTATTAATAGAATTGTTGGTTTTGATATCTAAAATATACAAATACTGCATCAATAGTTGTTCTAACTGTGCCTGTGAACATTCAAACAATTGGTAACTTGTGCTTAGTTTCGCCCAGTTCAATGGAGCCTGCTCGTGTATAGCATAAAATAATCTGTAAGTATATGCATAACTTCAGGCTGAACATTTTGAAGGACATGTTTTAAAAGCACTGTATCAATGGCAATGACTTTTATGTATTAATATGTGCATATTTTCAGGCTGAACATTTTTCAGGATAGATTGAGCGATATAGGTGCAGAACAGTATGCTTGTCTTTTATGTATTAAGATTGTTATCTGGTGCAACATATCTTCAGTTAATACTTAATATTGAAAAAACCAACCAATGCAACAAAGAATACTCGATCACTTGGTAGTGCATAGGACTATCAATCGAAGTGTTATGAATTCGATTCTCATGGCAGACAAAGAAATATTTTAATTTTATATTTTTTTGGTGTAACGACGCAAGCAAAAAGCAACAACAATTCTAAGAAAAAGGTGTATGAAAAAAAGTGTCGTTTTTGAGATTTCACTCAAGCAAATCACAAAACGAGGCGCAAAAAGCTTCTCTTCAAAAATGTACTAACAATAACTTATAAGTTAACGACAAACATACCCAATGTAGTTAACGACGCAAACTGTCGGTCAATAACCGCCCTCATCAAATTAAGCTTAATTACACATATTTCATAATCCATTTCAATCATAATGCGCTTCGCAATTTAAAGTTATCGACCGCTCCACTTAATTTCGCAATCATGTTGCGTTGGAAAATATTTATGCTGATGCAGGAGAACTCATAAGAAAGCAACTAATAGTTACAACAACAACAGCAGCGGAATAGCAGCGAAGCTTTAGGTAATAAGTTAACTTAAGAATATTTTGTAAATTAGTCTAAGTTGAGAATTCAAAAAATAAAGAAAGCCATCAGAGTTCGCTCTGATGCTTTTTAAAAAACAAATTTAATAAACAATTTATTTAACTTATATACTGATTTTACAGCAATTAGAGTGCATAAATTAAAAAGTGCATAAAGAAATAAGAAAAACAAAACCATATGATTTTATTTATTTACTAGTATAAGAGCTTGTCCTACGACAGGTCCTTCGCACACTTCCTTTTTGGAGCCTTTTGCCAAAAGCACTTTTTTCTCATTTAAAAGATTGATTTTTTATGCACTTGATTTTTGGAAAATACAAATGTACCACTTTAACTAACACTTTACGTATTGAAGCAGTGCTGAAAAATTAGTTCAGGTGTAAAAATGCAAAAAGTCAAGGTTGAGAACAATCATATTCATACACAACTTTACAAATTCAGATGTCGTTTTGCTACAATTATATTTTTGGTACAATCGACTCAAATCGACTCAAAAGAATTTCATTAAATTCGTCATAACTTTTTTACGAAAGGATGAAAAAAGAGTAGTTGGATCAAAAATGTACTGTTGTAAAAACCCAATATTGTCACTGATAAGTATCAAATATATATTCTCTTCATACTAGGGCTCATGTTTTTATTATTTAAAGGTTATTCGTATTTTTGACGTTTTCTCAAATTTGTACGCTTATTTGAAAATGAAAGCAGAATAAAAGCATGAGTGCAATGTCATTAGAACAAAAAATGCACACGGTTGCATTAATATCAATCTATTTGGTACTAAATTGACTATAATAAACTTTTACCTAGTACTTTTAATACTCCGTTTTCTTAGTGCAGCAATAACTTACAAAAATATTTTTTTTAACGTAGCTTGAATGCAAAATCATTTAATTTATTTATAAGAAATAAAACTACTAAAATAGAAATTATATTTTTTATTTTAGGAACATTAAACCTTTAGCAAAAATTAGCCTTTTTTATTTATTTTTTAAAATGTGTATTTAGAGCTAAAAAAGCTTATAGTGAAAAAAATAATGGCCACTCTCAAGTCGTTTAGATGTTATAGGGGTCCAAAGTTAGAAAAAATAGACTTAAAAACATGTGATTTTTTTTACTTTCCAACAAAACTAATCTTTATGGATTAGCCCCTTCCCAAGTTCGCACATTTGGGCAGGGGCTTCAAGATCTTATTTGGAGCTTCTGGATCGAATTCAACGTCGTGCGATATATTTGATAGGGGATGAAAGTATTTCATCCTCTCTCAACTCTCTTGCGCATTGACGCAATGTTGGTTGCCTAAGCCTTCTGTATAGGTGTTACCATGGGAAGTGTTCAAGGGAGATTCATGACCTGACGCCACCAGCTCGTGTGTTTCCCAGGTCCACCCGGGCAGCTGTCCAAGCACACCCCTTTACTATTGCATTGATGTGCAATAGAACCTCGCATTACCGTGATAATTCGTTCTTAAGTCGCACGGTTAAATTGTGGAATAATCTCCCTGCGAGCGTGTTTCCCGGCAGTTTTGAGCTGTGCAAGTTTAAAACAAATATTCACCGACACTACTCCATCCAAATAATTATCCACCCTCCAACTAACTATCACCTATTTTCCGAATCAACACAATGCTTACGAATTTATAGGGGGCATCTCCTGAGCGTTGGTTCAGTCTAAAAAAAAAAAAAAAATATTAGAGGAAAGGTAATGCAATATTCTATTCAACTAGGTATACAACTTGAAAATCCATGCATATCTCTTGAAGATATAGCTCTTTTTGGACTTAGAAAATATTACGTTTGAAGAAGTTTTTGTGATATGATCTTTTTGTCCTTGAAATGGTCCCAAATTGATGAAAAACCAAAGTTTTTACATTATTTAAAATTAGTGTGTAAATAGCATTGTGATCTAGAAAAAAAGAAGTGTTTTGAAAATTACTCAATTTTTTCTAACTTAAAAAACTTAACTTTTGGTACATAAAAAGTGTTCTATCTTGAAAAGTAATTAACTGTATACCGCATCTTTTCCCATCGCTGATGGATTTTCAGTTCTAATGGAAAAGCATATTTTCTTATTTTTTTGCCAATCCATGTTTTCCGACAAATAACACACGTTATAGGTATACTTTCTGTTAAAACATTTTAATTGGAATTATGTTACAACAATACATAGTATTTCTTTTTAGTTGGAAAATCGAACCAAGTATGTATTTTATAATAAAAAGCAAAAAATAATAATTATCTTTAGACTTTTAAAATTTTGAGCAATAAATAATTATAATTATTTATGCTTTCTATTTTTTAAGTTACAAATGAAAATAAAAATTTTATGTATATAATTACATTATAAATATATATATGTTTCTCGCACACACTAGAGGACGCTATGAACTGTGTACCGCATATTTTTCCCACCGCAGAAATATTAATATATTGGTGAAATTTTGTTTTTTATTCTTGCCTTAAAAAATATCAACAAAAATTTACTAGCTATTTTATGGTCAAAAATATATCGGGCAAATTTTACTTTTTTATTTTTGCCTTAAATAAAAATCAAAACTTAGCAGCTAATTTGTGCTCAAAAATATATCGCGCAAGTTTTGCTTATTATTTTTGTCTAAAAAATAAAAATCATACAGTACTGGTTATTTTGGGGCAATACCTACATAGTTTCTTCTTATTAACTTGGCAAGAAATCATTGAAAAACTGCTTTTTACACTAGAAAACTGCACAATGAAACACTAAAACATACCTTTTTTCCAACAGCACAAAACAATGTTGGCAGAATGTCAAAATTTTTTGACAAAAAATTTAAGCATACGTCAAAAAATACGAATAACCTTATAATAATTAAATCATGCTCGGGCTGAACATTTTTGAGAACAGTGTGTCTTGTAAAATTACTTTACTGTCAACAAATAATTACAATTTCAGAAATACTGTGTGCGGTGCAGCAGCTTGCCTTTTATGTATTAAGATGTGCATAACACGGAGTAGGGTACTTGCGTTTTTATATATTAAGATGCTATCTGGTGCAATATATCTTTAGTTAATAGTTAATACTAGCTGAACCCGGTGTGCTTCGCTACTCCCCTCGTTATAAAATAAAATTAAAAGTATTTATATATTTTTCACGCCATCGAATTTTCGAAATAAGTCCACCCAGCGCCACCTACCGTGTCCATTTATACACAAATTATTTTCTTATGATCAAACAAACATACATTCTGAATTTCAATTAAATTGGTCCATAAATTCAAATTTTCGATATAAGTCCACCCCAGCGCCACCTATCGGGTCCAAATATAGCCTATGTTACCCACCGTACCAAGATGAACATTACCTGAAAATTTCATCAAAATCGGCCCAGCCGTTTTGGAGTCCATACGTTACATACATACACACATCCTATTTTATATACATATATAGATTGAATAAGCCAAACAATGTAACAAAGAATATTGGATCAGTTGGTAGTGTATCTGACTATCAATCGAAGGGTTGTGAGTTCGATTCTCACTTTAAAGTAAGAGATATTTTTAATTTTATATTCTCTTGGTGTAACAGACGCAAGCAAAAAGCAAAAAGGAGTATGGAAAAAAGTATCGTTTTTTGAGATTTCACTCAAGCAAATCACAAAACGAGGCGTAAAAAGCTTCGCTTCAATAACAAGGTGGGACATATGAATATGTACAAAACGGCTTAGGTAAAAATAGTTTAAGCTCCCTTTGAACACCTAAGGTGGCGATTCACAAAAAATAGAAAACTTGTGTTTTTTTTTTTATCTCGATAACCTGAGCGGCACGAATGTTTGGTTTTCAACGTGAAATTTTGCTCATTGAATGCACATTTATACATTAAAATACGAAGCGTTAGTATCATTGTGTAAGTTTGGCAATCGATGATCTGCATTTATGTTGTGATATTCGTGGTATTCTAAATTAATTATAGGCCCGAGTTATGGTCTTGCCTTATCCAATTCAAGTTTATTAAAATCATCACAAATTCCCACAATACAATTAATATAATATTAATTTTATCTTGTTTTAATTTATTTATTAGCAAGACCAAGCTAATACAAAATAGGTATCTCCTGCGATTATTAAAAAAATCATTTATTCATAGAAAAGAAAACCTTAATAACTTCACTTAATAGCTTCATTTCTGAAATAATAAAAAAACTGTTGAAATGCAGATACGATGAAAGACATGTGCAAAAAAATACATGATTATTTTAATTTAATGGGAATCTGGGGCGAACCTTTACAATGTAACATGTCTGACTATCTCAACCTGGCGAGGCCAGCATAATCTTTGTGAAATCGCCTCAAGTCGACTCAAACCTTTACGTGGTGTTTCCTGGGCAACGTCAAAACTGACAACCGTTAGTTTGGCGGCTTATCTGAGCGGCGGGTTAAAATAGGTTGTGCGTCGGGTTTGAAGCCCACCCGTAAAAACACATTTCAATGAAAGCAAATAAGAAAAGAAGAAAAATTATCCTCAAATCTGATGACGACTACCGCAAACGAAAAACTGATAATGATTTACGGATATGCACCTGGAATGTCCGAACCCTTAATTGGGTAGGTGCCTCCATCCAACTGACTGATGTCTTGGAAAGATACAAAGCTGATATCACTGCTATCCAAGAAATGCGATGGAAGGGACAGGGTTGCATTCGTCATGCACCCTTTGATATCTAATACAGCGGCCATGCGGAAAAGCACGAGTTTGGATGCGGATTTGTAATTGGCAAGAGACTACGGCCCCACGTCCTGCGATTCACACCTGTGAACGAACGACTTACCATAATCCGCATCAAGGTTAAATTTTTTAACATAAGCCTAATATGTGCGCATGCTCCGACAGAAGACAAGGACGATGAGATCAAGGAAATTCTCTACGAGTGCCTTACTTACGAACACTGCTCCCGTCGCGACGTTTAAATCGTGCTTGGTGACTTCAACGCTAAGGTGGGCAAGGAAAATATTTTTGGTCCAACAGTCGGAAAGTTCCACGACAACACCTCCGATAACGGAATGAGGCTGATTGACTTCGCCACAGCACGAAACATGGTCATAAGTAGCACTAGATTCAAGCATCTCAATATTCATAAAGCCACCTGGATGTCCCATGATCAAAAAACCAAAAATCAAATTGATCACGTTTTGATCGACGGAAGGCACTCTTTGAGTGTATTGGATGTACGCACGATCCGTGGTGCAAACATTGACTCGGATCACTATCTTGTTGCAGCCGAGATCCATACACGTCTGTGCGCAGCTAAGAATACACGCACCCCTACACAGAGAAAGGTAAACGTCGAAAAGCTGCAATCAAAACAGACAGCCGATGCTTTCACCACTCGACTCTCACTCCTGCTTCAAAGCACTCCTCCAATCGATGATATATGCGCGCAGTGGACACAAGGAAAAGAGGAGGGGAGAGAGACGTATTTTCAGGCGGAAAAAAAGAGAGGTAGAAAAGCGCGAGCAGGAGAGGATTGAGATGTATGGTGACAGGAATGAGGCCCGAAAATTTTTAAATTAAAAAATAAGACGCCTTGCCGATGGGTTTAAAACCGGGACCTCTTCCTGCAAGCATTAAAACGGGAATCTAGTTACAGATGTCCAGAGTACACTGACGTTATGGAGGGAACTCTTCTCTAAGCTTCTAAATGGCGACGCTGACAACAATCCCGCCAATAGAGATGATATTCCGGAAACCCCAATTTCGGATGACAGCGTCGAAGTTCCGCTGCCCGACTATGATGAAGTTCTGACAGCTATGGCTCGGCTTAAAAATAACAAAGCCGCGGGAGCTGATGGCTTACCTGCTGAGCTGTTTAAGAACGGAGGCGAAGCTGTTTAAGAACACTTAAATGCATTCACGAGCTTCTATGCAGAATATGGTCGGAAGAATGTATTCCGAAAGATTGGAATCTCAGTGTGCTCTGCCCAATCCACAAGAAAGGCGATCACACTATCTGGGCCAATTACCGTGGAATAAACCTTCTTAATATCGCATATAAGGTCCTGTCGAGCGTTTTATGTGAAAGATTGAAGCGCATTGTAAATGAACTGATCGGACCTTATCAGTGTGGGTTCAGACCTGGAAAGTCCACCATCGACCAGATTTTCACGCTACGACAAATCTTGGAGAAGACTCAAGAAAAACAAGTCGACACCCACCATATTTTTGTCGACTACAAAGCCGCCTTCGACAGCCCAATAAGGAAATACCTGTACTCCACCATGTCTGAATTTGGTATTCCTGCAAAACTAATACGACTTTGCAGGATGACACTGAGCAATACCAGCAGCGAACTTAAAATCGGGAAGGACCTCTCCCCACCATTTGTTACCAAACGAGGTTTCAGACAAGGTGATTCCTTATCGTGCGACTTTTTCAACCTAATGATGGAAAAGATCATCCGAGCTGCTGATCTGAGACGTAGTGGCACAATATTCTACAAGAGTGTTATGCTGCTTGCATATGCTGATGACATCGATATCATTGGCCATAATACGCGCGAAGTCAGTGCAGCATTTTCCAGATTAGAAAGAGAGTCAAGTCGAATGGGTCCGGCAGTGAATGCAGATAAGACGAAATACTTGGTGTCAACAAACAAACAGTCCCAGCGTCTTGGAACCCACGTTACAGTTGACATTACCTCCTTAGAGGTTGTCAAGGACTTCATTTATCTGGGATCCAGCATAAACTCAACCAACGACATCAGCATTGAGAACAAACGAAGAGCCAATTGGCTCAGTAGGCAATTGAGAAGTAGAGCCCTCTCTCGACAAATGAAAAGCACGCTCTATAAATCGCTCATCATGCCCGTCCTACTTTATACATCACAAACCTGGACGCTGAGCAGTTCAAATGAAAAGACTTTAGGAGCGAAAGGCAGAAATGGCTGGCGTAAATTCTTAGATGAGGCCAAGACCGACATACAGTTGTAGCGCCAACTAAGTAAGTAAGTAAGTATTTTAGTTTAATATGTACTGAAAAATGCAGAAAGTTTTTGAATCCATGTCATCGCGAAGATTTTCTAGACGTTAAACTTTTTTTTGATCGCTGTAAACCCAAAGATTTATGCGCCACGAGCTACTTAGATGTGAGTTGGATTTACATTTATGGCCTACTATTGTAAAACACACGCAATCACCTTACTTGTGGTTTTATCTGGCAATTCCATTTCCATATGAATTAGAACAAACCCTATCACCGAAATTTTCCTTTAAAATATATTGCCAGATCAAAAATCTAACGCAAGTGACTGCGTTCGTTTTACAAAATAAGGCCATTAATTTTTGATATTCGTTGCATTATTTATTAATAATAGGCCAGTGCTATGGTCCTGCCTTAACCAATTCAAGTTTATTAAAATCTTCACAAGTTCTCACAATACTATTAATTGTGGGTTTGTCAGAATCCCAGGTCCGAGACGAGTACCGAAAATGTATCCAATGCGAACCTTTACAAGGCAATCAAGTGCGCTAAGGTTTTAAGTAATTGGTTAAAAAATTATTTTAATTATTTTAATGAGAATAGAATCTCTAAAATTTTTCAAAAACAATTAAAGCTGTTATTTGCGTTACTCATGTTACAACAAAAATAAAAAGAAAGAAATTGTTTCCGTATCGCGAGCAAGGCCACGTAGGGTTGCTAGTAAATAAATAAAATTCCACCCAAACTATATATATATGTACCTACATATGAACTAACTATTGTAAAATGTAATAATTACAATATCTTAAGATATTTACATATATAATGAAAATCTTTGTTGTAAACTGTTTAAAAATATATCACATTATTCAAACTTACCTAGTAATTGTTTGTAGTTCAACGATCGACAACCGCAGAGTTGCAAAGTGTCAGCGAACACTTTAAAACAAAAAGTTTCAATGTTTATTTAAATTCAAAGATGGAAAATCGTAACGATATTGAGTTAATAACTGCAACTATATCACACAAAAAAATTATATTCAACTATTATAACATTTTGTTGTATGCCACAGGGTCGTCCATATAGTTGTCACACGTCTAACATAACAAAAAATTTTAAAATTTTTTGTTTCGATATTTTACCCAATAATTTTCTAATCTATATATATAAAAATGGATGTATGTATGTGGGTATGTGGCTATATCACGTATAGACTCCAAAACCGCTGAACCGATCTTTATGAAATTTTCAGAGAAACTGAAACCACATCTTGAGAGTGTTCCTGTGAGGTTTGGTAACGATTGGACTAGGGGGCGTGGTAACTCCCATACAAGCCAAATTTGCGCTATCGATCACAAATCAATAATAGGATGATATATATCAGACGGTTTCAATCGTAAAAAACTAAGATTTAGTAATTTTGTTTAGATAGTTACTGTCGGTAACTGAACAAAAAATGGGCGTGGTCGTAATATAAATACGCTCACTTTTTCGAAATCATTTCAATTCCGGAGTTCTACACATTTTTACAGTAAAACTTGCTTTGTGGGTGCTCCAAGAGGCGAACACTATATATAAATGTTTTCACGCCCACTTTTACCGTCCACAAATCAATATCTATATATATATATAAAGCAAAACGATGTGTGTCTGGTTGTGTAATGTCTATAGACTCCAAAACTACTGAACCGATTGACCTGAAATTTTGGCAGTCGATTTGTTTTAGGTACGAGATGTTTGAGGAAAATCAATTTGCCATACCCCCTTTACCGCCCCCAAATCAATAAAAATGTTTTATTTCAGTCAGTTTGGGTCGTATAAGGATAAAATTTTGTAATTTAGTATGTACGATTACTGTCGACAACTGTACTAAAAATGGGTTTGCACGCCCCTTTTTACCGCACACAAATAAATGAAAATGGTTTATTTCAGACGGTTTTGGTCATATAAGACTTAAATTTGGTACTTTGGTTTGTGTAGTTACTGACAATAACTGTACGAAAAATTGGTTTCCACGCCCCCTTTTTGCGCCCACAAATCAGTGAAAATGCTATATTTCAGGCAGTTTTGGTCGTATGAGACTAACATGTGATACCTATGTTTGTATGGTTGCTTTCGGCAACTGTACTAAAAAAGGGCGTTATCGCTATATAGCCACACCTTTTTTACCGCCCACAAACCAATGAAAACGTTTTATTTCAACGGTTTGGGTCGTATTAGACAAACATTTTGTAATTCAGTTCATATGGTTACTCTCGGTAATTGCACTAAAAATAGGACTGTACCACTTTAGTTAAACTCACTTTTCGGTGAGTTAGTGTCGAGTCAACTAAAGTGCGCCAGGCTTTACCTAAATTGAGCTGAAATTTGGGCAGTCAATTTGTTTAGATTACGAGATGGCTCAAGGGAAATATTTTGCCACACCCCTTTTAACCGCTTGCAAAACAACAAAAATGCTATATTTCGCACGGTTTTGATTGTGAAATTTTGGTTATTTAGTGCATATGGCTACTTTCGGCAGCTATACTGAAAATGATGAATATATTTGGCATTTCTTGACGTTTTCGTATATGGTAGTAAGGTGGTCTGTGGCAGAACAACGTCTGCCGAGGAGAGTGAGTGTTCCTGTGAGGTTTGGGAACGTTTGGACTAGGGGGCGTGGTACCTCCCATAGAATCCAAATTTGCGCTATCGACCACAAACCAAATAAAGGATATATATCAGACGGTTTCGATCGTAAAAAGCTAAGATTTAGTAATTTTGTTTAGATGGTTACTGTCAGTAACTGTACAAAAACTTGGCGTGGTCGCAATATATATACGCCCACTTTTTTGAAATCGTGGCAATTCCGGAGTTCTACACATTTTTATTGTGAAACTTGCTATGTAGGTGCTCCAAGAGGCAGACACGATGCAAAAATGTTTTCACGCCCACTTTTAACGCCCACAAATCAATATCTGTATACATAAAAATGAATCGTGATTTGTTCGGGTGCTTAAAACTTGAAAACGACTGGACCAAATGGGATACTTCCTTCTACAAGTTTGTTCGTAACTTCTACGCAAAGGTTTAGGAAAAAATAATGCCACACCCCTTTTATCGCCCACAAATTAATAAAAATGCTATTTTTAAGACGGTGCTGGTCGTATTAAATTAAAATTTGGTAAACAAGTTGGTATGATAACTGTCATTAACATTAATAAAAACGGGCGTTTTTATCTACGCCTAATTTTAAGAAAATATCAAAATACTTCGAAACTATTGGTCCGATTGAGCTCAAATTTTGTAAGTGGCTTTGCTTTGAGTACGAGATGGTTTAAGAAGAAATGCCACACCCCCTTTTACCTCTCACAAATATATACAAAATTTATGTTATCGAATAGTTTCAGAGGTATGGTTCACACAGCTTAGAAATTCGGTATTCGATCACAATTAAGACGTACCATTTCAGTGATGAGATTTTATGGGAGTTAGACAAGGGGGAGGGGCACCTCCCTTACAACCTAAATTTGCAATATCGAATAGCTTTGAAGTTATAGGCTGACAGCTTAAGAATTCGGTATTCGACCTAAATTTAACCTCCCATTTAACGTAAATTTGCGATATCGAATATAAGTGAAGTTATAGGTCGCACAGCGTCAGAATTCAGTATTCGACCTCAATTTATACATGCAGTTTCAATAATTACATTTTATGGGCGTACGACAAGGGGGCGTGAAACCTACTATTTAACCCAAATTAGAGGTATCAAATAGCTTTGGGGTTATAGGTCGCACAGTTTTTGAATTCAGTATTGAACCTCAATGTACACATGTAGTTTCATTGATTACATTTTATGAGCGTTGATCAAGGGGGAGTGGCACCTCCCATACAACAAAAATTTGTGATATCGAATAGCTTTGGAGTTCAAGGTCGCACAGCGTCGGAATTCAGTATTCGACCAAAATCTACGCATGCAGATTTACTGATAAAATTTTTTAGATTTTTCAGAGGGCGTGACACATCCAACTTAACCCAAATTAGCGATATCGAATTGCTTTGGAGTTATAGGTAACTCAGCCTCGAAATTCAGTATTCGACGTCAATTTACACATGCAGTTTCATTGGTAAAATTTTATGGGAGTAGGGAAAAGGGGAGTGGCATCTCCCATACAACCCAAATTTGTGCTATCGAATAGTTTTGTAGTTATATGTCGCACAGTTTTGGAGTTCGGTATTCGACCTCCATGTAGTTTAATTGATTACATTATATGAGCGGTGATCAAGAGGGCGTGGCACTTCCTATACAACCCAAATTTATTATATCGAATAGCTTTGTGGATATAAGTCGCACAGTCTCGGAATTCAGTATTCGACCTCAATTTAGACATGCTGTTTAACTGATAACATTTTATGGGCGTCTGACAAGGGAGAGTGGCAGCAACGCGCCGGGTTTCAGCTAGTGTTTATATAAATATTGGTCATTTCAGCACTTGAAAGATCATTATCCGAGCTTATTCAATTGATCAATTGTGCATGCGTGTTATTAAAGGTTTCAACACAAATGATCGATAACAGGACCTACGAGTTTTATGCCGACTACGAACGGCTCATGTTTTCACGAATCTTTACTTGACGGTTTTTTCTCTCTGAGGTTTGCCATCGTCTGAAAAGAAGTGACGGCCGAGGGGAAATATTAAATCAATTTAAAAAACATTCTGTCTCCGATGGGAATAGAATCCGGACTATAACAGTTCTTTAGCATGCAGCCCACGCACTCTAACCAGAATGGCACAGCAGCCACGAGATTTTCAATGTTTAGATATTAAAAAGTTATACTTATGACAAAAGATACAATAAATAATGAGTGTGACATGACTTCGAAGGAAGGAGGGTGGATATATGACTTCTAGACAACGTGTGACATGGGGAGGTCTAGTCTCTGTGACGTGTGTCATGGAGGTGCTTAAAAAGGGCCGAAACCGTGTAACGTTTTATATAGACGACTTACCTTATGTTTCTTTTTTATGCATATTTTTATGCATTGTTTCTTTTTTATGCATATTTGCAACACAAGGTTCAAATATTAAAGATAAATTCACTGGATAAGATGTGAAATTACTGATAGCTGTGTACCATCATTAATACAAGAGAGCACATTTTTTAATGAAATGTTTTTATATAAATAAATATTATGATGAACGCTTCTGTTATCGGGAAAAAATTAAAGAAAAACAACAGTTTGTCTGCTTTTAAAGTACTTAAGTACAATACAATAAAATTTCTATATAAAAATTTTGGTTTGTGTTTTATTTATTCTTTGAAATCATTGCAGATAAAATTTGAAACATCGAACAATTAACTCAATATTTGTTGTAATAATTCTAAGTTTGGATGCAAACAAGCTCTAATTTATATTGTTGTCTCGAGTTCACATTTCTGCTTAATTTTTTTTCTTGTTTACACAAACACAATCAAAAAATCTGTGAAAACAGGAACAATTAAAATATTTATGTATGCACCTCCATATTATTCTTTAAACTTGTTTTCGAACAGATCCGAGTACTTACGCCATAAAAATATATTAATTTGCAAAGGCAACCTCGAAATTCAAATTTCGGTTCACTTCGGTAACAATCCGATCAACGCGAATATATTTTGTAAATCGACGAGGATTGCATATTACTAACCCATACAAATGCACCTAAGATTCACGGGATAATCAGCAATTACGTTCTTGTAAATACGTTTTATTTTTTTTGCTTCGATTGATAATTTTTTGTCGATAAAGTTTCTTCGGAAGTAAATCATTGGCCGCATTCAGCGCAGACAACTGTTGTGAACTGTAATGGTAGCGCTACCTTAGTTCACGATGTTTTTCTCTGAACGTGTTGCTTCTCTACACGTCAGAAGTTAGATTCAATTTAATTATATAAAATGTTTTGTGTAAATTTAATTCAATTGCAAAAGTTTCTCACTTAAATTTGCTGCGTTCTTTCTGTGTTTATTAATTTAACAGCGTCAGTAGCAGCATCTGACAGTTAACCAAACAGTTGTGTTCATGTAGCATAGAATTTGTTCGCTCGATTTAATGGCGTCCGATACCTGATCACTTTTAGTTAGCGTTCCCAAAATTCGACCATTTAGCGAATTTTCACACAACAATTGCCAACTGTTGTCTGCGCTAAATGCGGCCACTGACTAACCGATCGTGACTTGGAGTTTTAACACTTCAGATTTAAACTGGAAAAATAAAGTGTCTTGCACGTTGTTTAAGTAGTCAATTGATTACCGAAGCGTTCGGGTACTATCAGTTAAAAGTATTGTTTTTTATGTCATTTCGTAAACGGACACGTTGTGTTTTTTTATAACTTACACAATTTAAATGCATTTATTGTATTTTTTTAGGATAGATAGGAATAAGAAATAAAATAAGTTTGAAGTTGACTCTATACACAGACTGAATAAATTAAAAGAATTCAGAGGAGCTCTCCTTGTACTTACAAAGTACAAGGCAATGATTGAAAGAGTGAACAGTTTCTCTTCTTTTAAAATACACGCACACATTGAGCCATCAGAAGATGCAAAAGCATATTAGCATATCATTCGAAAAATGGTTAATTATGGAACATAAAAGTTTAAGGCGATATTTGTTGATATTCTATCATTGCTGACAAATCGTTAAAATAATGTGGAAAGGTTCCGGCCTGCACTGATCTCCGTCCGTTAACTTGTTTATACGTTTCGAAATAATAGGGAAAGCGGGAAGGTGAATTGAATTGTGACGAGTTTTAGTTGTTTAAGAGTTTCGCTGCTATTTTTGACGTGCTATTTTTTATTTGCCCTTTTTTATTCTTTGGCTATTCAAGATTTTTCCTTTTTCTTACTTCCTTAATTTTAAATTGAGCGAAATTAAATGAAAACTATAGATGCTCCCGATACAAATTGACTACAGCAAAATAGAATAACCTTTAAAAATTCCACAAAAATTGGTTTGGTAGCCTTATATTTTTCACATTTACAATAAAAACCACTTTTTAGCATTTTGTAGTTATTGTTGAAGATGAAAATTATTGAAGCGCTGTCGTGTTGAAATGCATTTAGCGTAAGTTTTCAAAACAATATAAATAATATAAAATTTTTTGAAACAGACTCGAAGTGTGGTCAACATAAGGTTTTTAAATCTAATATATTAAATTATTATTCTTGCACTCAAAAATATTTGTGTGTAAATATATATTACTAATAACTGCGTCCATTCTTCGAATTTTATTGGTAGCTTTATGTTTTGAAAAAAAAAATTTATATTGTACGAATAAATTTGTTAAATTTACAAATTATCATAACACTTTACCAGTAGGCTACATCCACTTTACAATCATACAGTTCCTTAAATTTTGTACAGGGTCCGCCATATAACTTTTTCTTTCAACTAGTGCTTATTTCGTGAATGGTAACACTTAGCTCATGTCTGATTTCACAGATAATTAGTTGTATCCTTCCGCTAAACGAATATGGTTGTGTATACGCTTGAACAACGCTGGGAAATATTGCGACATTATTGCGACATTACTTTGATGCAGAAGATGCCGATTTTGCCAAAAAAAATCATCTTTTCAGATAAAGCGCATTTTGATCTTGGCGGGTATGTAAATAAGCAAAATTGTCGCACAGAAAACCCGCACGCATACATTGAAAAGACGCTGCACCCAAAACGAGTCACTGTTTGGTGCGGATTTTGGTCCAGAGGCATAATTGGGCCATTTTTCTTCGAAAATGAGCAAGGAGTGGCCGTTACAGTCAATGGCGATCGTTATCGGGCCATGTTTGATCGAATTTTTGTTCACAAAACTTGAAAAGGAGGATATTGGCAACATTTGGTTTCAACAGGACGGCGCTACGTGCCACACAGCCGAAGCTACACTCGATGTTTTGTGCCCTGTTTTTGAAGATCGCATTATCAGCCGCAGAGCTGATGTCGTTTGGCCACCTCGGAGCTGCAATTTGACACCGTTGGACTATTATTTGTGGGTTGCCCTCAAAGATTAGTATTAAGCCGACAAGTCAGAGACAATTGACTCTTTAAAGGACAATATTCGTGAAGCCATTGGTGAAATACAGCTGCACACAATCGATAATGTGCTTAAAAATTAGACCGATCGTGTAGGCTACTGCATGGCCAGCCGAGGAAGCCATTTGAATGAAATTATTTTCCATTATTAACCGGAAGGATTGTACTTTCAAATAAAAAAAGAAATTTGATAAAATATTTAGTAGTTTTTTTTTATAGAATTTTCAAAAAAAAAAATTATTTGGCGGACCCTTTAGTTGTTAGACAAACCAGGCAAAAAGAAAAAAAACATTTTGTCTTAGCTGTGGTTTGAACCTCGGCTCTTTGCTTACGGTTCACGCACTCTACCAGTAGGCTACGGCCATTTTTCGGTCATACAGTTCCTTATATTCTGTAGTTCTTTGACAAAACAGGCTGAACGATTTCAGTTTTAAGTTATTGAAGCTAAACTTATAATTCGTACATACTACGAATAATTCGTACAATCAAACTACGAATGAATTTTTTTCTGCTATTATTATTTTTCATCCATAAATAGTACGAAAGAATTAATAAATACTACGAATGTAATGAAAGAAATAACGAAGTTATTCGCGCGATATATTTACGAATATTATTATTAATATGTAAACAATCATTCGTACAATGCACTAATACAAATTGTTTTATTTTTGTTTACGAATATAACTAATCTTCTTATAAATAAAAGGAAGTGTACATTTTGATGTCGCCACTAACTGAAAAAATGGGTCAACCGATTAAAACTAAAATTTCAGGGTACGTTAATTATGGTTCGTAGATGGCTTATGTGAAGTTTGCACGAAATCGGTACAGTTGATTTTTGAATTAATATATATTGGATATATCGGATATATTGAATTTTAAAAATATTCCCACATACTCCCATACAAATCGTTCCTGCGGGTTGGTGTCCGTTAAGATTTCAGGAACGGTAAAACATAAGAGCATCAAATGTACAACATTTGTTGCCAAGACCCATATCTCAAATAATATATAAATAAAAATTGCCACAACTCCTATTTTGCCCACTAATTAATAAAATCTCTATATTTCAAACGAGTTCGGTTATATTGCACTTAAGTTTTGTTATTTAGTTTGTATGGCAACTCAACAAAAAATGGGAGTGGTTGAACTATGACTGCGCCCACTTTTCAGAAATCATTATAATTTTTAAGCTGTGCATGTTTTTATAATGAAACTTGGTGTATATGTGCTATGAGACTAAGTGATGGTCACTATATACATAAACGTAGCCACGCCTACTTTTACCGCCCCTTCTTTACACACAAAATCTTTTGTGCAGTGTCTTTTAAGATCTCAGGAACGGAAACACCATAGGCCACCAAATTTACAACATCTGTTATCAACGTTTTTATCTCAAATAATAAAAAACGAAAGCTGCCACACCCCCTATTACCACCCACAAATCAATTGAAATGCTATATTGCAGACATATTTTGCTGTATTGGACTAAAGTTTCGTAATTAAGTTTGTGTGGTTACTCTCTGCAACTTAGCAAAAAATGGGCGTGGGCGAACTATAACTTCGCGCATTTTTCAGAAACGATTACAATTCCCGAGTTGTGCATCTATATTATTATATAAAAGCCTTTGTGACACGTACGGATGTTCCGCAATCACACGAGAACCACTGAAGCGATTAAGAGAATAATAAATGGTACACAACAATTTTTAATTTAAACGGAATCGTGCTAGGCTATGTAAGATTTTCCACGCCTACTTTTCACCCCCACTATATAAAAAAATTCTTTATTTAAGACGGTTTTTGTCGTATTAGACAAAAATTTGGTAATTAAGATTGTATAGTTACTGTTGGCAACTGTACTCAAAATGGGCTTACACGCTCCTTTTACCGCCTAAAAATGAATGACAATTCTATATTTAAGACAGTTTTGGTCGTATAAGGCCAAAATTTTGTAATTCAGTTCATATGGTTACTTTCGGCAGCTGTACTAAAAATAAGCGTGGTCGCACTATATTTACGACCCTTTTTTATGGGATAAGCGTGGAGTGAAGCAAAGTGCACCAGGTATAAACTTAATTAATCTAAACATTTGGCAGTCGATTTGTTTTAAAGATGAGATGGTTTAGGTAGAACCATCAAAACTTCTAAACCACTGCTATGATTACAACGAAAATTTGTATTTAGGGGTTTCCAGATACAATAAATCTTTAAGCTCTATATATTTTGATCTATCCTTAACGGCAGAGGGCACTATAGTACAAATATGAACTTAATGCAAATCTAAATGGCTCGACGGATTTCCCTCAAACTTCGTACACATATTTTATGCATCATAGATTTTATTTTTACATATTTTGTTTTGGCCTCGCCTCTTACGCCTTTTTTTAACTAACGTAAATTTTGTTATATAAATACGTTTTACTGTAAAAAATATTGGCCAATTTAATTTTAGAAAATTTCTTTTATTTTGACACCAAAAACATTCACACATCTTGAAAATTGGAGATATTTTTAGTGCAACGACTTTTTCATAAAACATCGTTACCCAAGAATGAGAAAAAAACGACATGAAAATCAAAGTTTGGTCTTTCGATGCAAATATCTCATCTGTTCATAAATATATTTCATATAAATTTTTTTTAAGGTTAAATTAAAGTTCTTCTCAAAAATAGTTTGAACTTTACAGTGTACATATTTTTTGAGGAATTTTCAAAAAAGTTCCAATATACTGACTTTGTACTCAAAAAATTACTCAAAAACTATTTTTATTGTAAAAATAAAATCGAGTAAGAATTGTACATCACCTTTCATATGACATAGCATTTATTTGCAAAAACTCTTCTTTGTTTGGCTCTTATACAAATCCATGCGGCTCAACAGATTTTGCTTAAACTAGGTATACATATTAAGTGCATTCTAGATTAAATTGTTACTTACTTAGTTTCTTCCACGTCCCTTCCGAAATTTTTCAGCTAACGGTAATTTTGTTATTAGAAAACTTTTTTCAATCGGAGATTTTTGTGTATATAATTTTAAAAAGTTTTTGTTATTTTGACATCAAAAACACTCACATATATTCAAAATTATTGAAATTTTGAGTACTACGGCTTTTTTATAAAACATTTTCATCGCTACCTAAGAATGAGAAAAAAAGTTATGAAAATCGAAGTTTGTTCTTTCGATGCAAATATTTCCTTTGTTCATAAATATATATTTCATTCAATTTATTTTTGTTCCAAATTTTTATAAAAGCACTTTACAAAAATAGTTTGAACTGTACCGTTAGGTCAAAGTATATATTTTTTATGATTTTTTCAAAAAAGGTCCAAAATACTGACTTTTTATTTAAAAAAATGACTCAAAAATTGTTTTTGTTGTAAAAATAAAATCAAGTAAGAATTGTGCATCTGACAAAATGTTTTTATGTTTTTTAAAAAAAGTTAAGTCTAAAGAAACACTGGGCAGCGTGCAAATGTGTATTTAATAATTTCAACGTTTTTCACTTAATTTTATTATGAGGAATCTCGTGGTAACATCCGTTTTTCCACTTTACCGAAGATATTAGAGCAATTTTTTTTTTTAATTAGTCCAGATATGCACTCATTTGCATGTTGAGAACTCTTGAACCATTAGGAATTTTTTTTAGTTTCTTCTGCAAAGTTATTTCTATTATTCTTTTATGAACGAAAAATCATTTGAAATTGTTTTTAAACCTTTAATAAGCGACATATGTCTTGCCCGCTTTCAACGTTTCAAAGCAAAAATGTTACTCATACGCAATGTTGTTCGAATGTTTTTCGTTTGACTTTTTGTAAGAACCACTCGATAAGACCCACTGGAAGCTATTTTTTCATATTCATTTATTGAGCAAAGTTGCTGGCCAGAACTATAGAAAGAACTTTTCCCAAGAAACCAAAATAAAAATGTTAATGGTTTAAGAGTTATCAATATGAAAATGAGTGCATATCTTGAGTAATTTTTGATATATCTTAAAAAAGAAAAATTTTTTCTAAAATGTTCGGTAAAGTGATAAAACAAATGTCACCACGAGATTCCTTATACTAGAATTAAGTGAAAAACGTTTAAATTATCAAATACAGAGAAAAAAATAAAAAAAAGCGTAGTGTAATTTATGTGAAAAAATTACCCCAATATCTTTTTCCAATCAAAAATAATGGATTTTATGATTAAGAAGCTTTTTGATTTATCAAACAACTTTGACGTTGTAGGTCTCACAGCCACAGAATTAACTACTTGACCTCAATTTACACTTGCAGTTTCACTGGTAACCTTTAATGGAGTTTAACTTTAGGGGGAGGGGTGGGCGTAAGGGTTTGCCCTTCTGAAAAATCGATTTATTTTCGTCTTTTCTTATAGCTAAACATCTGAGGAATGTTTAAATTCAATCAGACCAAAACTGCTTACTAATTAGTCCCCTCTCCTCTAAACTATAGCTCCAACAGCGACAATTTTAAACGCGTTTTTCGGAAAACCACCTTATTAAAAGTCCGTGTTCACAGCCGTTTAAAAACAACATTACTTATTTGTTTCAAACTTGGTACACACTTTCTACATATGCATATAACTATTTCCTCTAACAGTAAGTTTCAGATTTTTTTTAATTAAGGGGCTTTCCACAGTGACGGAATTTTTCGTGAAAAATTGGAATTTTCACTTCAAATGACCACCAAAATTTTTAAAAATAATCATTTTTTTATTTAATTTTAAATAATAATCAGAGAACTTTGGGGGGAGGTTTAATGGTACTTTGACTAAATTTTAATGATTTTTAATTTACATATAAAAACGGATGTGTGTATGTTTGTATATCACGTATAGACTCAAAAACCACTGAACCGATCTTTATGAAATTTTCAGGGAAACTGAAACCACATTTTGAGAGTGTTCCTGTGATGTTTGGTTTCTATTGGACAAGAAAGCCCATAAACCAATAAAAAGGTATATATCGGACGGTTTTGATCGTAAAAAACTAAAATATAGTCATTTTGCTCAGATGGTTACTGTCGGCAACCGTACAAAAAATGGGCGTATGCGATATATATCTAAATACTAAAATTTGGTAGTTTAGTTCATATTTTTACTCTCGACAACTTTTCAATAAAATGGGTGTGGTCGCACTATATCTGCGCCCACTTTTATCGCCCATAAATTAATAAAAATGCTATATACCAGACGGTTTTAACAGTGGAAGACTAAAATTTGGCAACTTATCTTATATGTCTTTACCGATTTTCATGAAACTTTAGGAAGTTGTTAAACATATTCAAAAGAGGGCCTTTGCATTGGAAAATGAGGCGTGGCACCTACAATACAGAATCAATGTGCAATATCGATTAGCTTTGGAATTTGAGGTCGCACAGCTTCCGAATTCGGTATTCGAACAATATTTACACGTGTTGTTTCACTGATTTACAGGTGTTGGACAAGTGGGCGTGGTACCTCTCATACAACCCAAATTTGAGAAATTTAATAGCTTTTGAGTTAAAGGTCGCACACAGTCACGGAATTCAGTATTCGACCACAATTTACATAAGCAAAATTATATTTGATGGGCGTTTGGAAACGGGGGCGTGGCAGCAATGCGCCGGGCTTCAGTTAGTTAGCATATAAAACGAATATATTCGTAGATATTACATCAAGTCTTAGTAGCACTTCACGAATGAGTTCGTAAAGATATCAAAACTTGAAAAGGAGGATATTGGCAACATTTGGTTTCAACAGGACGGCGCTACGTGCCACACAGCCGAAGCTACACTCGATGTTTTGTGCCCTGTTTTTGAAGATCGCATTATCAGCCGCAGAGCTGATGTCGTTTGGCCACCTCGGAGCTGCAATTTGACACCGTTGGACTATTATTTGTGGGTTGCCCTCAAAGATTAGTATTAAGCCGACAAGTCAGAGACAATTGACTCTTTAAAGGACAATATTCGTGAAGCCATTGGTGAAATACAGCTGCACACAATCGATAATGTGCTTAAAAATTAGACCGATCGTGTAGGCTACTGCATGGCCAGCCGAGGAAGCCATTTGAATGAAATTATTTTCCATTATTAACCGGAAGGATTGTACTTTCAAATAAAAAAAGAAATTTGATAAAATATTTAGTAGTTTTTTTTTATAGAATTTTCAAAAAAAAAAATTATTTGGCGGACCCTTTAGTTGTTAGACAAACCAGGCAAAAAGAAAAAAAACATTTTGTCTTAGCTGTGGTTTGAACCTCGGCTCTTTGCTTACGGTTCACGCACTCTACCAGTAGGCTACGGCCATTTTTCGGTCATACAGTTCCTTATATTCTGTAGTTCTTTGACAAAACAGGCTGAACGATTTCAGTTTTAAGTTATTGAAGCTAAACTTATAATTCGTACATACTACGAATAATTCGTACAATCAAACTACGAATGAATTTTTTTCTGCTATTATTATTTTTCATCCATAAATAGTACGAAAGAATTAATAAATACTACGAATGTAATGAAAGAAATAACGAAGTTATTCGCGCGATATATTTACGAATATTATTATTAATATGTAAACAATCATTCGTACAATGCACTAATACAAATTGTTTTATTTTTGTTTACGAATATAACTAATCTTCTTATAAATAAAAGGAAGTGTACATTTTGATGTCGCCACTAACTGAAAAAATGGGTCAACCGATTAAAACTAAAATTTCAGGGTACGTTAATTATGGTTCGTAGATGGCTTATGTGAAGTTTGCACGAAATCGGTACAGTTGATTTTTGAATTAATATATATTGGATATATCGGATATATTGAATTTTAAAAATATTCCCACATACTCCCATACAAATCGTTCCTGCGGGTTGGTGTCCGTTAAGATTTCAGGAACGGTAAAACATAAGAGCATCAAATGTACAACATTTGTTGCCAAGACCCATATCTCAAATAATATATAAATAAAAATTGCCACAACTCCTATTTTGCCCACTAATTAATAAAATCTCTATATTTCAAACGAGTTCGGTTATATTGCACTTAAGTTTTGTTATTTAGTTTGTATGGCAACTCAACAAAAAATGGGAGTGGTTGAACTATGACTGCGCCCACTTTTCAGAAATCATTATAATTTTTAAGCTGTGCATGTTTTTATAATGAAACTTGGTGTATATGTGCTATGAGACTAAGTGATGGTCACTATATACATAAACGTAGCCACGCCTACTTTTACCGCCCCTTCTTTACACACAAAATCTTTTGTGCAGTGTCTTTTAAGATCTCAGGAACGGAAACACCATAGGCCACCAAATTTACAACATCTGTTATCAACGTTTTTATCTCAAATAATAAAAAACGAAAGCTGCCACACCCCCTATTACCACCCACAAATCAATTGAAATGCTATATTGCAGACATATTTTGCTGTATTGGACTAAAGTTTCGTAATTAAGTTTGTGTGGTTACTCTCTGCAACTTAGCAAAAAATGGGCGTGGGCGAACTATAACTTCGCGCATTTTTCAGAAACGATTACAATTCCCGAGTTGTGCATCTATATTATTATATAAAAGCCTTTGTGACACGTACGGATGTTCCGCAATCACACGAGAACCACTGAAGCGATTAAGAGAATAATAAATGGTACACAACAATTTTTAATTTAAACGGAATCGTGCTAGGCTATGTAAGATTTTCCACGCCTACTTTTCACCCCCACTATATAAAAAAATTCTTTATTTAAGACGGTTTTTGTCGTATTAGACAAAAATTTGGTAATTAAGATTGTATAGTTACTGTTGGCAACTGTACTCAAAATGGGCTTACACGCTCCTTTTACCGCCTAAAAATGAATGACAATTCTATATTTAAGACAGTTTTGGTCGTATAAGGCCAAAATTTTGTAATTCAGTTCATATGGTTACTTTCGGCAGCTGTACTAAAAATAAGCGTGGTCGCACTATATTTACGACCCTTTTTTATGGGATAAGCGTGGAGTGAAGCAAAGTGCACCAGGTATAAACTTAATTAATCTAAACATTTGGCAGTCGATTTGTTTTAAAGATGAGATGGTTTAGGTAGAACCATCAAAACTTCTAAACCACTGCTATGATTACAACGAAAATTTGTATTTAGGGGTTTCCAGATACAATAAATCTTTAAGCTCTATATATTTTGATCTATCCTTAACGGCAGAGGGCACTATAGTACAAATATGAACTTAATGCAAATCTAAATGGCTCGACGGATTTCCCTCAAACTTCGTACACATATTTTATGCATCATAGATTTTATTTTTACATATTTTGTTTTGGCCTCGCCTCTTACGCCTTTTTTTAACTAACGTAAATTTTGTTATATAAATACGTTTTACTGTAAAAAATATTGGCCAATTTAATTTTAGAAAATTTCTTTTATTTTGACACCAAAAACATTCACACATCTTGAAAATTGGAGATATTTTTAGTGCAACGACTTTTTCATAAAACATCGTTACCCAAGAATGAGAAAAAAACGACATGAAAATCAAAGTTTGGTCTTTCGATGCAAATATCTCATCTGTTCATAAATATATTTCATATAAATTTTTTTTAAGGTTAAATTAAAGTTCTTCTCAAAAATAGTTTGAACTTTACAGTGTACATATTTTTTGAGGAATTTTCAAAAAAGTTCCAATATACTGACTTTGTACTCAAAAAATTACTCAAAAACTATTTTTATTGTAAAAATAAAATCGAGTAAGAATTGTACATCACCTTTCATATGACATAGCATTTATTTGCAAAAACTCTTCTTTGTTTGGCTCTTATACAAATCCATGCGGCTCAACAGATTTTGCTTAAACTAGGTATACATATTAAGTGCATTCTAGATTAAATTGTTACTTACTTAGTTTCTTCCACGTCCCTTCCGAAATTTTTCAGCTAACGGTAATTTTGTTATTAGAAAACTTTTTTCAATCGGAGATTTTTGTGTATATAATTTTAAAAAGTTTTTGTTATTTTGACATCAAAAACACTCACATATATTCAAAATTATTGAAATTTTGAGTACTACGGCTTTTTTATAAAACATTTTCATCGCTACCTAAGAATGAGAAAAAAAGTTATGAAAATCGAAGTTTGTTCTTTCGATGCAAATATTTCCTTTGTTCATAAATATATATTTCATTCAATTTATTTTTGTTCCAAATTTTTATAAAAGCACTTTACAAAAATAGTTTGAACTGTACCGTTAGGTCAAAGTATATATTTTTTATGATTTTTTCAAAAAAGGTCCAAAATACTGACTTTTTATTTAAAAAAATGACTCAAAAATTGTTTTTGTTGTAAAAATAAAATCAAGTAAGAATTGTGCATCTGACAAAATGTTTTTATGTTTTTTAAAAAAAGTTAAGTCTAAAGAAACACTGGGCAGCGTGCAAATGTGTATTTAATAATTTCAACGTTTTTCACTTAATTTTATTATGAGGAATCTCGTGGTAACATCCGTTTTTCCACTTTACCGAAGATATTAGAGCAATTTTTTTTTTTAATTAGTCCAGATATGCACTCATTTGCATGTTGAGAACTCTTGAACCATTAGGAATTTTTTTTAGTTTCTTCTGCAAAGTTATTTCTATTATTCTTTTATGAACGAAAAATCATTTGAAATTGTTTTTAAACCTTTAATAAGCGACATATGTCTTGCCCGCTTTCAACGTTTCAAAGCAAAAATGTTACTCATACGCAATGTTGTTCGAATGTTTTTCGTTTGACTTTTTGTAAGAACCACTCGATAAGACCCACTGGAAGCTATTTTTTCATATTCATTTATTGAGCAAAGTTGCTGGCCAGAACTATAGAAAGAACTTTTCCCAAGAAACCAAAATAAAAATGTTAATGGTTTAAGAGTTATCAATATGAAAATGAGTGCATATCTTGAGTAATTTTTGATATATCTTAAAAAAGAAAAATTTTTTCTAAAATGTTCGGTAAAGTGATAAAACAAATGTCACCACGAGATTCCTTATACTAGAATTAAGTGAAAAACGTTTAAATTATCAAATACAGAGAAAAAAATAAAAAAAAGCGTAGTGTAATTTATGTGAAAAAATTACCCCAATATCTTTTTCCAATCAAAAATAATGGATTTTATGATTAAGAAGCTTTTTGATTTATCAAACAACTTTGACGTTGTAGGTCTCACAGCCACAGAATTAACTACTTGACCTCAATTTACACTTGCAGTTTCACTGGTAACCTTTAATGGAGTTTAACTTTAGGGGGAGGGGTGGGCGTAAGGGTTTGCCCTTCTGAAAAATCGATTTATTTTCGTCTTTTCTTATAGCTAAACATCTGAGGAATGTTTAAATTCAATCAGACCAAAACTGCTTACTAATTAGTCCCCTCTCCTCTAAACTATAGCTCCAACAGCGACAATTTTAAACGCGTTTTTCGGAAAACCACCTTATTAAAAGTCCGTGTTCACAGCCGTTTAAAAACAACATTACTTATTTGTTTCAAACTTGGTACACACTTTCTACATATGCATATAACTATTTCCTCTAACAGTAAGTTTCAGATTTTTTTTAATTAAGGGGCTTTCCACAGTGACGGAATTTTTCGTGAAAAATTGGAATTTTCACTTCAAATGACCACCAAAATTTTTAAAAATAATCATTTTTTTATTTAATTTTAAATAATAATCAGAGAACTTTGGGGGGAGGTTTAATGGTACTTTGACTAAATTTTAATGATTTTTAATTTACATATAAAAACGGATGTGTGTATGTTTGTATATCACGTATAGACTCAAAAACCACTGAACCGATCTTTATGAAATTTTCAGGGAAACTGAAACCACATTTTGAGAGTGTTCCTGTGATGTTTGGTTTCTATTGGACAAGAAAGCCCATAAACCAATAAAAAGGTATATATCGGACGGTTTTGATCGTAAAAAACTAAAATATAGTCATTTTGCTCAGATGGTTACTGTCGGCAACCGTACAAAAAATGGGCGTATGCGATATATATCTAAATACTAAAATTTGGTAGTTTAGTTCATATTTTTACTCTCGACAACTTTTCAATAAAATGGGTGTGGTCGCACTATATCTGCGCCCACTTTTATCGCCCATAAATTAATAAAAATGCTATATACCAGACGGTTTTAACAGTGGAAGACTAAAATTTGGCAACTTATCTTATATGTCTTTACCGATTTTCATGAAACTTTAGGAAGTTGTTAAACATATTCAAAAGAGGGCCTTTGCATTGGAAAATGAGGCGTGGCACCTACAATACAGAATCAATGTGCAATATCGATTAGCTTTGGAATTTGAGGTCGCACAGCTTCCGAATTCGGTATTCGAACAATATTTACACGTGTTGTTTCACTGATTTACAGGTGTTGGACAAGTGGGCGTGGTACCTCTCATACAACCCAAATTTGAGAAATTTAATAGCTTTTGAGTTAAAGGTCGCACACAGTCACGGAATTCAGTATTCGACCACAATTTACATAAGCAAAATTATATTTGATGGGCGTTTGGAAACGGGGGCGTGGCAGCAATGCGCCGGGCTTCAGTTAGTTAGCATATAAAACGAATATATTCGTAGATATTACATCAAGTCTTAGTAGCACTTCACGAATGAGTTCGTAAAGATATCGCGAAAGAAATACTTTGTATATTGTACGAATATTCGTTTAATGCACAAATATTTTTTTACGAACATCATTTAATATTTGTTACAGAATGTTTTTTAAATTGAATTAAATTTTTTGTTAGACCACCACCATGCAGACAATATCCAACATCAGAAATAAGAATTTGTAACGTTAAACTTCTTGAGCAATAAGCCGTTCATAGCCGGCATAAAACTCGTAGGTCCAGTTTTCGATAATTTGTGATCAATAATTAACAACACACTCAATTTATGTCCAGCTAGTGCCTAAAAAGGGGAAGCCTCGAAGCCATTGCGTTACGTCTACGCTCTCCAAAATTATGGAATGCATAATAAACTTTATCCTTATTAACGATCTGATGCACAAACAACTGCTCAGTGATCGTCAATATGTTTTTCGTAGGGCAAGCTTTACTTATGGTGTTCTTAATAAAAAAATGGAACCAATGCGTTTACTTTTTCGTTGCTCTGGATATTTCAAATGCGTTTGACCGAGTGCGGCATAAGGCGGTCGTATCAAAACTAATTGCATATAATGTTCGTGGCTACTTTGCTCAATAGATCACGTGATTTCTAGGGCAGAACCATTCGAGTCGTAGTTGAAAGTCAGCCTTTTATTCTGGCTTTTATCAATGCCCTTCTGTCGTTTACACATAACCGAATCCATTATTTTGCGGACGACAGCAGCCTTTGTCATTCTTACTCACTCAAAAAACTCCCAACCTCTATGGAGATTGAGAGAAAGAGGCAAATATGAATGACACACTCCTAAATGATCTACAAAAAGTCTCCGAGTTTGGTCTAGTTAATGGAGTAGAGTTCAATGCAAGCAAGATCCAGTGCTGTCTGCTAATCTACGGGCAGATTGATTTTCCCTCAAATCCCCTCATTATGAAAGGTGTGAATCTTGTGGAATCAGCCACTCTTAATGTTCTGGGCATATCGATCCAACCGAAAGAAGCTGGCAAGTAAATAGGTTTTGATCTTGATCTTCAGTTGATCTTCACATGATCTACACCTCATATATCGAACATTCCAAGCCTAATTCAGGTATAGGTTGACTTTATGCCTTTTTTTTCCTAAAATTTTGGCTAATGTCTTGTATTGAAATTACAAGAACTTAAATGAGGCTTAAATGAGATGACAATGTTGCCCATAAGCAAAAATTATGAAATGGGGTAATTTTCAATAAAATGTATCTTCAGTGTTTATTTACCGATTTTTATAAAGAAAGTACCGTTAAAAAGGAATTGTAATGAAATTTCAGAAATTTTTTTGATAGTTTTGGTTCTTTACCAGGGTTGCGAAATTTAACTACAAGCATTTCATTTGATAATATTTTATAAATGCCACCTTTTTTTAATTTCTCTTTTGTTTGTAGTAAAATTTGGCTACCATGATAAAAACCAACATATCATTAATTATTAAGAAATTTCACTTCACTTTGTGACGATATTTGTTGATATTCCATCATTACTGACAAAGCACTAAAATAATGTGAAAAGTGCCCGGTCTGCACTGATCTCAGTCCACTTATTTGCTTATAAGTTTCAAAGTAAGGGGGAATACGGGTTCTCCGAGAGTTTCGCTGCTACTTTTTACGAGCGATTTTTTATTTGCCTGTTTTTTATCCTTAGGCTGTAGTAATTTTTTTTATTTTTTCTTACTTCCTAATATGAACAAAATTGTCATCTCCATAATTTCATGAATACGAGCCATTAGTCATTAGTCGAAAAAAATTGCATCAGGCTTGTTTGGCAGGGGCGTCAAGATCTTCTTTGTAGCTTCTCGATTCAATGTCGTGACAATTATTTGACAAGTATTCCCTGGTAGACGTTGTCCTGCCACAGACCCCCTTACTGTCATATACGAATCTTCATCCTAATTGATGAGAAAAATGCTATATTTTCACCATTTCTAGTAAAGTTGCCGAAAGTAACCCAAACCGTCCGAAATATAGAGTTTTTATTGATTTGTGGGCGGTAAAAGAGGCTGCGGCAAAAGTTTTTTCTTCCTAAACCATCTCGTACTTGAAACAAATCGATTGCCAACATTTCAGCTTTATCTAGTTTATCTAGTCTACCTGGCGCACTTTGCTTCACTCCACGCTTATCTCCTGAAAATGGGGCGTATATAGTGCGACCATGCCCATTTTTAGTACAGTCGCCGACAGTAACTATACAAATTAAACTAACAAATTTTAGTCTTTACGGATAAAACTGCCTGAAATATATAATTTTTATTGATTTGTGGGCGGTGAAAGGGGGTGGGTAAAATTTTTTCCGTAAACCATCTCATACTAGAAAAAAATCGACTGGCAAAATTTCAGCTCAATCATCCCAATAGTTTTGGAGTGAATAGACAACACACAGACAGTGTTTTGCTTTGTATATATAGAGATATACAGTGTTGCGCAAAACAATAGCAACAATATAAATGCGCTGCAACAAAATCGTGTATGTTTTTTAATATTGGGGACACACGAAAATGATTATAGGAATCAATGAATATATTCATACATCATATATAAAACAAATCAAATTCAAATTTGGTTTTTTTTTTTATTAAATTAAAAATTAATGTGACTACATTCATGATTCAATTATACTTTGACATTCGCCGATCCAAATTCCATCCATCCAGCGTTTTCCTTTAAAAATGTCACTGGGCACTTTAAAAAAGGAAACGTTTTGTTTGTTCCAATAGTTTTGGCGGATCGCGTACTTTTTCGGCATTTTGAGGTAGTAACAAAAACTCAAACTCCAAGAAAATTGTTTAAAAATTATTTGAAACACAAATTTAATATTAAAATCCAATAGTTTGACTTCTAGTCAAAAATTTTCATTTGATTGTTTACTTGTCTTTTTTTGTTTTACTTTGACATTTTGCAATCCAGGTTTTGTTGTTGTATGAGAACAATTTCATGGTTACTTAACCTTATATTTAATTGAATCATGACTACATTCAATTTGTCTGTGAGCAAAACAAAAGCAACAAAACTTGAAAAATGTAAAAAGAGAACTGAAGTTCCAAGAATTACCGGTAAAAGTTCCGTTATTGTAAGGCACGTGTTGTTTGTAAGTCATAAACATTTAAGTTTAGTTTTTTTTGTGCTAGTTGTGACATTGGCTGTTCCTTTTATAATGGCACGTTTTTAATACTGTGAAGTTCTTAAATTAAAAATTATTTCCGAAAATAAAAACGAAAATTCGCAAATATCTAACGTGAAACAATTTGATATTAATCGGTCAATGGTTTGCAGATTAATAAAAAAATATACCTTCACAAAAGATGTAACAACGGTACATTAAAGAGGGCGACCGCGGAAGACATCGCTGCGTGATGGCAGGAACATTTGTGGTGTGTTTAAACGAAATGCATTTGCCACATCCAAAGAGGTTGTTCGGACACTTGATTTAGATATCCACCACAGCACTGTTTGAAGACGAGCCGTTGAGAACGATTAAAGAAGTTACAGACCGGCAGAGAAACCTTTGCTTACAGCTAAGCATAAAAAACAAGGCGAGGTGTTACAATTTAAACAATTCTATCTGAATTTGTGACAACTAGTTGCAATTTATTGTTTTTTATACTCAGTCTTCAAAAAGAGCACCTAAATTGGACCGTTCAAAAATCGAAAACCGTTTTTTTAGCGATGAACCAAAGTTCAGCTTGATTACTTCAGATGGGATGTGCACGGTACGGTGCCACCCAGGTACACGACTTGAAGCCCGAAACTGTAAAATAAATTTTAAATACGGAGACGATGGCATTATGGTCTGGACTTGTTTTTCCTATAATGAAGTTGAACCATTTCAAAAATCGATGGAATTATGGATCGATTTGTATATAATGACATTTTAGAAAGCAAGATGCGACCACATTCAGAGTGGAATATGTCGCTTCAGTGAACGTTTCAGCCCGATCACGACCCGAAGCTCATTTCAAAACTCATCAAAGATTACACTAGAGGCAATGGGATTCAAGTCATTGTGATTGTGCCGGCTAATCAAGGACTTGAATCCCATTGCCATTTGACCAAAAACTTTTACCTTCAAAATAACAAAAAGATTTTCAATGGGATTCAAGTCATTGTGATTTTGCCGGCTAATCAAGGACTTGAATCCCATTGAAAATCTTTTTGTTATTTTGAAGGTAAAAGTTTTTGGTCAAAGGTTTTCCAATAAGACTGCAGCATGAAGCTTAATTGGGAACATATACTAATACTAACATATCTACTTTAATAGAGTCTATGCCGCTCAGATGTGTAGCGGTTATCAAGAATAATGGATCTTACACCAAATATTAATTATGTTGCTTTTGTTTTGCTCTCAGACAAACTGAATGCAGTCATATTAATTTTAAATTTAATAAAGAAAACAAAACCAAATTGGATTATGATTTGTTTTTAATATGATGTATGAATATATGCTTTGGTTCCTATAATCATTTTTGTGTGTCCCTAATATTTAAAAAGATATACGATTTTGTAGAAGCGTACCGATTTTGTTGCTATTCTTTGCGCAACACTGTATATATTTATTTATTTATTTATTTGATTGCTAAGCCTTACCAGGTTTTATAACAAATTTAAAATTATAAAATAAGATATTTAATACAATTCAAAAATATAAAGTATGATTTTGATTGAAATCATGTATTATTAACAAACTAAAAAGTTTTAATTAATTGTTTAAAGTATATAATTTTATTAAAGTATAAAAATAAAAAAAAAAAGTTAGGTCAAATCGATAATATCAGACAGCATAGCAAAGTTGAGTTTTCAAGACAAACAAGGTCAAGTTAGCAACAATTTTTGTATCCGGGCATCGGCGGAGTCGTGTAACAAACAAGGTCTCATACCCAATAAAACACCACTCGAATAAGTATATATATAATAAATATCGTTCTGTCTTCTTGAAGCCGGTGGGATTCTACCTTGACAGGGTGGTTACTCGAAAAACTAGGTCACTTCACCAAACCAATTTTCATAAAACAAAAAAAAACAGTTGCAAACGCAGGCATCAAGACAAACTAGGTCTTATCGGCCACTCATATTAATATATTACAAATCGATGTAACGTAGTGTTTCAGGAGGTAAAAACCAAGACACCACGGAACCGTCGACAAATGTAGTCACAATCATCATGAAGATATAAGGCAATTGAAGATCCCAGGTTTAGGTCCATTCAGATTATTTAGATGTTCATACACCAAAATTAACCATTTTAGGCTTAGGTCCATTTATACATTTAGATTGTTATATTAAAGTGTTTACAAATATCACCAGATGCATCAGATATATGTTTGAGAGAACTTAATCATAATCAACGACGGTACTGCAGGTAATCTATAATTTTTTGTTTGATTGAGTCCATGGATTCACTTAAGGATATAACATCAGATACAAAATTAAAATCACCGCAAGCGCTTCTAAGAGGTTCATTTTGCAAATAAGTAGTTCTACAAAAGTTTATGTGGAGTAACTCAAAAAGGACGAAGAGGAATATTAAAATATATTTTATCCAATAAATATGGACTGTTGACATATCCATCTAAAAGTTTTATAATCCAATAAGCATTTATTCATAACTCTCCGATTTTTTAAAGAAGGAAGATTTAAGAGTTGTAATCGATATTCATAAGGTGGTAAGTGAAAATCAGTATTACAATAAAGATTGCTTTAGCAAAATAAAAGAAATTGTTTCTGCACTGATTCAATATCATCTATGTAACAACCGTATCGTGGGCACCACACAACTGAAGCGTATTCTAAGATAGGCCGCACTAGGGAAGTGAATAAGGTTTTCGTTATGAATGGATCATTAAACTCTTTTGTCCAACGTTTAATAAATCCTAAAGTACTATTTGCTCTATTTGTTATTTTATTTACATGAATATTAAAGTGTAGTTTAGGATCCATTGTAACTCCAAGATCACTAAAAATATCTAAGGACTCCAATGGATAACCACAAATTTTGAAGGTACATTTAATTTGTGGTTTGCGCGAGAAAGACATATTCGACATTCTGGTTCGTATCGTCGTGGGGTCAATACGTTCTGTGATGATTCTCTGTATATTGTTTTATTCTTTTTGCAATTTACATTAAAACAATTTAAAATGCCGTGTATATGCAAACTTAAAGTGGACCGTAATCAGCCAAAAATAAAATGTTTTTATTGTAATCAGTTTTTTCATTGTGCTTGTGTAAATATTCAGCCAAGTGACATTGAATTTTTTGAAAAAAATAATTCTTCTCTTAAATGCGATGCCTGCCTGATTGCTCGTCGTTCATCTCTTCGTTCTCCACCTGTTGCTACTGCTGCTACCGTTTTGCCACCTCCAGTGTCTATACCATCAACATTACTTGAGGCTACGACCAAAAATTCGCTCCAAATTCCAGCATTGCCAGGCTCGAGTTCAACTCTTATTGCAATTAATAGCTGTCAACAACAGCAATAAATGCAACAACAACAACCGGCGCACCAAAAACAACATCAAATGGAGCGTGAGGATGAAAACACAAACATTGCTGTTCTAAGTGATATCGCCTGCTGTTATAACGTTGGATCTTGTATACAAAGAAATATTGTCACTAAAAAATATGAACGCTAATGCTCTTTCACTTATTTATTCTCTTCAAGAAGATAAGAGACTTCTAGACGATAAAGTGAATTTTTTGCAAGATGAAGTTACAGCAACAAAAAAGAGACAAGTGTATAAAAATTGTGGGTGTTCCTAAAGTCAACAATTCCAATGCTCTTGATAATGCTCTTAGAATCTTCTCTGGCGGCTTGAATATGAATGTCACTGTGGCGCAGATTGACGATTGCTACGTAAAGAGGGTAAAAAACTACAGGGGTTCCGCATCATTGAATTCCACGTCGAACATCTTATGTGTCAATTTTGTATTTCGGCTCACTAAAAAAAAACGTAATGAAGAACAAGCTTAGGTGTAGAAATAATTTAAACGCTAAATTATTTAACTGTGATCGCATTAGTAGTATTTTTATAAATGAGAGTCTTTCCTTAAAAACTAGATCACTTTTTTACGCAGCTCTAAAACTTAAAATCGAAAAAAATTCAAATATCTTTGGGTTAGTAACGGTAGGATTTTAACGCGCAAACAGGAAGGTCATAATTTTTTGGCTATAAAATCTTATGAGGATTTAAATAATATTACTTAAAAAAAATAAATTATTTACTTTTGCTTAATAAATTTTAAAAATTTGTATGAATATGGATAATGTTAATCCTCTTGGATCTCTATTTAATATTCCTACTGCGCAATGTAATAAGTTTAGTTTTCTAGATTTTTCATCAGTACCCAATAACCCAAACAGTTTTTATTTAATTCATCAAAATATAAGAAGCTTAAGAACAAATTTTGATACTTTCCTTTTGCATTTAGATTCATTTTATAATAAGCCTGATTTAATTTTCTTTACGGATATATGGATTTATGATGGCGAAGTATCTTTGTTAAGTATTCCTGGATATAAATTTTATGCAAACTGTAATAACGATTATGCTGCTGGTGGAGTGGCGGTTTTTGTTAAGAAAAAATTTAATTGTGATTTTTCTTGTTTTAATTTTATAAGCTCGAATTCGGTTAAAATTTGTTGCCAATAGATAACCAATATAACTCTTTTTTTCGGTTTTTATAGATTTCATGACATTTCTAATCTTGATATGGATGAACTTTTAATAAACAATAAGTCTGATAATATTATAGTATTAGGTGACTTCAACTTAAACATATTACTTAATTCATCTTTGATTGATAAATATTTATTTTTTCTCTGCTAATGGTCTAGAATCATGCATAAATGAGCCAACTCGAATATCTGATAATTCATCTTCTTGTATTGATCATATTTTTGTGAGGTTAAGTCGATCTAACAATTTATCTATCAGCAGTTCCGTTTCAAATTTTAATTTCTCCGATCATTGTATGACGTGTTTGCTATTTGAAAATGTGGTAATATCTGATAACACATACCCACATCTTGATGATTTCTATACCAAAACTGATTTTACCTTGTTAAATACCAGATTAATTTTTGAATCATGGAGTGGTGAGCCTGATCCGTCCACAGCATTTAATATATTTACTGAAATTTTATCTCAACATTTTCATTTGTGTTCTAAAGAAGTAAAAAAACGTGATTCCAAGTTCAAAAAACTTAAACCTTGGATGACTGCGAACCTTCTGAAAAAAGTTTAAAAAAAATAAATTGTACAAAAAATGTTCCAAGTGTCCGAATAACGTTAATCTTAAAGCTCAATACAAAAACCTCTGCAAGGAAATTTCTACAGAAGTTTCAGCATGCAAAACGAACTATTACGTACATGAATTTAATGCTATCAGGGGCAATGTTAAAAAAGAATGGCAGATCATTAACATTATATTAAATAAGTCCATAAGCAATGAGAAAATTGCCCATATAAGTGTTGGTAGTACATCGGTTCATGAAGATAGTGCTAAAGCTTATGCCTTTAATAATTTCTTTGCCAGAATTGGCAGGGACGTGGTAAATGTTGACGGTCTTAATGACTTCACGTGTAAGTGTATTGATAATGAACTGTCCTACCAAAATAGTGTTTTTTTTTATCCAATTTCATCTTCTGATCTGTATAGAATCATTATGTCTCTTCTCTTAAAAACTCTAACGCTTGTTCTGAAGGTATTTTTTCGAACACGTTTATTAAAAAGATTGTTTTCAATATAGCTGACATTCTTAGTTATATTTTCAACAATAGTTTTAAGCTTGGTATTTTTCCTGATGAGCTAAGAAAAGCTGTAGTTATACCTTTATTTAAAAAGGGTGACAAATCTTTGCTTAACAATTACAGACCTATTTTTTGTCTTCTCTAAAGTATTTGAAAAAACGGTGAAATCGAGGATGCTAAAATTCTTAACGAAAACAAAATTTTTCAATAATTGTCAGTATGGATTCGGAGAAGGTTTATCTACTGAGGACACACTTTTAAATTTCTGCACAAATATTTATAATGGTTTGAATAAGAAGAAAGTGTGTGCAGCTCTCTTTGTGGATATTACAAAAGCTTTTGACACTGTCAATCATAAAATACTGCTTAATATGTTAAATAGATGTGGATTTAGAGGTAATTCGCACCATGGGTTTCGCTCTTATTTATCTGATAGAACTCAAAGCGTTAAAATATACAATAAATTCAGTAGTTTTAGCCATGTTAATATAGGAGTTCCACAGGGCTCTGTCTTGGGTCCCATTTTATTTATTATATTTATTAACTCCATTTTTCATCAGCCGTTTTTGAGCAGAGTTATAGCTTTTGTGGATGATATGGCCGGACTTTTAATAGTGAGTCTACCTTTAGTCTACATTGTGATATTAATCATGCCTTAGGACTTTTAAGGCATTGGTTCTCATCACATAAGCTTGCTTTGAGTGATAAAACTAAAATTATGTACTTTCATATAGCTGGTGTTGATCTTAATATAGGTACTTTCACCTTTCATAATGCAGGATGTGATAAATTCTTAATTGGGAACGATATTTGTAGTTCTTCCTGCCACTCTAAAACTTTTAATGGTTCTTCTAATTGTTCTCCTAGATTTTTTTCAATTCATTGCACTAAATCATTCAAATATCTAGGACTGATAGTTGATTGGAAAATGAACTGGTTGGATCATACAGTTTCACTTAAAAAGTATCTCATGGGTGCGACATCTGTGCCTTTTAAAATCTTTTTGCTCCATAAAATTACTAACATGTATTTACCATGGTATATTTCACTCAAAACTGCAATATGGTATAATTTGCTGGGGTGGTTTACGTAACAATAAAATTAATCCACTTCTCATTGCTCAAAAACATGCCATTCGAATGGTCTGCAATAAAAAACGCTTAGTCAACAGCTTTCCATTATTCAAGAACTTAAACGTATTACCCATAAAACATTTTTTTTATTATAAAGTGTTAAAATTATTTTTTATTAGATCCGGGTATTTGCATAACAGAAGCTGTTCCATTTATAATGTAAGGGTAAATAACCAAAACCTTGTACTTGTTCCTCCACACAACTTAATTCACTTTTATAATTTCTTTTCCTGTGTTGCTCCTAGGCTTTTTAATTGTTAACCTTTCAATGTTCGCAATATTCGTAACAATAATGTTTTTCTTAAAGTAGTGAAATCTTGGCTCTTTAACTTTAATTTGAATGATATTGATTCTCTTTTATCTGATTAGTTTATAAGGTTTTTGTTTGTATTTTTGTAATATTTATTAATCTTTCTTTATTAGTTGACCCCTCTATCATTATTAATTAATATTTAACTTGCTATCTTTCTTGTTAAACTACTTTTGTCACTTATTTTATTTGAAACAACAGATTGTAGTAATTATTTATTATAGAATGCATACATTCTTCTAAACGTATTTTAAATATTGTTATAGTTTATAATAATAAATAATAAATAATAAATAATAAATAATAAATAATAAATAATAAATAATAAATAATAAATAATAAATAATAAATAATAAATAATAAATAATAAATAATAAATAATAAATAATAAATAATAAATAATAAATAATATAAATAATAAATAATAAATAATAAAATAATAAATAATAAATAATAAATAATAATAATAAATAATAAATAATAAATAATAAATAATAAATAATAAATAATAAATAATAAATAATAAATAATAAATAATAAATAATAAATAATAAATAATAAATAATAAATAATAAATAATAAATAATAAATAATAAATAATAAATAATAAATAATAAATAATAAATAATAAATAATAAATAATAAATAATAAATAATAAATAATAAATAATAAATAATAAATAATAAATAATAAATAATAAATAATAAATAATAAATAATAAATAATAAATAATAAATAATAAATAATAAATAATAATAATAAATAATAAATAATAAATAATAAATAATAAATAATAAATAATAAATAATAAATAATAAATAATAAATAATAAATAATAAATAATAAATAATAAATAAATAAATAATAAATAATAAATAATAAATAATAAATAATAAATAATAAATAATAAATAATAAATAATAAATAATAAATAATAAATAATAAATAATAAATAATAAATAATAAATAATAAATATAATAATAAATAATAAAATAATAAATAATAAATAATAAATAATAAATAATAAATAATAAATAATAAATAATAAATAATAAATAATAAATAATAAATAATAAATAATAAATAATAAATAATAAATAATAAATAATAAATAATAAATAATAAATAATAAATAATAAATAATAAATAATAAATAATAAATAATAAATAATAAATAATAAATAATAAATAATAAATAATAAATAATAAATAATAAATAATAAATAATAAATAATAAATAATAAATAATAAATAATAAATAATAAATAATAAATAATAAATAATAAATAATAAATAATAAATAATAAATAATAAATAATAAATAATAAATAATAAATAATAAATAATAAATAATAAATAATAAATAATAAATAATAAATAATAAATAATAAATAATAAATAATAAATAATAAATAATAAATAATAAATAATAAATAATAAATAATAAATAATAAATAATAAATAATAAATAATAAATAAATAATAATAAATAATAAATAATAAATAATAAATAATAAATAATAAATAATAAATAATAAATAATAAATAATAAATAATAAATAATAAATAATAAATAATAATAATAAATAATAAATAATAAATAATAAATAATAAATAATAAATAATAAATAATAAATAATAAATAATAAATAATAAATAATAAATAATAAATAATAAATAATAAATAATAAATAATAAATAATAAATAATAAATAATAAATAATAAATAATAAATAATAAATAATAAATAATAAATAATAATAATAAATATAAATAATAAATAATAAATAATAAATAATAAATAATAAATAATAAATAATAAATAAATAAATAATAAATAATAAATAATAAATAATAAATAATAAATAATAAATAATAAATAATAAATTAATAAATAATAATAATAAATAATAAATAATAAATAATAAATAATAAATAAAATAATAAATAATAAAAATAAATAATAAATAATAAATAATAAATAATAAATAATAAATAATAAATAATAAATAATAAATAATAATAATAAATAATAAATAATAATAATAAATAATAATAATAATAATAAATAATAAATAATAAATAATAAATAATAAAATAATAAATAATAAATAATAAATAATAAATAATAAATAATAAATAATAAATAATAAATAATAAATAATAAATAATAAATAATAAATAATAAATAATAAATAATAAATAATAAATAATAAATAATAAATAATAAATAATAAATAATAAATAATAAATAAATAAAATAATAAATAATAAATAATAATAATAAATAATAAATATAAATAATAAATAATAAATAATAAATAATAAATAATAAATAATAAATAATAAATAATAAATAATAAATAATAATAATATAAATAATAAATAATAAATAATAAATAATAAATAATAAATAATAAATAATAAATAATAAATAATAAATAATAAATATAAATAATAAATAATAAATAATAAATAATAAATAATAAATAATAAATAATAAATAATAAATAATAAATAATAAATAATAAATAATAAATAATAAATAATAAATAATAAATAATAAATAATAAATAATAAATAATAAATAATAAATAATAATATAAATAATAAATAATAAATAATAAATAATATAAATAATAAATAATAAATAATAAATAATAAATAATAAATAATAAATAATAAATAATAAATAATAAATATAAATAATAAATAATAAATAATAAATAATAAATAATAAATAATAAATAATAAATAATAAATAATAAATAATAAATAATAAATAATAATAAAAATAATAAATAATAAATAATAAATAATAAATAATAAATAATAAATAATAAATAATAAATAATAAATAATAAATAATAAATAATAAATAATAAATAATAAATAATAAATAATAAATAATAAATAATAAATAATAAATAATAAATAATAAATAATAAATAATAAATAATAAATAATAAATAATAAATAATAAATAATAAATAATAAATAATAAATAATAAATAATAAATAATAAATAAATAAATAATAAATAATAAATAATAAATAATAAATAATAAATAATAAATAATAAATAATAAATAATAAATAAAAAATAATAAATAATAAATAATAAATAATAAATAATAAATAATAAATAATAAATAATAAATAATAAATAATAAATAATAAATAATAAATAATAAATAATAAATAATAAATAATAAATAATAAAATAATAAATAATAAATAATAAATAATAAATAATAAATAATAAATAATAAATAATAAATAATAAATAATAAATAATAAATAATAAATAATAAATAATAAATAATAAATAATAAATAATAAATAATAAATAATAAATAATAAATAATAAATATAAATAATAAATAATAAATAATAAATAATAAATAATAAATAATAAATAATAAATAATAAATAATAAATAATAAATAATAAATAATAAATAATAAATAATAAATAATAAATAATAAATAATAAATAATAAATAATAAATAATAAATAATAAATAATAATATAAATAATTAAATAATAAATAATAAATAATAAATAATAAATAATAAATAATAAATAATAAATAATAAATAATAAATAATAAATAATAAAAATAAT
>OY986435.1:129824946-129871791 GCA_963920525.1 Dichetophora obliterata
TGAACGGTGGGTACACGTTCCTATGACTTCTATGCTGAACGGTGGGTACCCGTTCCTACGACTTCTATGCTGAACGGTGGGTACACGTTCCTATGACTTTTATGCTGAACGGTGGGTACACGTTCCTATGACTTCTATGCTGAACGGTGGGTACACGTTCCTATGATTTCTATGCTGAACGGTGGGTACACGTTCCTATGACTTCTATGCTGAACGGTGGGTACACGTTCCTATGACTTCAATGCTGAACGGTGGGTACACGTTCCTATGACTTCTATGCTGAACGGTGGGTACGCGTTCCTATGGTTTGTATGCTGAACGGTGGAGACACGTTCCTATGACTTCTATGCTGAACGGTGGAGACACGTTCCTATAGCTTCTAACTGAACGGTGGGAACACGTTCCTATAACTACTAGCTGAACAGTGGAAACACGTTCCTATGACTTCTAACTACGTTTGAAAGGTGGAAACACTTTCGCTAGCTAGTCTCGCTTCTTATTTATTATTACTACAATGTATTTATAATAATTTGTTATATTTTATACATTTTATGTATATAATATTTTAATATTTACATTATATATTAAATTTAGTTAAACTTATTAAACATATACAATTCATTTACATTTCATTTATCATTACATATCATTATACATCTCATTTGTGGGGCACAAATTGTACAACAATTTGTGTCCTCACACCCCCCCCCCCTTTTCTTTCCCCGTTGGTGTTGACTTTCGCCTGAGCTCTCTTGTTGATGTCGTCGTTTTCTTCAGACGCACGTTGCTGATGATGCGGCACGTCACAAGTGCCTGCTGTGGTGACGTTGACTGAGGCGTTAGCTGTAGAGTCAACTTCTTGCGACTGCTTTTGTGTTTGCAGCTGCTACTGCGCTGCTATGCTGATTTCGATTTAATTTTGCTATTGATTTTGCTGATACAGCGCCGCTATGAGTCTATTTGCTGCTTTTTGGCGACGTTTCTCTGCCGTTGCTTTGCTGAGCTAGTGGTGTCGCAACTGCTACTATGATGTCTTGCCGACGCTGCTGTTATGGCGCTGCTGTGATGCTTTTTATGACGCTACTGCACTGGTGTATTGTTTTTGATTATGCTACAACGCTGCTATGATGCTTTGGTGACGCAGTTGCTACTGCAATGCTGTGATATTTTTGATGACGCAGCTGCTACTGCGATGCCGTGCTACTTTTGCTTACGCTACTTCTACTTTGTTGATGTGCTGCTTTGCTGTGAGATTTTTATGACGCAGCTGCTACGGTGCTGCTGTGATGCTTTTGATGACGCAGATGCTTATTATTCCATGTGTCCTAGTAGGAAATTACTAACTGGTACCAAAAGTGGTTCTAAATCACTACATGTGTAACTATTATAATTATTTGGGTGTTTTGATTATGCAGATACTACTGCGCTGCCGTGATGTTTTGTTGACGCAGCTGCTACTGCGCTGCCGTGATTCTTTTGATGACGCAGCTGCTACTGCGCTGTCGTGCTACTTTTGCTTACGCTACTTCTACTTTGTTGATGTGCTGCTTTGCTGTGAGATTTTTATGACGCAGCTGCTACGGTGCTGCTGTGATGCTTTCGATGACGCAGCTGCTGCTGCGCTTCTGTGATGCTTTTGATGATGCAGCTGCTACTGCGATGCTGTGATGCTTTTGATGATGCAGCTGCTACTGCGATGCTGTGATGCTGTTGATGATGCAGCTGCTACTGCGTTTCTGCGATGCTTTTGTTAACGCAGGTGCTACTGCGATGGCAGTTGGTGACGCAGGTGCTGCTGCGATGGCATTTTGTGACTCTTCCTCCTCTCCATGGTATTCTTTAAGATCGCTTATAGGACTGGTGCGTATTTTTGTTGCTGTAGGGCTTTGGATCTGTACGATGACTGGTGAAATGAAGCTTATTACGGTGTATGGCCCATGATATTTTGAAGCAAGCTTGGATGCAAAATTGTCGACAGCCTTCGAAAGGTGGTGTTCTTTTACAAGAACTTGGTCGCCAATTTGTGGGCTCCATTTTCGTCGGCGCAAATTGTAGTATCTGGCCTGATCCTGAGCTGCGCGTTCCATGTTGCGGTGCACAATTTTAAAGATTTCTTGTAAATGTGATGCTTTCTCGGCAGGTGTCTGACTGATTTGTCCGGTGCCTAGGGTATGTTGATCGTAGAGGGCGTTGGGAAGCCTAGGTTCTCTTCCTTGGATCAAGAAGGCGGGACTGTATCCTGTGGAGTCAGATACGCTGGTGTTGATGGCGAGCGTGACTTCTGGAAGTAACTCATCCCATGTACGGTGGTCGCTGCCGGTAAGTTGTGCTATTACTCTTTTGATGTTACGATTTACTCGCTCGGTGGGATTTTCTTGTGGCGTATATGGGGCCGTGAACTGGTGTCTGATACCCATTTCACTCAAGAACTTTTTGAAACTTTTAGACGTGAACTGCGTTCCATTGTCCGTTATAAGAACTTTTGGAATTCCAAAGCGCGCTAAAATACGTTCCCTAAAAGCTTTCTTGAGGGTATCTGTGGTGGCTTTTCGAAGTGGTATTAGCTCGGCCCATTTTGAAAATTTGTCAAAGAAGACTAATAGCATGGAGTTGCCATGTTTTGACCTGGACAATGGCCCGACGAAATCGGCACATAACATGCCCCATGGCTCTTCGGCGATCTGTGTAAGCATTATCCCTGCGGCCCGCTGCTGGTTTGGCTTGTATTGTTGACATGAGGAGCATTTGCGTACATACCGGCTTACGTCGCGAAACATGCCTGGCCAGTAGTACCGGTTGGCTACTCTTGCGATGGTCTTGCGGATGCCCATGTGGCCGGCAGTTGGATCATCGTGATTTTGTTTAATTACCTGGTCTCGCTGGAAACTTGGTACACACATTATTCAGGGTGCGCAATCGTCGTCATTTGCATTTGGTATATGGCGGTATAGCATTCCATTTTCTTTGATGTAATCCGGATACTTCTCTGGATTGTGTTGAACTTCAGCTTCTCTCTTTGATAACCATATGCAAACCTGGGCGTTGTCTGCAGAGGCGTCTGATGTTCGAAGCAGTTTTTCTCGCGGTTCTCGTGATAGCGCGTCTGCTATTACGTTTAATTTTCCCTTCCGGTATTGAATGTCAAATTTATGTTGCTGTAACTCCAGCACCCACCTGGCTATTCGTCCTGAAGGACTTTCAATGGAATTTAACCATTTCAGGGAAAGGTGGTCGGTGATGACCGTGAACTGGTACCCCTCTAGGTAGGGTCGCATCTTACGGATAGCCCACACGATGGCCAAGCATTCTTTTTCCGTGGCTGAATAATTTTTCTCTGCATTGTTTAGGTGCCGGCTGGCGTATGCGATGACACGTTCTTGGTCCTCATGGTCCTGAGTGAGAACCGCACCTAGGCCGTAATCACTAGCATCTGTTTGTAGCTTGAACTTCTTGGTGAAATCTGGACATGCTAGCACTGGAGCTTCGGTCAGTCTAGCTTTTAGTGTTTCGAACGCTTGCTGTTGTTCCTCTCCCCATTTCCAGTGCTTACCCTTCTTTAACAATACTGTGAGTGGGTGCACTACGTCTGAAAATTTCGGTACAAAATGTCTATACCATGAGGCTATTCCAAGGCACCTGCGTAGCTGCTTTACGTTGGTTGGTGGTTCAAGTTCTTGAATTGCGGCCACCTTGTCCGGGTCAGTGTGAATACCTTGGTCGCTGACGACGTGTCCTAGATACTTTAGCCTATTTTTAAAGAATTCGCATTTTTCTACGTTTATTTTTAAATTCGCCACCTGGAGTCGCCGAAATACTTCCTGAAGATGTCGCATGTGTTCCTCTAGCGATGTCCCGATCACTATTATGTCGTCGAGATAGGCAAACGCATGTGGCTCCATGTCGGGTCCTATGACCTGGTCTAGTGCACGTTGAAACGTCGCTGGTGCTGAGTGTAGCCCAAATGGCATAACGCGCCACTGATAGAGCCCTCTTCCTGGGACGGTAAATGCCGTGTACGGCTTACTGTTCTCCTCCATAGGAATCTGCCAGTATCCATTTTTCAAGTCGAGCGTGCTTATATATTTGGCGCTTTTGAGCCTATCCAGGATATGGTGGATTCGCGGCAATGGGTACGCATCGGGGATAGATTTGGCACTGAGTTGCCTGTAGTCTACACAAAGTCTCCACTTTCCATTTTTCTTCTTGACCAGAACAATGGGCGCACTATGTGGGCTGTTCGACGGCTCGATACATCCTTTGTTTATTAATTCATCAATTTCTTTGTTAATAATTCCTTGTACTGCGGGGTTTCTTGGGAAGTGGTGATATGTGACAATCCGGTAAGATCTTCGAATTTTTTCAGCTCTGCTTTTAAAAACTCTTCGATTTTTGATTCGTCGGTTGGACCTTCCGTACCTAACTTGATTTTCCTGGTGCGTAACCTCCTTGCTGCTTCGTGTGGATCACCTGTACTTGATTGCACTTCTTGTGCTGGTACGACTTTAGCTGCTTCTTGTGACTCGCCCGTGCTTGATCTTATTTCTTCTGTTTGTATGACCTTAGTTGCTTCTTGTGGACCACCCGTTTTTGATCCAATTACCTCTGTCCGTACAACCGTACAGCATGCCGTTTCTTGTTCTTTATTACCGTTCGTGTTTTCTTTGAGAGTGATCGCATAGTCTCCGCACTGTAACCTTGTTTCCATTTTTACCAGAAAGTCCATACCTAAAATAAGATCGTCGATCACGTCGTGTAGTATGATTAATTCTGTGTTGCACTGCTTTCCTCCGAGTTTTATGTTTAAAACTAGTTGCTGAGTAACCTCCTTCGTGGTCCCGTCAGCCATTCGTATTCGTGTATATATGTTTTCGAGTTTGCCTGCTTCCTTTATTTTACTTGCCAGTGACCTGCTAATGAAACTCCGTGTTGCCCCAGTATCGATCGTCGCCTCAATCGTGTGGTTGCCTATTGTGACTATAGCGACCACGTGGTTCCCGTTTTGCGTGATGTTGCTTAGTTGCAAGGACGCTGGTTCTGGGTATCCGTTTGTACTCGCCTGGGATGGTACCCTGGGTAGTTTTCCGATGATTGTCTGCAGCAGTTTCTTGTCAAAATCCCTCTTTTCCCGCACTCCCAGCAGAAAATTACAGCAGGGTTTCTGCACTCATATTTGTAGTGTCCATTCTGGCCACAATGTCGACATGCCGTCCGTGGGTTAATTGGGTACTCCGTTTCTTGTATAACTCTGCGGTGATGCTCTTCTCGCTGTCGTGGTATGGTTGGTCTCGTCGGTAGAGGTTCTTTTCGCAGGCTTTCGAAGTCTTCGGCGAGGCTCATCAGCTCCTCAAGATTCTCGAAGTCTTTTCTCTTTATATAGAGCTGATAGTCGTGGAGACTGTTTCGATATATGCGCTCTAGCTTGCCTTGCTCGGAAAAATCTGCATGTCGCATTAAATTTTGTAACTCGATAAGGTATTCCTTGAATTTTTCCCTTGGTCGCTGGTGTCTTTGTCTGATCTCATCTTCCAGATGCTCAAAATATTTCGATGGCAGGAAGAACCGTAAGAAATCCCTCTTATACGCATTCCATTCCTGCCACTGCCGATTATTGTTGCGGAACCATTTCAGCGCGTTATCTTTTAAAAGTTCGGGCATTGTTCGGGGTAAGAGGTCCTTGTTTAACCCGTATACTTCGGCTAGCTCCTCTACTCTTTCAATAAATGCCAGTGGTTCTTTTCCGCCATCATATTTAAAAGACCACTTCCTGACCTGGTCTATTACCGTGGAATATGGTTTTTGATGCGCTCTTGCGGGTTCTACGCATCCTGTATAACCTGCGTGCGCGGCTCCTGGTTGCTCGTGTGACATTGTCGAGGGTTTGAAATCCTGTTGACCGCCTGTGTGTGTTACCGGCACATTTATTTTTGGTATCTCAGAATTTCTTGCCGGTGAGGGTGTCCTCCCGTGTTTTGCCTCTAGTTCTGCAAGGCGTGGTTGCAGCTCCAGTTTCTGCCCTTGATCTGCGATGAAGGTCGCAAAATTCTTCCTTGCTTCTTGCACCGTTTCTGTACTGTCAAACCCAAATTCTTCTGCGTAGCTTTGCAGCTCGTCTTTCCTTAAAAAGTACACCCAGGATGAATTGACCATTTTTTCGTGTGTTGTTTAACGCTGATGTTTCTTCTTACTTTATCTTAGCTCTCTGATTGTAGCTTTGTTCTCTGATTTTAGATTTGTTCTCTGACTTTCGTGTTTTTCTTTGTGTTTTTTTTTAGTGTCCCTGCTCGGGCGCCATTTGTAACGAACCCTTTTTCGTCCGTTACTAGTTTTCTGAGGTAAGCTCAGTGAGTAAACCAAGGGTTCTTACAAAACAATTTATATTCTAACGATTCCAATATTTAAATGAGAAAGCCGGTGTTTTAAGTTTTCAACTGTAATAAAAATCTGGTTTTATTGTTATTTTTCATTAGTATTTTCTTATATTAGTTCAATAATTATTTACTTAATTATACTGTAACATATATATATATTTATGTTATATATTATTATTCGCAGGGATATTATAACTTAATATAGATCTTATGTTTAATAGCTTCTGACTTCTATACTGAACGGTGGGTACACGTTCCTATGACTTCTATGCTGAACGGTGGGTACGCGTTCCTACGACTTCTATGCTGAACGGTGGGTACACGTTCCTATGACTTTTATGCTGAACGGTGGGTACACGTTCCTATGACTTCTATGCTGAACGGTGGGTACACGTTCCTATGACTTCTATGCTGAACGGTGGGTACACGTTCCTATGACTTCTATGCTGAACGGTGGGTACACGTTCCTATGACTTCTATGCTGAACGGTGGGTACGCGTTCCTATGATTTCTATGCTGAACGGTGGAGACATGTTCCTATGACTTCTATGCTGAACGGTGGAGACACGTTCCTATAGCTTCTAACTGAACGGTGGGAACACGTTCCTATAACTACTAGCTGAACGGTGGAAACACGTTCCTATGACTTCTAACTACGTTTGAAAGGTGGAAACACTTTCGCTAGCTAGTCTCGACATGTGCACGCAGCCGCGCTTGCACCCAGACTGATTTTGGTATGCCAGCGAGTTGCCTTATATATGTTCTCGCTGTGTTCTGTTTCGCCGTTCATGTGTTTTGTTTTCCCTGCCTGTGTGTGTGTGACTGTGAACATGCCTTTGCATGTTTGTATGTGTGTATTTATTATTTATTTACTTATTTATTATTAATACAATGTATTTATAATAATTTGTTATATGTTATACATTTTATGTATATAATATTTTAATATTTACATTATATATTAAATTTAGTTTAACTTATTAAACATATACAATTCATTTACATTTTATTTATCATTACATATCATTATACATCTCATTTGTTGTACAATTTGTGCCCTCACAGAGCATGTAATAAAAAGGCTCAAGGAACCAAACTTAACATGAACACAACAGAATTCAATGTCCAAGGATTCTGGAATTAATAACTCTTCAGAGAAATGTGTCGCTTTGACTGCAATCAACACACTCCCGCCTTTAGAGCAAATACCAGGAATGGAGTTTCTATCTTTGCAGTATATGTTAAATTTGTTGCACAGAATTTCAGTATTTAGAGTGTTAGGTTTCAGCCAAGTCTCACTAAAAGCAATTATATTAAAGTGAAGGTTGTGACTCAAAATTAATATATTATTTAGTTTTGTGTTAGTGCCACTAACGTTTTGGTAAAGGATAAGGAACTGAAGCAACAATTTAGTTTTTTTTATTCTTGTTAAGAACCGATAAAGTAGACAAGGAAGTTGTAGGCCGAGGTCTAGAAATAAATTCATGCACCATCGTATTGTCAGGCCAAAACTTTTGATCTAAGACCTTGTTAAAAAGATCATCAGGCAAAGATATTTTTAAAAGAGGACGTAACACGCTCGTATAAAAAATTGAATTTGTAACAGAGATAACAGGGGCTTTGATACTGCTGTTCGATATTTGTTTCGGTATCGCTCCTGTAGAAATCGAAATATTTTGAGAAGGTGCAGGGACTATATTTGAGGCAATACAAGATTCAGCATAAGTTTTTTTGTACCAGAAACGCGAGGAGAATCAGCATTTTCCTCTATGATTGGTATAGCTTCAACAAAAGGCGAAATCTAATCACCTGACGCAGCGACCTTAGTTGGTGCGATATTAACAGTCATTTGATCAATATTGACAGCTCCAATTGATTGATCTTCCAGCTGTATGTTCACATTAGGGAAAAGAGTTGCAGTAGAAGGTAGAACAGTATTAGTATTGGGCGATGGCTAGGCTATATAAGTAGTTTTAGCTGAACTATGAATATTTTTGTTTGAACGTTTATGTTTTGGAGAATAGTAAGCTTCATCCATAATTTCAAACTTTTTAAACAAACCTTTGTATTCACTCAGTCTATCTTGTGCTACCTTTAGATCCTTAGCCACCTCCAAAAAACCTTTCCGAGATTGTCTAATAAGTTTAAAGATCTCAACATTTGTAAACCTGCAATGTTCACATGACCAACGAAGTCCCTTACTTTCGTTGAGTGCATCGAAGATCCTCGCAGTCAACGCTGCACACTTAATATGAAAAAATGAATCACACAACCAGCAAGCAGCCAGCCGGTCTGATTCACCTTTTACAGCGCAGTTTCGGAAATTGCAGATCATTTTCAGTTAAATAGAAAGTTTTGCAATATAGATGTGAGTAAAAGGAGAAAAATGAACTTAAATGCTTTTAATGAAAAACAGTGTATTTTGTTTACAGACACTGTACTCTAGAAACTTTGCAGCCCTGATTTTGTAGAACCAACGAATTGATAAGTTTTATAAGCACTAGAACTAGAGTTTTTTCAGTAGCGTTAAAACAGATATAGAAAGAAAATACGATAATTTGCTCCATAGAAACCTGTTTGCACTAAAAACAAAACAGGAAGAAGGAAAGAAGCAAATTATAAACAAATATACATTTATATATATATTTATATTGAAAATTATATTAAATATCTATGTATTTCAAAAAGGATGAAATCCACGTTGTCACGCTTCCAGATGTATGTGCAAGTTGATCAGAAAACTGTTTATTTTTATTTATATTTATTAATTTAGAACTTTTAGCTTAAGATAACTTTAACTGTTAGAGCTCGCAAAAACACGTCTAAACGGTAAGAAGAGAACGATCAACGATCGATATATTAAGGTACCCACGAAAAAATTGGTTCGACACCGTTACTCAAGATAATCCTTGGTTTATGTTCTGATGGTTCCCCAAATATTTCAACTCTAGCGATAGCCATTCGTGAGTGGGAACAATATTGGCTGTTGTGGTTATTTAAAATTATAAAACGGTTAAAAATAGTAGCAATAAAAATTTCTCTCAATCTGCATAAAAAAAATTAAAGTTTTTCTATATGACCTTGTTATTTATTATGTTGATTTTGTCTGATTTAAATACAAATTCTAAATGTTTGATAGTTTAAATCATACTTGATTTTAAATATAAATTCTAGTTGTTTGATAGTTTAAAATCGTTTATTGAGCTTTAGGTCAGCGGCGACATGTTGTAACTTCACTGTCGAAGCGAACATCGAAGCGAAGTTTTCGATCTAGTAATATGTTGTAATATTTTCATTCGACATGCGATTTGGTTTGTTTCGAAGTTATGTTTGAACATTTCAAAGCTGTACGCAAGCTTTTTTTCTGATACTTGGCATGTTAAATAACGTGAATCAATAATTTTAAAAATTGTTTTAAAAATGTAATTTAAACTAAAAATGATAAATTAGTTAATTTCAACAAATTACATTATTTGGAAAAAAAGTCAACTCAATTTGAACAAACAGTTCTAAGGTAGCCATATATATACTTTAATTAAAGTCAATACTTTTATTATTTCACTAACTTAAAATCATTATTTAACACTTCTATGTTAAAGAAATAATATATAATAAATAAAACGATGCTTAAATGGACAAATATTTCCATTTATATTTACTTTGCTTCTCGATGACTGCCACCAAAATAAAGTCATATTTTATCGCAAATATCGCCTTCGGAAAGTGTTACAACATACCGAATTTCGATAATTTCGACAACTTCTAAACTTTCGAAGTTACATCAGAAATCTTTGTGATACCCGTGCAAGCGCGCACTAGCGCACTGCACCTCAGAGGCGATGAGATTTGAAGTGTCAATTTCTCAGTTTTTCTCCCATTTCACATTCTCACATTTGTTGTTGTATTTTTGCTTTACTTTAGTCTTTATGTTTATATTATTATCAAGTATGATTTAAACTATCAAACATTTAGTATTCGTATTTAAATCATATAAAGTCAACATTTTAATAAAAAATTTATATCTCTGGCCCTAACTAATCTTAAGAAAAAACATTTCAGGTAATTTTACTCAATATACAGATCTTTCAAAAAAGCTTTCCCAAACCTGCACAAAATGTCTTATGATTATTTGAAAGCATTTTCCAAGGAATTTAAAAATTTTTCAATTTTTGAATGGATAAATTTAAATAAAATACTTAACTGTACCGAATTTATTAACTTATGGAAAACAGATTGCATAAATGACGCTTAGTAATTTATTAATTTAATTTGCCAACCAAAAATTGGTGATATACTTTCAAAGTTTAAAAAATTTGTCAGTTCTTTTTTTTCGTTGCCTGGACGAATTGCCCTCGTTGCCTCACCAATGGGCTTGAACTGGTCAAATGAAAGAAACAGACTAAAAATATCAACTGCTCGAGCTTTTTTAACAATAAATTATATTTTCAAAAAGTTTCGTGTTTGGAGTTTTCGACTCATGTCAAAAAGAAACGGTTATTAAAACAAGCTCAAGAAAGCTTTAAGTATGATTCTGAGGAAGTTTGATAAGTTGATCACAATTTGATCTCGTTTGTTACTTCAGTTTAAAAGACTTAATAAAAAAAAACTCTAATATGATTATTTATTTGGTCTCATTTACTTGAACGTCAAGTTTGCTTAACTTTTTAAAATAATAAGTGTAAAATGTTTTTTAATTACATTGATATTTATGTATTTATTTTATAACAAATGTTTTAAAACTAAAAAACTGTAAAAATAATATTTTAAAAAATGTTTATTTGATGTTTGTACTTTGCAATAAATTTTCTTGAATTTAAAAAAGTCTCTTTTTGTCCTCTTTTTTTTTTGTCACAATTTCTCTTATTTTGCCCTTGACTTCTGGTAACCCTAAGCAATACTATTATTAATTTGGTGAAGAAGAAGTTAGAAGAATAATGATAAGGGTCACTTCTCAAGGTGTAATATCTCTTTTAGTTATGGAACTTGGCTGCTAATGCATTACTGAGGAAGTTAGTAAAGGAATTTTGTAGGACGAGTGCCTACTCGGATGGCGTTATTTTTATTACACAGGGAAAGTATCCTAACAAAATTAAAACTAGGGGTGCGTATTGGAGATCAAAGTTTTTCTGACATACTTCATATGCCATATTAATTAAACATATTTTTGTGTAGTCTTAGAGGAATAAAGTATTTTTGTAAAATTTTTGTTGTTCTTAATGTGCAAAATATTAATATTGTTGTGTAAAAATTTAAATTCGATTGGAGTGAAACTAAGGGAGATGTGGAGTTGTAAGTCTCCACATCTTCGGTCCGGTTTCATGCTGCCGGAAACTTAAGAACGCGTTTTTCTTACAATTAGCATTTACAGAGCCCTCTCTAGCTCAAAATCTACTGCAGCGATCCTCTTGAAATTTTTTAACCCTATGATCCAATATTTGGTTATGTCGAAATATGATTAAATATGATTAAATAACAATTTTAAAGAAATTGTTACATTTTTTAACGAAGTAAACACCTCACCCAGTACTATCATTTATGATGAAAAGTCTTCATCGGTAAATATCTCGACCACATTGTCTCAGACTCTTCCAGCCTCTTCTTCTGAGACTCAAATAATTTTTTCTAAAAAAGACCTAAATATTTCGAAGGAAAAGATAAATAATTCCAAAAATAAAAATAATAAGCGGCGCATGACGCTTTCAGCCACTTTAGAAACGAAGCAGATCTCGCTTAAACCTGTGTTTAAGCTAGTGAGAATAGATAATATAGTTATTACTCCATCTCCTCCATCTGTTTCTCCCCCGTTGTTTTTGACTTTTCCAAAATAGGTTGTATATTTCGTCGTCTGAGAAAATAAATGTTGCATGTGAAAATTTTTACTTTTGAAAATATTGAAATTCTGAAGAATATTGCTTCGCTAGATTTTGAATTAAAGCCCCTTTTTCTCAATAATCTCAAAAGTGAAAATTTTCACATACTTTTATTTTCTCAAGCGACGATTTGCTGCGTTGTGAAAAATAGCTGGGTTGTAAACCACTGTGGTTATGAACCATCCGTTTTTCGTAATAGATTTGTACTGGAACTTTCAAATATTATCGGATATATTAGGTCTGTTTCCGTACTAGCTTCAATTAATTGTAATAATTTAGAGTGACATTTTGCATGTTATTTTTCTCCCTCGAGCTTCAAAAATTTGTATAACTCTTTTAAGCAACTTCAAGTTACTTGAATCGAGTACGAAAAAATACTTATTAAAATAAAGTGTTTTTATGTCATTTTACTGGATTTGTGTTTAATTTTTTTTAATTTAAAAAAACGCTGCATTACAAAAAAGGCTGCAGCTGCCAAATAAATTCAATTTAATGCGTTGTTGGGTGCAATGAAAGACATTTTGTTTAGGAAAAAAACCATACGAGGGATGCCCGTGAATATGAAGTCTATAGGAACACGCTGACCCGTCATGCGAAGAAAGTTGCCAACCATTTGACAGATATTTCCACTGTCAGCGAAGTTGATTTCTTGGAATCTATTTGTTAATTTTTTGGCCTATACAAGCAGCCATCCGAAAGAAACAATCGAAACGTAACCGAAAGGCAATGGAGAGCTGCGAGCTAACTTCTCGATACAAAATTTATGATGTAAAGCAGGAAACAACAGCAGCAAAGTCACAACCACCAGCAAAAGCACCACCCAAGCGTCCCAAGGCAAAAGAACCATGAAAACCATCTGATGAGGACATAGATTTTTGCACCATTTGTTTGAAGTTTTTACCTTAACAACCAACAGCCAAAAACTCCATGGAATGCAACACATGTGGCTTGAAACTTGCAGTGCACCAATATTAGGAAAAAATATAAATTTTAGAACTATATTGGAGCTTAATGCCAAATAAGTTCATCAAGAATTATATTTGAGCTTAAGCCAATTATTTTCGTGGACTTAAAAGAGGGGTTCCAATTGTTTTTCTGGACAGGAGTGTCAAAAAAGGTACTTTTTTAATTTTGCTGTGTTTTTTTTAGTGTAAGTTCCTCAAAATTTTCGTCCTTGATATAAAATCTTATTATGTAGTTTAAAACACCATTCAATCTTAAGTAATAAGAAACAAAAAGTTGATTTATCTATTTTTTATCTAAGTTTAGTGCATTTAAAGTTTTAAAACATGAATTTTTTGCTCTATTTTTTAATGTAAGCAACGATTTTATAAATAACAGTTATAAAGTCTTTGGTATGAAAGTAGCCATGTATCACGAAAAGAAAAAGTTTAATTTAAGTCAAAAACAATTTAAAAATGTAAGTATTTTAATTTATTTTTATTCTTTTTTTACAGCTGTTTTCATCAATTACAATTCTAATAAATTTAAATTGGCATCTTGTTACAAAATAAGCTTGCTTCTTTAAATTATCTGTTAGTTAGTTTATACAAATTAAAAAAAAAAATACTCAGAAGTTTTTAGAAGCATGAATATGGCTTCATTCGAAAATAAAGATGTGTGGCCTGTTGAAGAAACCATTCCTGCTTTAAAGTCATTTGACCTCCCAACAAAAGAAGAGACTATTTGACTACTTTATTTAAAGGCAAAATCAAAAATACGTAGGTGGTTGAGTATGGATTTAAAAAAAAAAGAGTTAAAAAAGAATAAGAATTAATAAAAATATTAACATTTTTAAATTGTATTTGGCTTAAATAAAACTTTTTCTCCTTGTGGTACATGGCTACCCTCATACCTAAGACTTTAAAACTGTTATTTATAAAATCGTTGCAAACACTAATAAATCGACCAATAATGTTTTCGACCAATGTTTTCAAAACTTTACATGCGCATAACTTTCGGTAAAAAAAGCATAAATTAACGTTGTTTTTTCTTTTGTTTTGCTATAATTACTAAAACTTAATGTTGTTTAAAACTGCATACTAATATTTTATATTAAGAGCAAAAATTTGGATCAATTTAAAGTTAAAAAAAACAGTAAAATTTAAAAAAATCCCTTTTTTTACCCCTCCTTTCAAGAAAAACAGTAGGAGCCCCTCTTTCAAGCCAAAGAAAAAAAAATTGAACGTTTTTTTCCAATTAAATTCGTTAGAGCATTATATATTTCAGTGAGGCACTCATTTTGGATAGAAAGCAGAAATTTTATTTTGGAAAACTACTATTTGGAAAAAACAACATTGATCGACCTCTAAATCTTTTCCAAAAATCTGAAAAATTCTCCAAATTTTTTTTGTCAAATCGGAACTTTCTTTTCCGATACTGAACTTAAATAAATATAGTGAAAGCTCCCATAAGCGGACACCGATTGTTTCCTACTTTTGTCCGCATATGAGAGATGTCCGCTTATGGGAATGCCGTAAATAATAATACTAAAATTAAAATTATAAAAATAGGCATTGCGATATTCTAATTTAAAATAATTTTTTATTCCTTAATAGACAAAAAACAAGACTAGTACAAAATAAATTCAATTAAAACATGTACATTAGAGTGGTCATTATTTTTCTTTCGAAAGTGATGAATTACGGACCGAGGTTTTGTTCCTTCACAAAGTAGAAGTAAACTACAAAATTTTTAGAAAAAATATTGACATAATTTATACTTGCCGTTCGGGACCTTTAAGTCGAAAATATAATTTATATGTGAAAAAGTGCTCTTTTTTCAAAAACATCCCAATAAGAGTTTTTTAGGTGCAAATTTAAAAAAAAACCGGCACGCGACCCGTTTTTTATTTAATTTTTCTTTTTAATGATCTCTCAAACATTAAAATTAGACAGAAACTACTAGAGTTATAATTTTTTACTTTTCGAAAAAAAAATTTAGTTTTTTTCCGTGCTGTATTAAAAAAATAGTAAAAATGCAAATTTGAAAAAATTTCATTGAAATGTTGTGGAAATATTTTCTTAACCCATTAAAGCCTGCCCATAGATCGGATAGTACGATTTTGATGAAATGCTGAAATGTCTATAGAAGTTGATAGAAAAAATAAAAAAATTTTACCTGAGATATGACATGGGTATTTAAATGCCCAACAGGCTTTGGTGTAAAGATTTTATGTTAATGTGAAACAGTCGTAAGCTTATTTGAATTATCTTTTCTACGAAGTGGCAGCATTTATTAAATGTCATTATTATTCTTGCTTGACAAGGAGTTCTTGTGATTTATTTGTTTGTTATTTGATTGTAATTTATCATTTGAATCCGTGAAATAATTCGTCGACAGAAAGTACTCGCTGCTACCGAGTTGCAGGCTATTTTAGATGGTTAATCTGATGAAGAGAGTGATGGAGAAGAGGTATTTGGCCAATACGCAGACGCGGTTGATATCATCATAACACCACCCGATGACGTCGATGCTGTTAGTGACAATGAAGACTTGGAGGAAAATGTTCAGTTGTTGTGCGATGAAGCCGAGCTGCCTCGTGATATTGCTGGACAGTTCGAAATGGAGTGTGTTTACGCTGATGGCAACAAACACATGCCATCTGGCGCTGACGATGATTATAAGGAAGCCATAAATCCACCCGAAGAAGATGATACGCCGGTGACAAAGCGTTGTATGAACAGATTGGTGCCATGAAACCTGTGCAGCTTTGGGAACTGTTCAGCGATGAGGAGGTGTTGAACCTGTTGGTAATTTCCACCAACGAATATGCTGCGGCGAACAATTGTCCATCGTTCATTACAACAAGAAGCGAAATGAAAACTTTTTGGGAGTGCTTTATATCACCGGCTACCACACCATCCGCATACACATGATTATTAGTCAAATCGAGAATCGTTAGGATGCGCATTGATTAAAAAATGTATTTCGAGGGACAGATTCAAACGAATCAAACATTTCATCCACGTGTGCGACAACTCAGCATTGGATCCGAAAAACAAATTTGCAAAAGTCGCACCATTGAATGATTCATTAAACAAAAAATTCCTTCAATTCGGTATATTCTCTCACAGCCTTTTGTTTGATGAACAAATGATTGCTTACTACGGCCGGCATTCGTGTAAAATGTTTATCAAGGGTAAACCAACCCGTTTCGGTTATAAGTATTGGTGTTTGACGTCGGCAGAAGGTTACTTGTATAAGCTCTTTCCATACGCTGGTGCATCGGAATAGGAGGCACAAGTCACAAGCTAATGACTCGTTTGTGGAACGATAGAATTTTCTCTTTGGAAATGCGAAAAAAGCCTCGCGGAACGTCTGACTTTTGTTTCGATAAGAACAATTCTATTCTCGCGGTGCGTTGGAACGATAACTCGGTAAGAAATATTCCATTTTTATATATTTATTTATTTTAATTTATTCTTTTCTTGCAGGACCTTATTATCAAATTTTCTAAGCCAAACACCATTGGTCCGCGCAAAAAGGTATGATCGCAAGCAACGAAAATGGTTATGATTGAACAGCCCCACCAGATCAACCAATACAATCATGGCATGGGAGGTGTGGATCTTTTTGACAATGCAATCAACAATTACCGAATTCGAATTCGGGGCAAGAAGTGGTATTGGCCATTAATTACAAATGCGTTCGACGCGGCTATGGTAAATGCGTGGAAAATACATTGCCTTTGTCACAAATATGACAAGATGCCAGTGATTTCACAACACGAATTCCGAGTGGAGGTGTGTGAATCGATTATGATGAAGTCACATTATCATCACCCGGGCAGAAAGTCGGCTTCAGGGGTGCAAATGGCAATGCGTTACGATCGTTTCGATCATTTAATTGAAAAATTAAAAACTCGACACCGTTGTCCGCAATGTGGTGGCAAAACAGAATATGGTTGCTTTAAGTGCCAGGTGAACATGCTTCCTAGATTATCACAACGGTGTTGAACCAGATAAGACTAAGATAAGTAAATCTCAGTAAATGTATATTTCTTATGTATATTCCTTATAAACTTAATGTTTTTTTAATAAAACAACAAAAATTTCGAATTAAACGCGCTTTTTATTCACTCCAAACGAAATTTTTCCATATAGCAAAAATTGGTATTTTTGGTACACACCATGGGCTGTCGGGTATTTAAATACCCATTTACATTAGTACAGGTGTGACTGCCAGGTATGTTGACATATCACTGCCGTTTTTTTTTAGTTGCATAGAAGATACCTTAGTCTTGCTGGAAAAGGTGTGCGTTAACCGTTTTTCCCATTTTCATATTTCTGGCAGCACTTTTCCTGAGCATTTTCCGACAGAAAAAACACGATTTCCACCTGTACGAAACTTAAGGTAAACCGCGAAAAATTACACCATTCTTTTTTTTATGTAGACCCATTCTGTCTCCCTACCATAAAAAAAAATTTAGAGCAATATCTTTCATATAGCTCTCGCTACAATTTTTTACGTGTCAACACTTTCTTGTGTATTTAAATACCCATTAGGCAGTAATGAGTTAAACTATATTTAAAACAGATACAAAAAATTATGCGATTACATTAAATTACCTAGTCGTTATGAAATTTTTTGCTAGAAGTGCACCTTTTTGGAAATTTCGAGTTTAGGTATTTTTACGGAAAAAATCCCAAAAATGTAAAACTTCAAGTTTTGTAAAAAACACCGATAAATGGACATATAATAGTTTCAGTTTTAACATAAGTTGCCTATAATACAATATTATTGGCGTAAATTTCTTGGATGCGATACAAGTAAGTTTCTTGGCCTCTGTTTTCTCATTCGAAGTAAATTCGTAAAAAGAGAAAAAAAAAATACGTCGAAAACATCAAAACAAAAATAAAAAAAAGAAGAAAAGCAGTAATGTTTGTGATCTAAAAAAGATAAAATTGTCCACTTATTAGAGCTCCGTGTCCGCTTATGGGATATTTTTTCATAGATAGACATGTCCGCGTCCGTTTATCGAAAAGTCTGTGTATGGGAGAGCATTTTCTATGGTAAAAACCAAAAATTGATAGTTCCAAAGAATGTGTCCGCTTATAGGAAATATACCCTTGTTAAAGCGCCCAGCTATGGGAGCTTTCACTGTGTATACAAAATTTCATTACGATCTGACCCCAAATGTCTACTTCAGAGTGTCCTTAAAAATAACATTTCTAAAAATAATTTATATCGCAGTAAGCAAGATAAGGATCAATAATTTTAAGATAGAAAAGTTCATATTCAAAATTTGATCTTGACATAATAATATCTTCCTTCCTAGTCAATTTCAATAGATTTTTTCAAATTTATCCTTAGATATGCAAGACCAAAAAAAATTGTAATTCCTCAAGCTATCGAAAATGTATACACGTCCAAATATTCTTTGGAGTATCTATTTTAGGAAAAAGTCCCCCAAAAACCTCCAATTCAAAAATTTTAAACAAAATCCTCCTATTTTTTCAATAAAGCAAAGAAGCAAAAAAGCAAAAACGCTTTTTTCAGGCGAATTCTGTTGTATTGAACTACAACTTTTTAATTTAGTTCGTTGCTCTCAAAAACTCAATCAAAAACTAACGTGTTCGAACTATAACTACGCCCACTTTTCAGAAATCATTATAGTTCCTAAGTTGTTCATGTTTTTATAATGAAGCTTTTTGTGTGTGTTCTATGAGACCAAGTGGTGGTCGCTTTATGCATAAATGTTGCCACGCCTTCTTTTACCGCCCTTCTATGCATACAAAATAGGAATGTCGGAATACTGACTATAAAAATTACAGAAGGTTTCACAGTATAACTTTTTGCCGCAAATAAACCATGGAATATATCGTCGTTGAGCGTGCAATGCCGCGTATACATATATGAAAACGTTCGGCGGATACGCGGTATTACACGCCTAACGACGATATATTCCATAGTTTATTTGCGGCAAAAAGTTATGCTGTGAAACCTTCTGTAATTTTTATAGTCAGTATTCCGACATTCCTATTTTGTATGTATAGAAGGGCGGTTAAAGTTCCAACGACGATATGTTCTATAGAGCAGTGATCCGATTATTTCTTTCTTCAGTCTTGAGTGAGTCTAAATACAAAAAATAAAAAGTTTTGGGGTTAAGCCAACAAGTAAGAGATTTACTAGCAATTCCTCAAACATCTTAATAGTTTGAGTGTATCTCTGTTAAGTTACCAGGTATCATTCAAACATTCAAGATTCTAGAAATCAAAATATCAGATGATGCATATATATATATTAAAATGTAGGTTGTATGAATTTAAAGATGATGAATAAATACAAACTTAAAAAATAAATAAAAATTAAAAACAAAATAAATTCTCACCACCTCGTGGTAGACCCTGGAAATTACACTGGATTTTGTTCATATTATTTATCCATATAACTACAACACTTTATAAAAGCAGTGTTTTAAATTTTTATGTTTAATAGGATATAGGCGTGGTTGAAGGCGAATTTGCAAATATTTTCGTCAGTCATCTTATATAGTCGATTTAAATTTATATATCAAATTTTGTTGGTATACGACGACTCCTTCTTATTCCTATGCAAATTTCGTATGTCGATAAGAGCTCAACTGCATGTTTATGTAAAACGAAACGAAGACTGAATGTTGTGAAAGAAACGAGTAACAATATTTTTTGATATGGAAAAATGTTTTTCCCAACACTTTTGTAACACAGTAGTGATATTCTCTATGTCTAGTATAATTGCATGAGAGTACGGATTGTAACAATCCAATACTAAAATATCCAATGGATCGGGAGCACCCTATTGTACAAGAGTAGCATAATAAAATCAATAGCTCAAAGAACTCTATAATGAGCTGCACTTCATGCTCATTCCACCGTCTGTTTGCCTGCTCTGTCATTTTCTTCTCTTTCATTACAATCACATGGTTGCATTTCATAAACTATTCTTCATAGCATCGCTGTATAAATGGGTTTCAGTATAGCATACTGCAGGGTTTCTTTTACTTGTATGTTGTTGAGGTAGTGCACGGATTGTATATTTTCTATTGTTGCACCGTGCAACGGGCATATCCTAGACATAGAGAATACCCCAAGTGAGTATATAATTTAACTTACGACCGATTTATATATAGGTACTGATTACACAGCTAAACAAAATGGCACTTTTAAAAAGTGTTAGAACATACGATAACCAGTTAAGGATTAGTTTTGAATCAATTATCAGAAATGGTGTCCGTTTTTCGCCATTAGCTCCAGTTAAGGAGGCATAAGCAAAAATCTGAGAAATAGTTATTTTTCTTATAGTTCAACTATATATTTTTAGCACATTGACCAATTTCGATCGTCATTAAATATTTTTGTGAAGATTTCTGAAATATGCATCCAAAACTCATAAGGAATTGATTTTTGTATGTGCTGCAAAATTTTCACTTTTCCTCTGTGATATCAGTAAAAAATTGTTACCTTAAACTTTGTATATTATTCTGTCTATAAACAAGTGACTTGCTATTTATTGATTTCGTTTCTTTCAGTTCTTCATATAATGTACTTTGTTTAATTTTTTTTTGATATTCTAACAACGCTTAAAATTTTTTATTATTAAATATTACATATTAATTGTTTTCAACTTACCAGAGGCTTGCTGCAGTTATTGCCTTGCCTTTTTCTTTAAGTCACAAGTTTTTGTGTGTGAATCAACACGTAAACGCACTCACTTAATTCCAAACGGTCCCATCCGTGCGTCATATACAGTTCGAAACAATTTTTTTAATTTTAAAATTTATTTTTATTTTATATTTCATTTATATACTTGGATATATTTTTACTTTTATATATATATATATATTAAGGCGGGCCGATTTATTTTTCGACAATTTCCCTATGATTTCCGTATTCTATGGGTTATTCCATGAAAATTTGCCAAAGGAACCATACCTCCATCGTTAAAATCGAGTCCCCTACTTTTTGTTGGTAGATTTTTTCCCAAATTGACGTTCGTATGAAATATTACCTACACGTTCACATCCATAACTCAAAAACTATCGATCGGGTTTAATCGCCAGTAGGCGCGTTGGAAAGGTGAGCTCATTTTGATTAAAAAAAAATCTCCAACATTGGTCCAACGGTTCAAAAGTTACGGGCATTTTTGTCTAGATTTTGGAGCATTTTTCCATTTTTTTCATGATTTTGTCCAAGAATATTACTTTCATGGCCATTTTTTTGGCTCAATTTTTTTGACTTACGAAGCTTACGAACCTTACGTTACGACTGGACTGATTTGCGCTTTACATTATTGGCATATTTTTTCACAGGGTGCACACCCTGTGTTATGTTTGTTTATTTCTTTTTGTTTTTAGTTTCTTTATAGACTTCTTTATTTTTGTTTGTTTATAATATTCCAGTGTATGCTAGTTTTGTTTGAGCGTCATTTCAGTGAAGTGTTACTTGAAATAACTAACAAATAATCAAACTATTTTGAAATTTAGAAAAGATTTAAAGGTAAGTGTAAAAACATTGCTAACTATTATAGTTAATAGTTATATTATTATTCTATGAAAAACATATTTAATTCTTTTAGTGACGGTTTAAAAAATGGATTCAGAGCCTGGTTCATCGCAAAATCCAACAGATACCCAACGCAGTAGTTTGCAACATTTGGTCTCTCATGATGTTTTTTCTTTTGGCGTGGCCTGTGAATTACCTGATATTAATCTGTCAACTAAACGAGATATATTGAAGTACTCTTTTTTCTTGGCCGAACGTTCAAAAGCCCAAAGCAAAATGTTTTCCTATAAAACATTTACTCCCCAAGTAGCAGACAGATTGTTAGAAATTTGGAATCAACTTAATATTGAACTTATACTCAAAGGTAGCATCATTAGAAAATTGAATAATTTGCTTGACGCATATAGTAATGCAGATAAACAACGAGTAAAACGCGCAACAGAATTCAAAAAATTCGTAGAATCAACAATCCAATTATTCAACATTGGAAAATGTAAATGCAACTTGAAAGAAAACGACTGCTCATGTGGATCTATCCCAGAAAACTTAAAAGATTTCTTGCGTGATCAATATAATGACAGAATACAAACGATACCGGAACACGATAGTGGAAGTGAAAAGACGATACCAACGACTATACCAACAATCCCAGTGAGCAACGATCCTACATACGAACCACATTATGACGAAATGGAAGTTGATGTGAGAGGAGGTTCAGATTTAGTTCTACCACCACAAACATACACTCCCAGATACAATACTAAAAACTATGCAATGATGTGTGACAGATTTGGTGTGCATGACAGAATGGGATCAGCATTGGCAACAGCTCTGATGGAAGACCTGGGCGTAAAAGATGCTCATGACAATCTTGTCATCATGGATAAAAGTAAACTTCGTAGAGAAAGAGAAAAATGGAGACTAGACGCACTCCGTAAGCGGTATGATGGCTCGAATTTGATATCATTTTCATTCGGCGGCAGGAAAACTGTAGAAAAAATTTATGAGAAGTTGCATCCAAGGATGGTTAAAGAACCTCATCTAGTTGTTTTGAGGGAACCAAAATCTCAATTGATAGGCTACACAAAACTAGAAAGTGAAACTGCGGCAAGCAAAATCAACAAATTGATCGGATTCTTCCAAGAAAAACAATTGTCTCTCGATTCATTAATTGCCATATCCGCTAATGGTGAACCAACAAATACTGGCGTACACGGTGGAATTTTGCGACTATTCGAAAAACAGTTAAAGAGACCACTGGACTGGTTTGTGTGTCTTCTGCACTTTAACGAGCTTCCATTTAGACATTTGTTTGACACTTTAGACAAATCAACCACCATCAGCTCAAAAATTGCTGATTGTGAAAATCTTCCGGTATGTAATTTTTATAGCTGATTCTTTACCATTTTTCATTCTATTTTTTAGCTTTTATGTTTTCTTTTCAGGTGGTAACCGATTTTGAGGAAATCGCTTTGGAAAATATGCCTCCTGGTGATTTAAATCCAGAAGAATTATCTACCGATTCGAGGTACTTGATGTTAATGGCCAATGCAATTTCTAATGGTGTGGTTCCTGCGGATTTGTCTCACATAAAACCAGGGCCAATTGCACATTCTCGTTGGCTGACCAAAGCCAATAGATAGTTACGGTTGTATGTGACAACTAATAATCCAACTGAAAATTTAAATATTGTAGCTAACTACAGGGTTGTCCATATTCGAAGCGCCCATCTGGCAACTCTGTAACTTTCCGCAGTGATGCCAAATCGACTAATGACATACCGCGTTTGAAGCGTCATTCCAAGCAAATGTTTACAATGGAACTGTACACGCCACGCGAACGCTCTAAAATTGTTGAAATTTACATTCAACAAAACAAGTCAATAGTGAAAACTCAACGTGCTTTCAAAAAATGAGCGATGAAGCTCATTTTCAGTTGAACGGAACGGTAAACAAACAAAATTGCTGTATTTATGCCACTGAAAATCCACAAAAGATTCAAGAGGTACCTCTTCACGATGCAAAAGTCACTGTTTGGTGCGGCGTTTGTGCTAAAATGCTCATTGGGCCGTTCTTTTTCGAAGATGATAATGGCCACAGAGTTACTGTCAATCAGGAGCGTTATCGCGATATGATAAACAATTTTTTCATGCCAATCGTTCGTCGAAAGCGTATCAGGCACTACTGGTTTCAACAAGACGGCGCGCCACCACACACAAGCCGCACTACAATCGATTTTTTGAAGCAATTGTTCCCTGACCGTTTGATGTCAAAAAATGGTGATTTCGATTGGCCGCCAAGATCACCAGATTTAACGCCTCCAGACTTCTTTTTGTGGGGTTATTTGAAATCAAAGGTTTACGTCAACAAGCCAAAGACCCTAGAAGAGCTGAAAACCAACATCCGTCAAGAAATAACCGCCATTCCCATCGAAATGTTGAAGAAAACCATGGAAAATGCTGCAAAACGGGCACAATATGTCGTAGAGGCCAATGGCGACCATTTACGAAATATCATATTCAAGAAATAATGTAAGCAAATCTACTTGAACCCAATTAAATGATATTTATGACGAACAGACAAAAAATTGTGGTTTCTTTGATTTATTTAAAAATAAAATGGGCGCTTCGAATATGGACAACCCTGTATATAATAAAAGTATACACGCCAATGTATTTCAATGTTAAGTATTATAGCTCTGCCGCATACGGTGTACATTACTTTTTAAATTTATTACTTGGACACGATTTTTACCACCAAATTTACTTGGAGTTGTAAATACAGTAATTCAAGATAATCCATATTTTGCACACTCAGAAAATATCTTGCTATCTATGTTGTTTGATGATATAATGGAAAAACGAAACATTGCTATAAAGAAGATTTTACATTACCGAAGAGATATCGTCGACCCAACGGAACTTAGAGTTTATAAAAAATCTCTTATAAACTTTAATTGTACGGAATATACAAATATGATTGATTTAAATGACGATACCATTTTATTCGAACCACCGTTTACGCAAAGTTATTCGTATGAACATTTGGAGGGATATTTAAATTACGAAGTGCCACCGTTCGATGATCCACAAATTCCTTTACACATTCAAGGAACGGTGAGACATGTCCAATTGCTGGCTGCCACTGCTAAACGAGTTGCAGGAAATAATGTAGAAGGCGCTATGGCGACGACATTAGAGAGCCGTACGAAAACACCAAGACTTGAAAGCAAACAAGACTTTCAGAAAAAATAATGTTTTTTTTCACATTTTGTCTTTTACTACACTCAAATTGAATATTTTTTTTTTTGATAATAGGTTGATAGATACTTTATTATCTCTTAATTTGAATTTTTGTAGAAAAAAATTAAAAGGGAAAAAAAAATCAAAAAGTTGGTTTTATGTGTTATTTTGTTTTAGCAATATCGCATGAATTAATCAACCGAATTCGATAAATTTGGGCTTAAACTCTTCGTTTTGAATTGTAAATTGAATTAAATAAGCCAAGATTGAGCCAAAAAAATGGCCATGAAAGTAATATTCTTGGACAAAATCATGAAAAAAATGGAAAAATGGTCCAAAATTTGAACAAAAATGCCCGTAACTTTTGAACTTTTTACCAACAAAAAGTAGGGGACTCGATTTTAACGATAGAGGTATGGTTCCTTCGGAAAATTTTCATGGAATAACCCATAGAATACGGAAATCATAGGGAAATTGGTGAATTTTTTCACTCCCTACAAATCGACCCGCCCTAATATATATATATAAGGTTTAAGGGAGGTTTTACCTAATTTTGTCGAAATTTTATCTAAAGAAAGGATTGTAAAATAACGGACAGAGATATTTGAATTAAACTTTTTAATTAATATAAGAAATGAACTGAATTATTTTAACTGGGACCAACTATCAGTCTTGGATTTGGACGATGCTGTTTCGTTTTTCTATCAAAGTATATTTTCTGTACTTGATACTTTTGTTACAAAAATAAAAAACGAAACAAACTATCTGAACCGTGGCTTGATCCCAATCTTAGGCAACTCAGAAATCAAAGAAATAGTCTCTACAAACTCATTAAAAACACTGACATTGTAAGTGGTGAAGTAAAGGCAAGATATGCAGAGCTGTATAAAGAGTTTTTAGTAAAGTCTGAAGAAGCATATAAATTTTACACCAACTAGATTGGTGAAAGAATTATTAATGGCCCTAAAAAATTTTTCGACTTTTTAAACGTCAAGCGTAAATCGGCCAGATATCCTACAACCATGTTTAAAGGTCATGTTTCTTCTTCCAACCCACAAGTGATAAGTAATCTCTTTGCACATCATTTTAAAGAAGTATTTCGTCCTCCTTCAACCCCAATTCGTGCCCCGTTACTGTATCCCAACACGTCCCCTTTGGTTTACACAGTCAATATTACACAAGAGGACATAATTAATTTTATAAATGAATTAGATCCCTACAAGTCTACCATTCAGGACCTTATACCACCACTTCTCCTCGTTCAGTGCCTAGCTCGATTAATTACACCATTACATGTTATTTTTAATAAGTCTTTGCAAACAGGTGTTTTTCCATCTTTTTGGAAGTCATCTCATCTTACACCAATTTATAAGAATAGCGGTAAGAGAGCGATCAAAAACTACAGATGTATTGCCTTATTGTCAACTATTCCTAAGCTTTTTGAAAAAATAATATGTTCTTAGCTCACTGAAATAGTTAATCCACACTTAAATGAACAACAACATGGTTTCCTAAAGGACGATCAACCACTACAAACCTCACAATGCTAGTATCAGATGTTCTTAACGATATGGAAAAAGGTCATCAGATAGATGCCATACATACCGATTTTAGTAAAACATTTGATCGATTTTTTATCTTAACTAAAAAATTAGAAAAATTCGGTATATCAGGTTCTTTGTTGAAATGGCTTATATCCTATCTTAGTGGAAGATCCCAACTTGTTAATTTTCAGGGTACTCTATCAGGCGTACCTCAAGGAAGTCACCTTGGTCCACTCCTCTCTAACATATTTATTGCAGACATTTCTGAAGTTTTGTATGATATCCCACATCTTTTATACGCAGACGACTTAAAAAGGTACTATGTCATTAAATCTGATGTGGATACAGTTTTCTTACAGAATAAACTTGTTTCCCTGGAAAATTGGTGTAATCAAAAGAAGCTATCTCTAAATGAAAATAAATGCTATGTTATAAGTTATTCTCGTAAAAAAGAAATGCTTTATAGTAGTTTTGAGCTAAATGGGGTTGAACTAAAAAGGATCAATTACATTGCAGATCTTGGGGTTATCCTAAATTTTAGGCTGCGCTTTAATCTTCACCTTGATCATATTATATACAGGGCAAACAAGTTTCTCGGATTCATTAAAAGACGTGCAAACGAATTCAAGAACGTCTGGGTAACTAAAACCCTATATTGCACACTAGTGCGTCCAATTCTTGAATTTTGTTACACAGTATGGAACCTAAGTTTTGAGGTACATAGTGATAAAATAGAATCTATCTAAAAACAATTCTTACTTTTTGCCTTGAAAGACATGTACGACCCTCGGGACTATAGAAACCTGCCACCATATGTTCACAGACTGAAAGCCATTAACTTAATGCCGTTGTCAACAAGAAGATCGCTGCTCTGTTCATGTTTTATATTTGATGTCATTGCCCGAAACATTGACAGCGAATATATTTCCAACAAAGTAACAATTAATGACCCAACAAGGAGAACTAGGCATACAAGATTTTTGAGTGAATCACAGCACCACACCACGCACGCTTTCTACGAACCAATTTACAGATGTTGTATGATATTATTACTATCAGCTAGCACTACCTACCACCTACGTCTAAATACATATTCAAGCGTACCCTATCCAATCACCTCTTTCCACCCTAAGCATCTATCCTTATCACGATCACCAACCACCATCCATGCCTCTTTAACTGTTCCCTATTAATTATAAGTAGCACAGTAGTTTAAATATTCATCTTTTCTACTACTTTGTATAACATATGTTAGTATGTAAGTTCCTTCTGCTTTTTCTTTTCTTTTTTTCTCTCCTTTTCTTTTTGACGTGTTCTTGAATTCATGTCATTCAGGTGGGCGGATTACATTCACTTCGATTTGCATGTCTTTGCACACCAAAATAAGGAAAGGGGTGAGGAAAAAAAAAATAAAAAACAACCTGTTAGAATAAGTATATTGCCTTGCTTGGCCAAATAAATAAATAAATTTTTACATTTTTATTAAATTTAAAGAAAAAGTTTTTATATTTTTTGTGTGACCTTATTTCCACGTGACAGAGGCGTAACTCCAAGTCATCCCGAAACTATATATTTCAACTCTTACCAAATTCTTGTTTTTTCCAGATTATACAAAGTCAAGATATCCTGCACAAAATATTGGGACTTATTTTTTTTTCAGCGATGCAGTTACGCCTCTATCACGCGGGAATGAGGTCACAAAAAAGAAAAATACAAATTTTTTCTTCAAATTTAATAGAAATGTAAAAATATAAAAAGTTTGACTCAAATATCTCTCCGCTATTTCACAGTCACTCCTTAAAAACCAACTAAAATTACGAAAAAATAGGTAAAACGACCCTTAAAGAATTATATAAAACGGGGTTTGTTAAACCAATCAACACACTATCTGAGGGACAATTACCAAGCGAGATGTTTTTAATAGGTCTTAATTCCAAACATGTATTTTAATACGCTTAAATACGTATAACGTGCACTGCAATATATCAAGATGTGCAATCTATATGTACTCTGTCAGATAAAGGTGTGATAATATATCAAATTTTAAACTGTTTTACAGCTGATATTCATTCACGTTATTTAATCATTTTTTCAACTATATTCGATGTATTCAGTCTGTTTATTCCTCTTTATTTTGAAGTATCTCTGTAGGTTTTTTGGAGTTTCACAAGCATTGATGTTATTAATTGCAAAATGAGTTAGTTTTTTTATTTTATTTTGTTTTTACTGTTTTTTCTATCACCTATATACGTATAGCTAATACGACCTACCATACTCCTTTTTTGAATTTTTTACTCGCTGTACTTCTTGTATCGAAGTAAAGTACTTTTTTATTTGTTGTACTTCTTTTTGACATCTTTTTGACAATTTTTTCATAAATCAATTCAAAGTACACATCTCTAACTACTTCAAAAATTTATTTTATATCACTATCTTCTTTAACTGGAAAAATTCAGTTTGTCTGTTCTTATGTTAGTTTCGTTGCTTCTGCATCGGCTCATAAGTTTTTGAAAAACGGTTTTTCACAAAATTTATTTATATTAAGGTGACAACCGAAATTTTGACTTTATTCATAAATTTTAAAATTTTTAAATTTTATCGTTTTTTATCGATATATTTAATTTTAAATCGTTTTAAAATTTTAACATGCTTTTATTGGTTTTTTAAAGTGTACTTTTATATTTTCTTTGACTTGATTTTACATTAATTTGAGTATAATTATTTATATTAAAGTAGTTTCGTCGAAAAAAAGGTGTGTTGTTTGGGAAAGCACCCAGCCTTGCATATTCATCTGAAGAAAAAAAATTAAATAGCATGTAGGCTTAATTGTAGTGCACTAACCTATAATATTAAAATAAAACGAATAAAAAATGGCGGACTTATGAAAACAAAAATTGTAAAATCGAACTTTTTGTTATTTGTTAAAAAAAATGAGCTTGTTGAAAAATTTATTGTTTTAAAGGTTCTGGATCTAGCTATGTATGTCTTAAAAAACGGGTGAAATTTTTAGCCAAGTCAGCTGAATAGTTTTTAGTCAGTGCTATCCAGAAGTTTCGAAAACGTAGTTTCAAGAAAAACGTGTTTAAAGTTTTTACAGCACTTTCATATACACTACAGCGCGCTTTCTTCTTTGGGCTGTAACTTTAAAAATATTTTAAATTTCAGTCTGAAAATTTTAGAGCATACATATTTTTAAGATTTAATTTTTATATTTTATTGCGTAAAATGTTAAAAAAAATTATATTTTGAATTCTTCACGCTAAACTACTACCATAATAAGCAATGAATTGTAAGCTGGATCTAGTTTTAAATTTCTTATAATATAATCTTCTTGTTCAATGGATTTATTTATGCATCTTTTCATATTTTCGTATTTTTTTTTTGTGGGTGTACTTCTATTTTTTATTTCTATATTTATTCTTTGTACTTCTTTTGTACTTATTTTTAAAGTCTGTGCATGTACTTCTTTTTGCTTTGAAAATGTTGGTCACATAGCGTATAGCATAACTTTTTTGAAGATATAGTTAATTGAAGAATCAAACACTTTACTAGGTGAACTTCGAACTTAAATAAGGTGTCACTAGTGGCGAATCAGGAAGTGGGGGAATCCATGTTTTATTAGCTAACAACTGCAGTCATTAAATTGTCGAAAAGATACGCACTTCTTTCAAAGTGTGCTTGTGCATTGTTATGTGTGTTTGGGCTAAACATCCACGCGTACCGTTCGTTGGTTGTTATTATAAAAACTTATCACAAAATATTTAAAAGAGAAAACTATCTGATTCGAAATATTCATGATAATGCAATGGCTTATTATGTGTGTGTGTCCATATGTTTCGCAGCTATGTAGGTAACAATTATGTACGTAGTACTACATACATGCATTAAGCATATGGCTATAAAAACTATGTATGTCGTATATTCAATGAAATACTCTGGCCGACACGTTCCACAGAGGTGCGCGCGGTGGCGGCGGGAAGAAAAAAATATCAAAACTACTTTATGCGCACGATACACGCAGGTGCACAGACGCGCGTATACGTACAGACAGTTGGGTATGTGTGTACGAAAGTAAATGATTTATCAAAACAAAACCGTTTATGACTTTTCAGCAAGAGCGCGCGCGCGGATAAAACGTCGTCGATGTTTAATATTGCTGCGATGACGCGCGAGTAACTCGGGTCTTTGGTTTTGTGTCAATGCAGAGTGAAGGCTCTTCAAACACTAACGCAAGATGTAGTAAAAGCAACGGATTCAATGTGGAATTATTACGAGAGTACAAATGAAACCGGTGTGGTGTGTTTTGTTGTTGGATAATTGAGTTAGTATAAACAGAATAGAAGGTAGGTTTTCAGTGGCGTGTTTTCGGAAGATAAATAGCTACATATACTTAATAAACATTTCTAGACTCCACCATAAAGTCCAAGTTGGATCACATCTTTAAAACGCAGAATGTAAAGCATTGCAAATTTAATAAATTAAAATACTAGCAACTTTCATGTTTCATGAGATACGGCAAAAATCCAACAAGTTTTCAATTTCGATCTAACAAAACAAAATGTGTCATAACTAAAAAGAAATTTTCTTTGGAGATGCAACCGATAGTGATTTGGCCGGATACCGGATATCAGATATCTGGCGAGCTGCAAGGCCGAATTGCCGAATAGCAGTTGGCTGGATGGTAGGTCCATTGCCTCGTTGCCACCAAATAAAATATATTTTTAATTCGACACGCTACAATATGCGGATGAACCAATATACGGATGGCCATTTGTTTATGGCAAATAATTTCTAAAATAAAAAAATCTAAGTAATTTTTACTCTTATAAAATTTTTGACTTATGGCAATAGTAATGGCCGATACACATTGACTGCGACTAGCGACGAACGCCAATTTTCAAAAAATAGAACGCATGTTTTCTTATGAAGATGTATTTTTTGAAGACGGCACGACAAAGAGAGAACACGACCACAATTGTTGCTGCCGCAGACTTCAATCTATTTCTAATTTGATAGACGACAAGAGCGAACATAGCAGAGTTTTTTTTTATGTTTTGTTTGAAATACTGATTGTCGCTGTTGCTTTCATTATAATCAAGTCGTCGAGAATACTGCGACATTTTTCTCTGACTTCAAGTTTTCGTTTTGTCGGTGGACGACTGTTGCAGTCAATGTGTATCGGCTATAACGGTGACATCTCACGACTCGTTTCAATGAAGTAGCAGATGAAAAGAATATTCAGTGTCGCGATCAAGAGAAAAATCAAATTTCAACCGCGACTGAATATCTCTTGAAGGAAATTAAATTGATGGCGGTCGTGATCCTAACGCATGGTGGTCAATTAACTCAATTAATTCATCATTAAAGTGAACACTAAAAATGTAATCTAATTTTTCTTAGTAGATGCTTTGTATATTTTTTTTACTTTTTCAGATATCAATAAAAGCCGCCGTAAATAGAAGCTGATATTAACATAACAAAGATTATTTATTTTTCTCTATTTATTTATTTGGTTGCTAAACTTTAACAGATTTTAAAGCAAATTAAAATTCTAAAATATAATACTGATTAAAATTCAAAAATAAAAAATACGATTTTGATTGAAATTAAGTATTATTAACAAATTAAAAATTTGTTTAAATAAAAAAGCCGAGTCAAAACGATAGCACCAGACAGCATAGCAGGATTGCGTTTTCAAGACAAATAAGGTCACGTTATCAACATTATAAATATCGCGTTATCAAGACAAACAAGGTTAAGTAAGCATAAATTTTTGTATCCTGACCTCGGCGAAGTCGTGTGGCAAACAAGGTCTCATACCCAATAAATCAACACTCCAATAAAATTAGACATAATATACAGCATTTTGTTTTCCTGAAGCCGAAATTAAAATATATTTAATTTAACATAATTTTGGCTTCAGGAAGGATTTAATTTAATTTAATTTAATTTAATTTAATTTAATTTAATTTAATTTAATTTAATTTAATTTAATTTAATTTAATTTAATTTAATTTAATTTAATTTAATTTAATTTAATTTAATTTAATTTAATTTAATTTAATTTAATTTAATTTAATTTAATTTAATTTAATTTAATTTAATTTAATTTAATTTAATTTAATTTAATTTAATTTAATTTAATTTAATTTAATTTAATTTAATTTAATTTAATTTAATTTAATTTAATTTAATTTAATTTAATTTAATTTAATTTAATTTAATTTAATTTAATTTAATTTAATTTAATTTAATTTAATTTAATTTAATTTAATTTAATTTAATTTAATTTAATTTAATTTAATTTAATTTAATTTAATTTAATTTAATTTAATTTAATTTAATTTAATTTAATTTAATTTAATTTAATTTAATTTAATTTAATTTAATTTAATTTAATTTAATTTAATTTAATTTAATTTAATTTAATTTAATTTAATTTAATTTAATTTAATTTAATTTAATTTAATTTAATTTAATTTAATTTAATTTAATTTAATTTAATTTAATTTAATTTAATTTAATTTAATTTAATTTAATTTAATTTAATTTAATTTAATTTAATTTAATTTAATTTAATTTAATTTAATTTAATTTAATTTAATTTAATTTAATTTAATTTAATTTAATTTAATTTAATTTAATTTAATTTAATTTAATTTAATTTAATTTAATTTAATTTAATTTAATTTAATTTAATTTAATTTAATTTAATTTAATTTAATTTAATTTAATTTAATTTAATTTAATTTAATTTAATTTAATTTAATTTAATTTAATTTAATTTAATTTAATTTAATTTAATTTAATTTAATTTAATTTAATTTAATTTAATTTAATTTAATTTAATTTAATTTAATTTAATTTAATTTAATTTAATTTAATTTAATTTAATTTAATTTAATTTAATTTAATTTAATTTAATTTAATTTAATTTAATTTAATTTAATTTAATTTAATTTAATTTAATTTAATTTAATTTAATTTAATTTAATTTAATTTAATTTAATTTAATTTAATTTAATTTAATTTAATTTAATTTAATTTAATTTAATTTAATTTAATTTAATTTAATTTAATTGAATTTAATTGAATTGAATTGAATTGAATTTAATTGAATTTAATTTAATTTAATTTAATTTAATTTAATTTAATTTAATTTAATTTAATTTAATTTAATTTAATTGAATTGAATTGAATTGAATTGAATTGAATTTAATTGAATTTAATTTAATTTAATTTAATTTAATTTAATTTAATTTAATTTAATTTAATTTAATTTAATTTAATTTAATTTAATTAATTGAATTGAATTGAATTTAATTGAATTGAATTTAATTTAATTTAATTTAATTTAATTTAATTTAATTTAATTTAATTTAATTTAATTGAATTTAATTTAATTTAATTTAATTTAATTAATTTAATTTAATTTAATTTAATTTAATTTAATTGAATTGAATTGAATTTAATTTAATTTAATTTAATTGAATTGAATTTAATTTAATTTAATTTAATTTAATTTAATTTAATTTAATTAATTTAATTTAATTTAATTGAATTTAATTTAATTTATTTAATTAATTTAATTTAATTTAATTTAATTTAATTTAATTTAATTTAATTTAATTTAATTTAATTTAATTTAATTTAATTTATTTAATTTAATTTAATTTAATTTATTTAATTTAATTTAATTTAATTTAATTTAATTTAATTTAATTTAATTTAATTTAATTTAATTTAATTTAATTTAATTACTTTATTTAATTAATTTAATTTAATTTAATTTAATTTAATTTAATTTAATTTAATTTAATTTAATTTAATTTAATTAATTTATTTAATTTAATTTAATTTAATTTAATTTAATTTAATTTAATTTAATTTAATTTAATTTAATTTAATTAATTTAATTTAATTTAATTATTTAATTTAATTTAATTTAATTTAATTTAATTTAATTTAATTTAATTTAATTTAATTTAATTTAATTTAATTTAATTTAATTTAATTTAATTTAATTTAATTTAATTTAATTTAATTTAATTTAATTTAATTTAATTTAATTTAATTTAATTTAATTTAATTTAATTTAATTTAATTTAATTTAATTTAATTTAATTTAATTTAATTTAATTTAATTTAATTTAATTTAATTTAATTTAATTTAATTTAATTTAATTTAATTTAATTTAATTTAATTTAATTTAATTTAATTTAATTTAATTTAATTTAATTTAATTTAATTTAATTTAATTTAATTTAATTTAATTTAATTTAATTTAATTTAATTTAATTTAATTTAATTTAATTTAATTTAATTTAATTTAATTTAATTTAATTTAATTTAATTTAATTTAATTTAATTTAATTTAATTTAATTTAATTTAATTTAATTTAATTTAATTTAATTTAATTTAATTTAATTTAATTTAATTTAATTTAATTTAATTTAATTTAATTTAATTATTTAATTTAATTTAATTTAATTTAATTTAATTTAATTTAATTTAATTTAATTTAATTTAATTTAATTTAATTTAATTTAATTTAATTTAATTTAATTAATTTAATTTAATTTAATTTAATTTAATTTAATTTAATTTAATTTAATTTAATTTAATTTAATTTAATTAATTTAATTTAATTTAATTTAATTTAATTTAATTTAATTTAATTTAATTTAATTTAATTTAATTTAATTTAATTTAATTTAATTTAATTTAATTAATTTAATTTATTTAATTTAATTAATTTAATTTAATTTAATTTAATTTAATTTAATTTAATTTAATTTAATTTAATTTAATTTAATTTAATTTAATTTAATTTAATTTAATTTAATTTAATTTAATTTAATTTAATTTAATTTAATTTAATTTAATTTAATTTAATTTAATTTAATTTAATTTAATTTAATTTAATTTAATTTAATTTAATTTAATTTAATTTAATTTAATTTAATTTAATTTAATTTAATTTAATTTAATTTAATTTAATTTAATTTAATTTACTTTACTTTAATTTAATTTAATTTAATTTAATTTAATTTAATTTAATTTAATTTAATTTAATTTATTTAATTTAATTTAATTTAATTTAATTTAATTTAATTTAATTTAATTTAATTTAATTTAATTAATTTAATTTAATTTAATTTAATTTAATTTAATTTAATTTAATTTAATTTAATTTAATTTAATTTAATTTAATTTAATTTAATTTAATTTAATTTAATTTAATTTAATTTAATTTAATTTAATTTAATTTAATTTAATTTAATTTAATTTAATTTAATTTAATTTAATTTAATTTAATTTAATTTAATTTAATTTAATTTAATTTAATTTAATTTAATTTAATTTAATTTAATTTAATTTAATTTAATTTAATTTAATTTAATTTAATTTAATTTAATTTAATTTAATTTAATTTAATTTAATTTAATTTAATTTAATTTAATTTAATTTAATTTAATTTAATTTAATTTAATTTAATTTAATTTAATTTAATTTAATTTAATTTAATTTAATTTAATTTAATTTAATTTAATTTAATTTAATTTAATTTAATTTAATTTATTAATTTAATTTAATTTAATTTAATTTAATTTAATTTAATTTAATTTAATTTAATTTAATTTAATTTAATTTAATTTAATTTAATTTAATTTAATTTAATTTAATTTAATTTAATTTAATTTAATTTAATTTAATTTAATTTAATTTAATTTAATTTAATTTAATTTAATTTAATTTAATTTAATTTAATTTAATTTAATTTAATTTAATTTAATTTAATTTAATTTAATTTAATTTAATTTAATTTAATTTAATTTAATTTAATTTAATTTAATTTAATTTAATTTAATTTAATTTAATTTAATTTAATTTAATTTAATTTAATTTAATTTAATTTAATTTAATTTAATTTAATTTAATTTAATTTAATTTAATTTAATTTAATTTAATTTAATTTAATTTAATTTAATTTAATTTAATTTAATTTAATTTAATTTAATTTAATTTAATTTAATTAATTTAATTTAATTTAATTTAATTTAATTTAATTTAATTTAATTTAATTTAATTTAATTTAATTTAATTTAATTTAATTTAATTTAATTTAATTTAATTTAATTTAATTTAATTTAATTTAATTTAATTTAATTTAATTTAATTTAATTTAATTTAATTTAATTTAATTTAATTTAATTTAATTTAATTTAATTTAATTTAATTTAATTTAATTTAATTTAATTTAATTTAATTTAATTTAATTTAATTTAATTTAATTTAATTTAATTTAATTTAATTTAATTTAATTTAATTTAATTTAATTTAATTTAATTTAATTTAATTTAATTTAATTTAATTTAATTTAATTTAATTTAATTTAATTTAATTTAATTTAATTTAATTTAATTTAATTTAATTTAATTTAATTTAATTAATTTAATTTAATTTAATTTAATTTAATTTAATTTAATTTAATTTAATTTAATTTAATTTAATTTAATTTAATTTAATTTAATTTAATTTAATTTAATTTAATTTAATTTAATTTAATTTAATTTAATTTAATTTAATTTAATTTAATTTAATTTAATTTAATTTAATTTAATTTAATTTAATTTAATTTAATTTAATTTAATTTAATTTAATTTAATTTAATTTAATTTAATTTAATTTAATTTAATTTAATTTAATTTAATTTAATTTAATTTAATTTATTTAATTTAATTTAATTTAATTTAATTTAATTTAATTTAATTTAATTTAATTTAATTAATTTAATTTAATTTAATTTAATTTAATTTAATTTAATTTAATTTAATTTAATTTAATTTAATTTAATTTAATTTAATTTAATTTAATTTAATTTAATTTAATTTAATTTAATTTAATTTAATTTAATTTAATTTAATTTAATTTAATTTAATTTAATTTAATTTAATTTAATTTAATTTAATTTAATTTAATTTAATTTAATTTAATTTAATTTAATTTAATTTAATTTAATTTAATTTAATTTAATTTAATTTAATTTAATTTAATTTAATTTAATTTAATTTAATTTAATTTAATTTAATTTAATTTAATTTAATTTAATTTAATTTAATTTAATTTAATTTAATTTAATTTAATTTAATTTAATTTAATTTAATTTAATTAATTTAATTTAATTTAATTTAATTTAATTTAATTTAATTTAATTTAATTTAATTAATTTAATTTAATTTAATTTAATTTAATTTAATTTAATTTAATTTAATTTAATTTAATTTAATTTAATTTAATTTAATTTAATTTAATTTAATTTAATTTAATTTAATTTAATTTAATTTAATTTAATTTAATTTAATTTAATTTAATTTAATTTAATTTAATTTAATTTAATTTAATTTAATTTAATTTAATTTAATTTAATTTAATTTAATTTAATTTAATTTAATTTAATTTAATTTAATTTAATTTAATTTAATTTAATTTAATTTAATTTAATTTAATTTAATTTAATTTAATTTAATTTAATTTAATTTAATTTAATTTATTTAATTTAATTTAATTTAATTTAATTTAATTTAATTTAATTTAATTTAATTTAATTTAATTTAATTTAATTTAATTTAATTTAATTTAATTTAATTTAATTTAATTTAATTTAATTTAATTTAATTTAATTTAATTTAATTTAATTTAATTTAATTTAATTTAATTTAATTTAATTTAATTTAATTTAATTTAATTTAATTTAATTTAATTTAATTTAATTTAATTTAATTTAATTTAATTTAATTTAATTTAATTTAATTTAATTTAATTTATTTAATTTAATTTAATTTAATTTAATTTAATTTAATTTAATTTAATTTAATTATTAATTTAATTTAATTTAATTTAATTTAATTTAATTTAATTTAATTTAATTTAATTTAATTTAATTTAATTTAATTTAATTTAATTTAATTTAATTTAATTTAATTAATTTAATTTAATTTAATTTAATTTAATTTAATTTAATTTAATTTAATTTAATTTAATTTAATTTAATTTAATTTAATTTAATTTAATTTAATTTAATTTAATTTAATTTAATTTAATTTAATTTAATTTAATTTAATTTAATTTAATTTAATTTAATTTAATTTAATTTAATTTAATTTAATTTAATTTAATTTAATTTAATTTAATTAATTTAATTTAATTTAATTTAATTTAATTTAATTTAATTTAATTTAATTTAATTTAATTTAATTTAATTTAATTTAATTTAATTTAATTTAATTTAATTTAATTTAATTTAATTTAATTTAATTTAATTTAATTTAATTTAATTTAATTTAATTTAATTTAATTTAATTTAATTTAATTTAATTTAATTTAATTTAATTTAATTTAATTTAATTTAATTTAATTTAATTTAATTTAATTTAATTTAATTTAATTTAATTTAATTTAATTTAATTTAATTTAATTTAATTTAATTTAATTTAATTTAATTTAATTTAATTTAATTTAATTTAATTTAATTTAATTTAATTTAATTTAATTTAATTTAATTTAATTTAATTTAATTTAATTTAATTTAATTTAATTTAATTTAATTTAATTTAATTTAATTTAATTTAATTTAATTTAATTTAATTTAATTTAATTTAATTTAATTTAATTTAATTTAATTTAATTTAATTTAATTTAATTTAATTTAATTTAATTTAATTTAATTTAATTTAATTTAATTTAATTTAATTTAATTTAATTTAATTTAATTTAATTTAATTTAATTTAATTTAATTTAATTTAATTTAATTTAATTTAATTTAATTTAATTTAATTTAATTTAATTTAATTTAATTTAATTTAATTTAATTTAATTTAATTTAATTTAATTTAATTAATTTAATTTAATTTAATTTAATTTAATTTAATTTAATTTAATTTAATTTAATTTAATTTAATTTAATTTAATTTAATTTAATTTAATTTAATTTAATTAATTTAATTTAATTTAATTTAATTTAATTTAATTTAATTTAATTTAATTTAATTTAATTTAATTTAATTTAATTTAATTTAATTTAATTTAATTTAATTTAATTTAATTTAATTTAATTTAATTTAATTTAATTTAATTTAATTTAATTTAATTTAATTTAATTTAATTTAATTAATTTAATTTAATTTAATTTAATTTAATTTAATTTAATTTAATTTAATTTAATTTAATTTAATTTAATTTAATTTAATTTAATTTAATTTAATTTAATTTAATTTAATTTAATTTAATTTAATTAATTTAATTTAATTTAATTTAATTTAATTTAATTTAATTTAATTTAATTTAATTTAATTTAATTTAATTTAATTTAATTTAATTTAATTTAATTTAATTTAATTTAATTTAATTTAATTTAATTTAATTTAATTTAATTTAATTTAATTTAATTTAATTTAATTTAATTTAATTTAATTTAATTTAATTTAATTTAATTTAATTTAATTTAATTTAATTTAATTTAATTTAATTTAATTTAATTTAATTTAATTTAATTTAATTTAATTTAATTTAATTTAATTTAATTTAATTTAATTTAATTTAATTTAATTTAATTTAATTTAATTTAATTTAATTTAATTTAATTTAATTTAATTTAATTTAATTTAATTTAATTTAATTTAATTTAATTTAATTTAATTTAATTTAATTTAATTTAATTTAATTTAATTTAATTTAATTTAATTTAATTTAATTTAATTTAATTTAATTTAATTTAATTTAATTTAATTTAATTTAATTTAATTTAATTTAATTTAATTTAATTTAATTTAATTTAATTTAATTTAATTTAATTTAATTTAATTTAATTTAATTTAATTTAATTTAATTTAATTTAATTTAATTTAATTTAATTTAATTTAATTTAATTTAATTTAATTTAATTTAATTTAATTTAATTTAATTTAATTTAATTTAATTTAATTTAATTTAATTTAATTTAATTTAATTTAATTTAATTTAATTTATTTAATTTAATTTAATTTAATTTAATTTAATTTAATTTAATTAATTTAATTTAATTTAATTTAATTTAATTTAATTTAATTTAATTTAATTTAATTTAATTTAATTTAATTTAATTTAATTTAATTTAATTTAATTTAATTTAATTTAATTTAATTTAATTTAATTTAATTTAATTTAATTTAATTTAATTTAATTTAATTTAATTTAATTTAATTTAATTTAATTTAATTTAATTTAATTTAATTTAATTTAATTTAATTTAATTTAATTTAATTTAATTTAATTTAATTTAATTTAATTTAATTTAATTTAATTTAATTTAATTTAATTTAATTTAATTTAATTTAATTTAATTTAATTTAATTTAATTTAATTTAATTTAATTAATTTAATTTAATTTAATTTAATTTAATTTAATTTAATTTAATTTAATTTAATTTAATTTATTTAATTTAATTTAATTTAATTTAATTTAATTTAATTTAATTTAATTTAATTTAATTTAATTTAATTTAATTTAATTTAATTTAATTTAATTTAATTTAATTTAATTTAATTTAATTTAATTTAATTTAATTTAATTTAATTTAATTTAATTTAATTTAATTTAATTTAATTTAATTTAATTTAATTTAATTTAATTTAATTTAATTTAATTTAATTTAATTTAATTTAATTTAATTTAATTTAATTTAATTTAATTTAATTTAATTTAATTTAATTTAATTTAATTTAATTTAATTTAATTTAATTTAATTTAATTTAATTTAATTTAATTTAATTTAATTTAATTTAATTTAATTTAATTTAATTTAATTTAATTTAATTTAATTTAATTTAATTTAATTTAATTTAATTTAATTTAATTTAATTTAATTTAATTTAATTTAATTTAATTTAATTTAATTTAATTTAATTTAATTTAATTTAATTTAATTTAATTTAATTTAATTTAATTTAATTTAATTTAATTTAATTTAATTTAATTTAATTTAATTTAATTTAATTTAATTTAATTTAATTTAATTTAATTTAATTTAATTTAATTTAATTTAATTTAATTTAATTTAATTTAATTTAATTTAATTTAATTTAATTTAATTTAATTTAATTTATTTAATTTAATTTAATTTAATTTAATTTAATTTAATTTAATTTAATTTAATTTAATTTAATTTAATTTAATTTAATTTAATTTAATTTAATTTAATTTAATTTAATTTAATTTAATTTAATTTAATTTAATTTAATTAATTTAATTTAATTTAATTTAATTTAATTTAATTTAATTTAATTTAATTTAATTTAATTTAATTTAATTTAATTTAATTTAATTTAATTTAATTTAATTTAATTTAATTTAATTTAATTTAATTTAATTTAATTTAATTTAATTTAATTTAATTAATTTAATTTAATTAATTTAATTTAATTTAATTTAATTTAATTTAATTTAATTTAATTTAATTTAATTTAATTTAATTTAATTTAATTTAATTTAATTTAATTTAATTTAATTTAATTTAATTTAATTTAATTTAATTTAATTTAATTTAATTTAATTTAATTTAATTTAATTTAATTTAATTTAATTTAATTTAATTTAATTTAATTTAATTTAATTTAATTTAATTTAATTTAATTTAATTTAATTTAATTTAATTTAATTTAATTTAATTTAATTTAATTTAATTAATTTAATTTAATTTAATTTAATTTAATTTAATTTAATTTAATTTAATTTAATTTAATTTAATTTAATTTATTTAATTTAATTTAATTTAATTTAATTTAATTTAATTTAATTTAATTTAATTTATTTAATTTAATTTAATTTAATTTAATTTAATTTAATTTAATTTAATTTAATTTAATTTAATTTAATTTAATTTAATTTAATTTAATTTAATTTAATTTAATTTAATTTAATTTAATTTAATTTAATTTAATTTAATTTAATTTAATTTAATTTAATTTAATTTAATTTAATTTAATTTAATTTAATTTAATTTAATTTAATTTAATTTAATTTAATTTAATTTAATTAATTTAATTTAATTTAATTTAATTTAATTTAATTTAATTTAATTTAATTTAATTTAATTTAATTTAATTTAATTTAATTTAATTTAATTTAATTTAATTTAATTTAATTTAATTTAATTTAATTTAATTTAATTTAATTTAATTTAATTTAATTTAATTTAATTTAATTTAATTTAATTTAATTTAATTTAATTTAATTTAATTTAATTTAATTTAATTTAATTTAATTTAATTTAATTTAATTTAATTTAATTTAATTTAATTTAATTTAATTTAATTTAATTTAATTTAATTTAATTTAATTTAATTTAATTTAATTTAATTTAATTAATTTAATTTAATTTAATTTAATTTAATTTAATTTAATTTAATTTAATTTAATTTAATTTAATTTAATTTAATTTAATTTAATTTAATTTAATTTAATTTAATTTAATTTAATTTAATTTAATTTAATTTAATTTAATTTAATTTAATTTAATTTAATTTAATTTAATTTAATTTAATTTAATTTAATTTAATTTAATTTAATTTAATTTAATTTAATTTAATTTAATTTAATTTAATTTAATTTAATTTAATTTAATTTAATTTAATTTAATTTAATTTAATTTAATTTAATTTAATTTAATTTAATTTAATTTAATTTAATTTAATTTAATTTAATTTAATTTAATTTAATTTAATTTAATTTAATTTAATTTAATTTAATTTAATTTAATTTAATTTAATTTAATTTAATTTAATTTAATTTAATTTAATTTAATTTAATTTAATTTAATTTAATTTAATTTAATTTAATTTAATTTAATTTAATTTAATTTAATTTAATTTAATTTAATTTAATTTAATTTAATTTAATTTAATTTAATTTAATTTAATTTAATTTAATTTAATTTAATTTATTTAATTTAATTTAATTTAATTTAATTTAATTTAATTTAATTTAATTTAATTTAATTTAATTTAATTTAATTTAATTTAATTTAATTTAATTTAATTTAATTTAATTTAATTTAATTTAATTTAATTTAATTTAATTTAATTTAATTTAATTTAATTTAATTTAATTTAATTTAATTTAATTTAATTTAATTTAATTTAATTTAATTTAATTTAATTTAATTTAATTTAATTTAATTTAATTTAATTTAATTTAATTTAATTTAATTTAATTTAATTTAATTTAATTTAATTTAATTTAATTTAATTTAATTTAATTTAATTTAATTTAATTTAATTTAATTAATTTAATTTAATTTAATTTAATTTAATTTAATTTAATTTAATTTAATTTAATTTAATTTAATTTAATTTAATTTAATTTAATTTAATTTAATTTAATTTAATTTAATTTAATTTAATTTAATTTAATTTAATTTAATTTAATTTAATTTAATTTAATTTAATTTAATTTAATTTAATTAATTTAATTTAATTTAATTTAATTTAATTTAATTTAATTTAATTTAATTTAATTTAATTTAATTTAATTTAATTTAATTTAATTTAATTTAATTTAATTTAATTTAATTTAATTTAATTTAATTTAATTTAATTTAATTTAATTTAATTTAATTTAATTTAATTTAATTTAATTTAATTTAATTTAATTTAATTTAATTTAATTTAATTTAATTTAATTTAATTAATTTAATTTAATTTAATTTAATTTAATTTAATTTAATTTAATTTAATTTAATTTAATTTAATTTAATTTAATTTAATTTAATTTAATTTAATTTAATTTAATTTAATTTAATTTAATTTAATTTAATTTAATTTAATTTAATTTAATTAATTTAATTTAATTTAATTTAATTTAATTTAATTTAATTTAATTTAATTTAATTTAATTTAATTTAATTTAATTTAATTTAATTTAATTTAATTTAATTTAATTTAATTTAATTTAATTTAATTTAATTTAATTTAATTTAATTTAATTTAATTTAATTTAATTTAATTTAATTTAATTTAATTTAATTTAATTTAATTTAATTTAATTTAATTTTAATTTAATTTAATTTAATTTAATTTAATTTAATTTAATTTAATTTAATTTAATTTAATTTAATTTAATTTAATTTAATTTAATTTAATTTAATTTAATTTAATTAATTTAATTTAATTTAATTAATTTAATTTAATTTAATTAATTTAATTTAATTTAATTTAATTTAATTTAATTTAATTTAATTTAATTTAATTTAATTTAATTTTAATTTAATTTAATTTAATTTAATTTAATTTAATTAATTTAATTTAATTTAATTTAATTTAATTTAATTTAATTTAATTTAATTTAATTTAATTTAATTTATTTAATTTAATTTAATTTTAATTTAATTTAATTTAATTTAATTTAATTTAATTTAATTTAATTAATTTAATTTAATTTAATTTAATTTAATTTATTTAATTTAATTTAATTTAATTAATTTAATTTAATTTAATTTAATTTAATTTAATTTAATTTAATTTAATTTAATTTAATTTAATTTAATTTAATTTAATTTAATTTAATTTAATTTAATTTAATTTAATTTAATTTAATTTAATTTAATTTAATTTAATTTAATTTAATTTAATTTAATTTAATTTAATTTAATTTAATTTAATTTAATTTAATTTAATTTAATTTAATTTAATTTAATTTAATTTAATTTAATTTAATTAATTTAATTTAATTTAATTTAATTTAATTTAATTTAATTTAATTTAATTTAATTTAATTTAATTTAATTTAATTTAATTTAATTTAATTTAATTTAATTTAATTTAATTTAATTTAATTTAATTTAATTTAATTTAATTTAATTTAATTTAATTTAATTTAATTTAATTTAATTTAATTTAATTTAATTTAATTTAATTTAATTTAATTTAATTTAATTTAATTTAATTTAATTTAATTTAATTTAATTTAATTTAATTTAATTTAATTTAATTTAATTTAATTTAATTTAATTTAATTTAATTTAATTTAATTTAATTTAATTTAATTTAATTTAATTTAATTTAATTTAATTTAATTTAATTTAATTAATTTAATTTAATTTAATTTAATTTATTATTTAATTTAATTTAATTTAATTAATTTAATTTAATTTAATTTAATTTATTTAATTTAATTTAATTTAATTAATTTAATTTAATTTAATTTAATTTAATTAATTTAATTTAATTTTATTTAATTTAATTTAATTTAATTTAATTTAATTTAATTTAATTTAATTTATTTAATTTAATTTAATTTAATTATATTTAATTTAATTTAATGTAATTTAATTTAATTAATTTAAGTTAATTTTTAATTTAATTTATTTAATTTAATTTAATTAATTTAATTTAATTTAATTTAATTTAATTTAATTTAATTTAATTTAATTTAATTTAATTTAATTTAATTTAATTTATTTAATTTATTTAATTTAATTAATTTAATTTAATTTAATTTAATTTAATTTAATTTAATTTAATTTAATTTAATTTAATTTATTTAATTTAATTTAATTTAATTTAATTTAATTTAATTTTAATTTAATTTAATTTAATTTTAATTTAATTTAATTTAATTTAATTTAATTTAATTTAATTTAATTTAATTTAATTTAATTTAATTTAATTTAATTTAATTTTAATTTAATTTAATTTAATTTAATTTTATTTAATTTATTAATTTAATTAATTTATTTTAATTTAATTTAATTTAATTTAATTTAATTTAATTTAATTTAATTAATTTAATTTATTTAATTTAATTTAATTTAATTTATTTAATTTAATTTAATTTAATTTAATTTAATTTAATTTAATTTAATTTAATTTAATTTAATTTAATTTAATTTATTTTATTTAATTTAATTTAATTTAATTTAATTTATTTATTTATTTAATTTATTTAATTTAATTTAATTTAATTTAATTTATTTAATTTAATTTAATTTATTTAATTTAATTTAAATGTAATTTAATTTAATTTAATTAATTTAATTTAATTTAATTTATTTAATTTAATTTAATTTATTTATTTTATATTTAATTTAATTTAATTTAATTTTTAATTTAATTTATTTAAGTTAATTTAATTTAATTTAATTTAATTTAATTTATTTAATTTTTAATTTAATTTAATTTAATTTAATTTAATTTAATTTAATTTAATTTAATTTAATTTAATTTATTATTTAATTTAATTTAATTAATTTAATTTAATTTAATTTAATTTAATTTAATTTAATTTAATTTAATTTAATT
>OY986435.1:129871991-129989491 GCA_963920525.1 Dichetophora obliterata
TTCTCAAATAACTTTTTGATTGCACTTAATTTTGCAATTCCTCGATAGTTAGAAACATCTATCTTGGAGCCAGATTTATGAAAGGGTATAATACAGGGTAGCCCTTATTCGAAGCGCCCATCTTGCAACACTGTAACTTTCCGCAGTGATGCCAAATCGACTAATGACATACCGCGTTTGAAGCGTCATTCCAAGCAAATGTTTACAATGGAACAGTACACGCCACGCGAACGCTCTAAAATTGTTGAAATTTACATTCAACAAAACAAGTCAATAGTGAAAACTCAACGTGCTTTCAAAAAATAAATAAAGTGAAAAGTGCGCCTTCCAAGAAAACAATTTATCGTTTGTATGAAAGATATACAACTGGTAATACTCTTGGTAACCCAAAGAGGCCAAATAAAAAGCGACCAAGGCGATCGGATGAGAATATTGCAGCCGTAGGATCCAGTATTGAGCAGTCACCAACAACATCCCAAAATCGCCGTTCTCAGCAGCTCGGCATTCCCCGATCCACTTTACAACGAATTTTACGTGTTGATTTGAATTTGTTTCCGTACAAAATTCAATTGGTAAACAAATTGTTGCCTACCGATAAGCCACGTCGATTGGAATGGGCCCAAAGAGTCATCGAAATGGCTGAAGAAGACGAGCAATTTTGGCATAAAATTATCATGAGCGATGAAGCTCATTTTCAGTTGAACGGAACGGTAAACAAACAAAATTGCCGTATTTATGCCACTGAAAATCCACAAAAGATTCAAGAGGTACCTCTTTACGATGCAAAAGTCACTGTTTGGTGCGGCGTTTGTGCTAAAATGCTCATTGGGCCGTTCTTTTTTAAAGATGATAATGACCACAGAGTTACTGTCAATCAGGAGCGTTATCGCGATATGATAAACAATTTTTTTATGCCAATCGTTCGTCGAAAGCGTATCAGGCACTACTGGTTTCAACAAGACGGCGCGCCACCACACACAAGCCGCACTTCAATCGATTTTTTGAAGCAATTGTTCCCTGGCCGTTTGATGTCAAAAAATGGTGATTTCGATTGGCCGCCAAGATCACCAGATTTAACGCCTCCAGACTTCTTTTTGTGGGGTTATTTGAAATCAAAGGTTTACGTCAACAAGCCAAAGACCCTAGAAGAGCTGAAAACCAACATCCGTCAAGAAATAACCGCCATTCCCATCGAAATGTTGAAGAAAACCATGGAAAATGCTGCAAAACGGGCACAATATGTCGTAGAGGTCAATGGCGACCATTTACGAGATATCATATTCAAGAAATAATGTAAGCAAATCTACTTAAACCCAATTAAATGATATTCATGACGAACAGACAAAAAAATTGTGGTTTCTTTGATTTACTTAAAAATAAAATGGGCGCTTCGAATATGGGCAACCATAAGAATCCTTCCATATAATAGGAAAATAACCACTATGCAAGGAAATATTAACACGGATATATTTGCTAGAGGAGTACACAGGTTTGTAGCACATTGCTTTAAAATACAGCTTGGAATTTTATCAGGGCCGGTCGTAAAAGAAGATTTTACTTGTCGAAGATAACACATGACAATATTTGGGTCTATTACAGGAGTTTCAAAAGAGTTAACTGGCGGGAGAAAAAGATACACCGTGCTAGTATTAAATGGTATATCGGAGTAAGTTGATTTAAAGAAGTTTGCAAACATGTTAGAAATCACATTGTCACAAGATGATTCTTCCTGATTGAATTTCAGAAGGGGTGGAAAACTGGTGGCTTTACGTTTTGAGTTAACAAAACTATAGAAAAGTTTTGGATCATCTTTAAATTGAGATTTTATGTTAATTATATAAGCAGAATAGCATTGTTTATTTAATAGTTGATATCTATAACGACAAGAAGAATAGGAAGCAAAGTCTAAACTAGAACCAGATTTTTTATATTTTTTAAATAAACGATTTTTTAAATTTTTAAGTGCCCTTAGATCATTTGTTAGCCAGGGTGGATTTAAAGGATGGGAGAAACACCTTTTTTTTGGGACGGAAAATAAGAAACACCTTTGCAGAGTATCATTGAAAAAGTGTACAGAAGATTCGACGTCATAATATGAATATGATGTTCCGCTAGTTAAAATTGGAGACCAATCAGTCTGAGAAAGTAAGGAAGAAGTAAGGAAAGGTTTTACATAGTCCGTTTTCTTAAAATTATAAACTTTTTTATTTCGCGCATCAGATGTTACTTTATCTTCTTTTTCGTGGGGGAGTTAAACTGTTATTTCAAGAGTTGGATGATGTACATCTTCTGGAAGAGATACGGGATTCGAACAATGGAGATTAACAGTAGTGCATCTATCTACGAATACAAGGTCTAGGGTTCTGTGGTTTATATTTAAAATATCATTGACTTGTTGAAGACACAGATCAGACAGCTTATCTAAGAAGTCGTTTATCCAATCACTATTGGAAACAGGAGTAAGAAATGAAGAATCGTCAGACGATCTCCAAGTCACAAAAGGTAGGTTAAAATCACCCAGCACAATAAGAACGTCTTTATTTTTTAACAAATTATGAACTTTTTCGATGGCGTGTAAGTGTTTTAAATACATTGTTAAGTCACATTTAGGAGGAATGTAAGAGCAGGTAACAAATAATACTATTATTTAATTTAACTGCAACACAAATGAACTCAATGTCACTGGTGTCAAGAATTTTCAACTCTTTAGATACAAGCGAGTTTTGAACAGCTATCAAAACACCACCACCGATCTTATCATGATGATCTTTATAAAAAATTTGATATTTATTGCACATTATTTCAGAATTTAAGATATTAGAGCGAAGCCAAGTCTCTGTAAAAATTATAATGTTATATTCGAAATCAAAACTATTTATGAAAATATCGGAAAGTTTGGAGTTAAGACCCCTGACATTTTGATACACAAGCTCTAATTTAGACTTGCGGTTTATTAATCGTTTTTTTTTATGAGATTCAGGGCTATTTCGGGGACGCGGCAAATGTCCAACATTTACCGGTCTTGGATTGCTTTTAAATTCAAATTCGCGTACAATTGTGTTAGGCGGCCAAAAGTTTACATCAACTATGAAATTAAATAAATTTTCAGGAACTGTTAATCTAAAAGAAGTAATCGATCTTACATTTGAATATTTGAATTTATGAACCGAAAGATGCAAGGAACAATTCAACTTTGATTTAATGAAAAAATCTATATCAACCTCTGTTGTATCCGCAGCTAAGCGAGAAACAAAGAATGATTTAATAATAATAAACTGGCCATTTCAGCCCTTGGAAGGACTTTGACCTAGCTTCTATTGATCAATTGATCAAAGAATGATTTAGTTGGTGGAATTGCAATGATTGGCTTAGGTGGAACAGAAACCTGAGTAGTAAGAGGAACAACCTGGGAATCGACCAAAGTTGGTGAAAGAGAAACAGTTTGGGCATAAGACATGACTGGCAATGAAGGTGGAGGTGCCAGCACTGGCAAAGGAGCAGAAATCGATATGTTTGCTGTATTCGAAGTAGAAGTTAAAATAGGTGGAGGGGCTGTTATACCACCAATGTCCATGTCATCAGCAATGTCATGTACAGAAGAATGTAGAGTTGGAGTTGAATCCGTTTTTTGCTTACTAAGCAAAGACATGTGTTTTTTTTTCCTTTTGGGAGAAGGAATTGACTCTTCAATATATTTAAAATCGTCGAAAAGAGACTGATATTTGAAAAATTTTGCAGAAAGCGAAGAAAGTTCCTTACTTATTTCAGAGAAGCCTTGCTTTGTCTGCTTGAAAAGCTTGTAGAAGTTGATGTCAGCCAATCTACATTTCTCGCAAGACCAACGCAACCCTTTACCTTCCTCAATACAATCCGCAACTCGGCCCGTCACGCCTGCACATTTGGTATGAACAGCATTATCACATAACCAGCATGATAAAAGCCGCTCAGTTTCACCCCTTACAGAGCAGCCAGGCTTAGCACAGATCATATTAAAATAATGCAGATAAAATGACGAAAATAAGGCAAAAAAACAACACTGCACTTAAATGACAAGCAACAATTTTAACAAATTTTATCAATAAGAATAAAAAGAATAAAAGAAGCAAAATTAGCTTTGTAACCACCCTGTACTAAAAGTTCCAAAAAGTATACAGCGATTAACAAAAGTAAGTAGCAAAAATTTTAAACACAATTGATGCACAACTGCTATAGTAAAAATGAGACAAATAATCAAACAACGGAAACAAGCGAATGTGAATGTAAACACAATTTGTCAGAAACAAATTTTATTTTTCTTCATTAATAGAATTTAGTGGAAAAATAAACAAAAATTATAAAAACCTGACTGTAAAACGTCCTCAAATGTCCCAAAAAGTACAAGTTTACACAGAAATTAGACTTAAATATTCAAACACACTGGATTAACTTAAAAATTTTCGCAGCTAAGTTAACAATCTGTTTACAATGAGAGTTGATTGAGAACTGCAGGGAGGTTCTGGAATAAGTTAAGAAAATGTATTAAACCCAAAACAAATCTAATATACATGTACCTCTTTTATTTTATTTATTTATTCATACGTTTTGAATTAAAAAAAAACATTTCTTAAATCATTCAGATAAAAGGTATATTTCTGTACTCGATTGTAGGAACTTACAAGCTACTAGAACTGATCCATCTTAGAAAAAGAAATAAGTAGATTGGTATCAATGTAGTGGGAGATCCAGTGAAAAAGATCTCCCTTAGCGTGCGGGGAACATTTCGAAAATTTTAAATTCTTCGAATGATATGTGGATTTTGACCACCTAAATCCAAATCTGAAAAATTTCAGTCCGCTCTGTTTTTTCAGTTTTACAACAAAAAAAATATTAGTGCGATTCATGTTACTTCGTAAGTTTCGGTAAACCGCAACTTTTTTGACATGAACGTACTTATAAGAATTTTCGTAATTTTATTCGTAAACACTATTTTAACAACAATGATACACTTTGCTTTGTTTCCACATCACTCCATTGATGAATGGGGTTGCTCCGTTTACGCTTTGTTAAAAATGTTTGTATAAACAATAAAATATGTTTAGACTTTGTTTCAATAAAATACACTTCTATAAATGAATTCTTTTGTGAGTTTTTTTTATTTGCTAGAATTATTACACGCTTGAAAAATTAGGAGCACAAAACAGCTGACATTTGCATTTTGACAGAGTCCAGGTTACGTAGGCTTATTTACGACATACGAGACAAGTTCAGTGCGTAAAATGTAACGAGCTCCACTATCATCAAGTCCAAAAGTGTCATGGCTGGCAGAGATGCACTAGATGCACTATGCCACTATGCGCTTCGAAGAGAGTGCGCATCTACTGGGTCCCTAGCCACCAGGGCATTGAGCGAAACGAGATGGCAGATGGTTTAGCAAAGGAAGGCGCTGGGCTGGAATCAGAACTCGCAGAAGATGTACTTACTCTGCTACAAGAGTTGTACAGGAACCTCGAAAGAAGAGCCACACAAGCAGCGAATCGTAGATGGAGAGATACGACATCGTGCAAAATCTCAAAAATCATGTGCAATGCACAATGCAAAAAACGAACTCTGTTCATCTTGGCACGCCCGCGCAAAGATTGCAGGACACTAGTGGGCATGCTCACTGGTCACTGCATGACGGCAGCCCACGCGAGGAACCTTGGCATCACCACGGATGACAACTGCAGGAAGTGCAAGGAACCGGGCACAGTGGAGACCCTGGAGCACCAACTATGCACATGCCCCGCCCTACTTAGATCGAGACTGAAATAGCGAGGCTCATCGACGTTCCCGTCGCTTAAAGATAGAACCAAAGTACCTCTGGAATTCCTCCTAGGATTTGCGAATTCTACGCAAATCTTTAAAGACTTCAAATAAACACAAAGGTTACTTTTGTTCGCTATCGGTACCACTAAGGACCAGAATTGGTCTATGTGAGCCTTCACGAAGGCATCCGGATTAACCTAACCTATTGTTTAATATTAGGAAATTTTTGTACTCTTATTTTAAAAGTTGAAAACCTGGGGGCTCAATAGTAAATAATGCGATTTCATTTAAGGATATAGGCCTCACATTATTTAATTTATGAAACTATTAAGAATATTTGCTTTAGCAAAAAATTACTGAAATGAAAATTTTTTTAATATTTCGTACATGATACGAGAAAGATGTTTGCCCCATCTTTAAAATTAATTGGATTTTCTTATGTGTACAAGCGTGTGCCAACAGGTGTAGTGTGCGTATCATGTTAACAGAATTAGTACCAAAAACTATATAGGTTACATTTTATGTTCATTCTAGATTCCTTTATCTCTTTGCCACCCCCCTAGAACAAATCCTGTGGATGCCCGTGATCTCGGCTGAACTAGTGAAGCTATCCACCTTATATTCACACCATAGGTGTGTTTCCGTACATATTGTCGAGTAAAAGTCGAGTAAATTTTAAGCTCAGTGAGTAAAATTAAATATAAGAATAGTGTAAAAAGTACGGAAACGACTTCAAGCTAGTTTCAAGCACAAAAACAGCTGTTTACCTATCAAATGCAAACAGTGCCAATTTAAATTTGTCATTTTTGTTTTTGAAGCAAGCACAAAAATTTGCCGAGATTATTAAAAGCATTAATATTACATTTAATAATATTATTTAACATTTTATATGTTATTTAATAATTTGTAAATTTATTTTTCACCCCACAACATAAGCAAACAAGAAACCTAAATTTGACATTTGCTCAATCTTCTTGATACTTATTCTTATTTATGCTTGTTCTTATTGTAGAAATAAAAAGCAAACTACGAACTTGTCTGAACAAAGTTTATTGATGGACTGAATAATTAAAAAGAGAGTTGAGTAAGTTTAAGTTAACGAAAGAAGAAATGTAACATATACGTTGTATTAGGGTTGCCGAGTTGGTTTGTTTTCCAACACTCCTCCTCAATGTTTATGTGTCTTTAACATATTAAATTCAATTCAAAACAAATTAAGATTCTATTAATAAATTATGACATATTCAAGTAGTTAACAAATTTCATGTGTTTCAATTTTGACAAATTCTTTGTAAAAATATCCGCTGTCATCTCATTAGTAGGGCAATATTTAAGCTGGATTTCGCCACTTTTGACCACTTCTCGTATGTGATGATAACGTATATCAATATGTTTTGTTCTATTATGATATACCGGATTGGTTGCTAGCTTTTGTGCTCCTTGGTTATCTACATTGATGACAATTGGATCATTGTTCCAAAAATTGACTTCTTGCAGTAATCGACGTAAATAAATAGCCTCCTTAGCCGCATTCGACGCCGCCATATATTCAGCCTCGGTGCTGCTTAGCGCAATTGTGTTTTGTTTCTTTGATTCCCAAGAAATTGCAGATTTACCAAGAAAAAAAAATCCAGTATACGACTTACGGTCCAGTGCATCGCCTCCCCAATCTGCGTCAACGTAGCCCTCGACGTTCTTATTACCTGCACGATAAAACATTTTTAAATTTATACTACCTGCCAGATATCGCAGAATATGCTTTGCTGCTGTCATGTGTTCTATATGTGGATTTTTATTTCTCTGTGCAAGCTTAGAAACTGAATGCATTATGTCAGGTCCCGACGTTAAGCCAAGGTGCATGAGAGCTCCAACCAAAGACTGATAACTCGTAACGTTTGCTTCGCGACACTGATCATCGCATGCGACTTGATAGCCTGGTTCCAGGGGTACGGATGAAGTTTTGCAATTGTCCATTCCGTACTGATTTAGCAGATCTTTTATATATTGCTTTTGACTCAATGATATAGTGCCAAGTTCACCTTCACGATTTCGAATCCAAGAAAATGTTGCAACTCGCCTTTGTCAACCAATTCAAATTGTTCAGCAATGCATCTTTTCACCCTCATTAATTGGAATTTATCCTTGCAGGCTATGATGATGTCGTCTAAATAAACCGCTATTAATACAAATATATTTCGTGCGCTCAGTTTGTACAAGCATGGTTCATTCTTGCATGCCACAAATCCAATTTGTTTAAGCACTCCATCAAGTTTAAAATTCCATTGTCTGCCCGACTGCTTCAAGCCATAAATTGCTTTCTGCAATTTCAACACCTTCCTTGGTTGATTCTTATCCACAAAAAATTCTGGCTGTTGCATATAAATGTCATCCTCCAACTCGCTATTTAAATAAGCTGTACTAACATCCATTTGATGTAGATGCATTTTTTCTTCCACAGCCATTGCCAATAGCATTCTTATTGTGGCATACCGTACAACTGGAGAATAAGTTTCGTTGTAGTCAATTCCGAACCGCTGCTCACAACCTTTTGCTACAAGCCGTGCTTTATAGCGCTCTATTTTGCCACTTTTATTCCGTTTTATTGCGAAAACCCATTTACTTTTTATCACTTTCTTGTCTGGAGGTAGATCAACTAATTTCCACGTTTTATTAAGCTGCAATGCGGAGAACTCAACATCCATTGCTTCCTTCCATTGGTCACATTTTTCGCTAAACAGTGCTTCTTTGGCATCTTGAGGTACGTTTTCATTTATAATGTTGTTTACCATATTGTATTGTTTGGCCGGACGTCCGCGCGTACCTTTGCGAATAAGTTTTGGTCTCCCTGGGCCTGTTTTAGACGCTTGCGTAGGAACGTAGTCTTTATCTATCTCCTCCTGATTGTGGATTCCGTAGCTTAACTCACTTTCAGATGAACTTTCTTCATCCGCGGTTGTGTATGAAGCATCGTCGCTCGCTGGTTCTTCCTTGCCCGTTACACATAAAAATTTATCTTGCTGTTTCTGGTCTGCATCATCAATAAAAAATTGCCTTAGATTGATATTATTGTTATTCTGCACGTTTCCACGGTTTGCAAAATTTTCATTGAATAATACGTCCCTCTTTATAACAACCTTGTGAGTGTCCTTGTCGTACAACCGGTAGGCTTTAGACTCCATCGAATATCCAACCATTACGTATGGCTTGCCTTTAGCTTGGAATTTAGCGTTATTCGTTTTATTTAAAGCTACTGCAACTGAACCAAAAATTTTTAAATGGCTGACTGATGGTTTTCTGTTGTACCACACTTCGTAAGGTGTTTTATTTACTAAAACTTTCGTTCGACATCTGTTTCTGAGGTATGCTGCAGTTGAAATTGCTTCTGCCCACAAATTTTGATTTAAGCCAGCATGTGACAGCATGCACCGAGCCATTTCTATCAAAGTCCTATTTGCGCGCTCTGCCACACCATTTTGTTGCGGCGTATATGGCACCGTCAATTCACGTCGAATACCGTGCTGCTCCAAATATGTATCGAATTCTGCATTTACATACTCCCTTCCGTTATCGCTTCGAATCGCTTTTATTTTGTTACCCGTTTGTAGCTCAGCGTAGATCTTGAAGGTTTTAAACTTATCCAGTACTTCATCTTTGGCCTTTAAAATAAAAACAAATATATATCTTGATTTATCATCGATAAATGTTAGGAAATAGCGAGCACCACCAATTGACTTTATATTGACAGGACCACAAACATCAGAATGAATTAAATCCAATAATTTTTCTGATCTGCGTTCTGACATTTGAGGAAACGGCAAAACATGTATCTTGCCTATCATGCAGGTATTGCAACATGTATGGTCATCTTTATTTTCCAACTTCATACCAAGCACCATGGCATTTCGGTCCAACTCATTCAGACTTTGATAATTAAGATGGCCATACCTACAGTGCCAAACTTCATTGTTACTCACCGCATACAAGCTTTCTGTCTTCATATCGACTACAAACAAATTATTTTTCTTTGCTGCTTTTAAAATAACAAAGCCTTCCTTGTTTCTTATGAAAGCATGGTTGCTATTGAATTCAATTGTCATACCGTTTTCGGCTGCTTTGCTGATAGAAATAAAGTTCGCTTTCAACTCTGGAGAGTACAACACATTTTTCAATCGAATGTTTCCCTCCCTCATGTGCAGCACCACTTCGCCTTTTCCTATCGCCATCACTGACGCGTTTGCAGCTAACCAAATTTTCTCATGATACTCCTCAAACTTAACGAACATGTGTTTATTATTACACATGTGTGACGTCGCGCCACTGTCGATGTACCAGCATGTTTCGTTGATTGTGTGAGTATCAGTCAAAGCAATAATACCCATTACTGACTCTTTGTGTCTTGGCTTCTCTTTACATCTGTTCGCATAGTGTCCCTTCTTTCCGCATGCGAAGCATTTGCCGTTAAATTTTCTCTTCTCCTTTTTGTTTGTGAGATTGCTAATGTGGCTGCTTGCCGACCTTGCATTGAACGCTTGCTGTGAGTCGCTCTCGTCTAACGTTGTTTCTTGTTGCTTGCGTCTCTCCCCTTCTTCCAGAAGTTTAAGCTTCAATGCACTATACGTTGGCAAATTGTCACGCGTCTCCATCGCAATGACGAAGTTTTCAAACGATTTAGGCAGGCTAGATAAAATTATGATGCTTAATAGTTCGTCTTGCAGGGTGATTCCAACTTCTGTCAGCTTTTCCGAAATTCCTGTAAAATAATTTAAAAACTCCACAACACTTTCGTGTTCTTGCATCCGCCTGTTCAACAGTTGCTTGTATAATGCTACTTTCTGCACGGGACCTTTTGGCTTGTAAATCTCTGTCAGCTTGTTCCATGCCTCCGCGGATGTTTTGCAGCTCTTGATGTAGTGGAGTTGTGTAGCTTTAACGCTGAGTACTATCGTGGCCAGTGCCTTCTCGTCATCTGATACCCAAGTCGCAAGTTCCTCTGGGCCGTCAGGTTTACGCTCATTCACCACTTTCCAAATTCTTCCGTGCACCAAAACGCTGCGCATCTGTATTGACCAGGTCTCAAAATTCAACTCATCAAGTTTATCAATTGAATACAGCGATGCCATGTTCTTTAAATTATTTGATTCAACTTTATTAGAATATAATTCGAACCAGTTATAACAGGAAATCACAGTTATTTATTCCAAGCTTCTTGTGCCTGGGTCCATAACCTGTAGAAATAAAAAGCAAACTACGAACTTGTCTGAACAAAGTTTATTGATGGACTGAATAATTAAAAAGAGAGTTGAGTAAGTTTAAGTTAACGAAAGAAGAAATGTAACATATACGTTGTATTAGGGTTGCCGAGTTGGTTTGTTTTCCAACACTTATAATGCTTGAAGAAATTTTTCCAGCACACCTCGAGCAACTTTCGAGCTCCAGAGAGCGATTTTATGCTTGTTCTTCTAGCTAGTTTTGAGCTAAAAAAAGTACGGAAACAATTTTAGAACATTGCAAGTTGCTGCAGTCGAGTATGGAAACCGACCTCATATCTGTGTTCATAAGCGACAATAACTTAAGTCTGATTTCGAGGTTTCGAGGAATCTTGCTACAAAGTTTTTAAATCGCCATAAATGATAGTTTAAATGACATTTCCGGAATGTTTTTGTTTGTGTTAAACCCCTAGCTGACGCTGGGATCGCATTTTTCCAAAATTCTTATTTATGGATAGATTTTTCTCAAATTCAAACTTTATAGTATTTAAATAAAAATAAAGTTTTAATTTGAACCAGATAGGTGGCGCTGTGGTAAAGATATTTACGAAAATGTTAGCTATATAAAATTTTTGGTGCGCCTGTTTGTGATCGCATAACTTAGTAACGACTTGACCGATTGAGGTCATATTTGCACAGTAATTTTATTTTTGTTCATACTTATTGGCGGCACTGTTATCAAGTCAATTAAGGTACTATGACAGTGTGTAGCTATAAAAAAAACCATTTTAATAATTTTTTATCTAGTATTATTAATTTGAATGATTCGAATTTTTTACATAATGAAGAATTATTCATGAGGAAATAAAAAGTTTTTTGTCTTTATAGTTGTTGTTAATTTTCTACAGTGCGTTGAAGTTAGCGTGTTTAAAAATTGTTGCAATTGGCTTCTCGCCTCCAGCATTTATAGAGCATCTGAAAGTAAGAAATCAAAGTGCATTCTTGAGTTAAGGGCACTAAACCTACGCAAATAAATAAAAAATGGCATGCGTTGAAAAAATGTACAAAAAACCCCTTTTTTGCCGAAACTTTCAGCCATACAAAAAAAAAATATTAAAGTTGTTTGGCTTTTTATAGGTTTTGTGCTTCTGCTATCTATCTATAAGGATCACAATATATGTTTTAACTTTTTTTTCTATTTAATATTTTTTCTTAAATTTTGTATGCGTATTCTTAAGACCTTAAAGAACCATATTATTACGAAAAAAAAATGTATTTATAATTTTTTACACACTGTAATAGAACCTTAATATTTACACAACAGGACATATAACCCTTCACCAATATTGGTGTATACAGGAAGACGCAGAACAACGTTTGCCAGGCTATCTAGTTAATAAATAAATTAATAAATAAATACTTATTTATTCATTTATATGTCAATTTAGTTAGATTCATTTAATGTTATATTATATTACTTCAGACTATATTTTATTTTTAATGTTGTACGTTTCGATGACGTACGTTTTGAAAGAAAAGAGGTTTTTACCCAAATTTTTCGAATTTTTAAAGCAGAAATTTCAATCTTATGTGTTAAATAGCCACTTTTAGTTTTAGCTATGCTCTCTAAGTTTGGAATTCGTAAAAAGTTTAAGACTCAGCCTGCCTTACATGCAAATGACGTTATCTCATGATTTAATGATAAAAGCAAAATCTTCACAATTCCACGCAAAGTAATGTATTGATTTAATATCTTACATATAAACTTTGATATTCAAAACGTATTCTGAATTTTAAATTTGAAAATTTGCATTAAAACCACGAACCATAAACAGTGACGTCATCAAAATAATAAAGCATTCAAAACTGCGAAAACATTTTAACACGACTTTGGGTGTATTTTAATTTTGGCCCAGTCTATGTATTTAAATTAATCCTTACGTGTTCTAAAATGTAATAACAAAAGCAACCGAATTCTATAAGATTGTAGGAATGCTTTTATCTGCGTGTACAAACATATTTAAAAATAATAATTTTCGTTAAGAAATCTTAAACACTTAAAGAAATTATTCAAGCTGAGATATCTTCAACGTACACATTACATGCAAACATGTTTCGTTATTTCTTCAGCAAATTTTCTAAGGGTTTTTAAACACTTTTATATAAAAATATTTCCTTATAGAGAAAATGTAAAATGACCCGAGAGAGAATCAAAAGGGAAAACACGATATGAATATGTTTAAACAGTCATGAAAGGAAAAGTGTGTCAGGAAGATAAGCGTTATAATTTCTGCTTATCTTTCCATAAAGCTATTGTGAGGACACAAATTGTTGTACGATTTGTGCCCCACAAATGATATATATAATGATATGTAATAATAAATGCAATGTAAATGAATTGTGTATATTTAATAAGTTTAACTAAATTTAATATATAATGTAAATATTAAAATATTATATACATAAAATGTATAAAATACAACAAATTATTATAAATACATTGTAATTATAATAAATATGTAAATAAATAATAAATACACACATACAAACATGCAAAGGCATGTTCACAGTCACACACACACAGGCAGGGAAAACAAAACACATGAACGGTGAAACAGAACACAGCGAGAACATATATAAGGCAACTCGCTGGCATACAAAAATCAGTCTGGGTGCAAGCGCGGCTGCGTGCACATGTCGAGACTAGCTAGCGAAAGTGTTTCCACCTTTCAAACGTAGTTAGAAGTCATAGGAACGTGTTTCCACCGTTCAGCTAGTAGTTATAGGAACGTGTTTCCACCGTTCAGTTAAAAGTCATAGGAACGTGTACCCACCGTTCAGCTAGTAGAAGTCATAGGAACGTGTACCCACCGTTGAGCATAGAAATCATAGGAACGTGTACCCACCGTTCAGCATAGAAGGCATAGGAACGTGTACCCACCGTTCAGCATAGAAGTCATAGGAACGTGTACCCACCGTTCAGCATAGAAATCATAGGAACGTGTACCCACCGTTCAGCATAGAAGTCATAGGAACGTGTACCCACCGTTCAGCATAGCAGTCATAGGAACGTGTACCCACCGTTCAGCATAGAAGTCATAGGAACGTGTACCCACCGTTCAGCATAGAAGTCATAGGAACGTGTACCCACCGTTCAGTATAAAAGTCAGAAGCTATTAAACATAAGATCTATATTAAGTTATAATATATATATAACATATATAAATATATATATGTCACAGTATAATTAAGTAAATAATTATTGAACTAATATAAGAAAATACTAATGAAAATAACAATAAAACCAGATTTTTATTACAGTTGAAAACTTAAAACACCGGCTTTCTCATTTAAATATTGGAATCGTTAGAATATAAATTGTTTTGTAAGAACCCTTGGTTTACTCACTGAGCTTACCTCAGCAAACTAGTAACGGACGAAAAGGGTTCGTTACAAATGGCGCCCGAGCAGGGACTCTAAAAAAAAAAAAACAAAGTAAAACACGAAAATCAGAGAACAAAGCTTTAGCCAGAGAGCTAAGATAAAGTAATAAGAAACATCGGCGTGAAACAACACACGAGAAAAATGGTCAATTCATCCTGGGTGTACTTTTTAAGGAAAGACGAGCTGCAAAGCTACGGAGAAGAATTCGGGTTTGACAGTACAGGAACGGTGCAAGAAGCAAGGAAGAATTTTGCGACCTTCATCGCAGATCAAGGGCAGAAACCGGAGCTGCAACCACGCCTTGCAGAACTAGAGGCAAAACACGGGAGGACACCATCACCGGCAAGAAATTCCGAGATACCAAAAATAAATGTGCCGGTATCACACACAGGCGGTCAACAAGATTTAAACCCCCCGACAATATCATACGAGCAACCAGGAGCCGCGCACGCAGGATACGCAGAACACGCAGGAGCGCATCAAATACCATACTCCACGGTAATAGACCAGGTCAGGAAGTGGTCCTTTAAATATGATGGTGGAAAGGAACCACTGGCATTTATTGAAAGAGTAGAGGAGCTAGCCGAAGTATACGGGTTAAACAAGGACCTCTTACCTCGAACAATGCCCGAACTTTTAAAAGATAACGCGCTGAAATGGTTCCGCAACAATAATCGGCAGTGGCAGGAATGGAATGTATATAAGAGGGATTTTCTACGGTTCTTCCTGCCATCTAAATATTTTGAACATCTGGAAGATGAAATAAGACAACGACACCAGCGGCCAAGAGAAAAATTCAAGGAATACCTTATCGAGTTACAAAATTTAATGCGACATGCAGATTTCTCTGAGCAAGGCAAGCTAGAGCGTATATATCGAAACAGTCTCCACGACTATCAGCTCTATATAAAGAGAAAAGACTTCGAGAATCTTGAGGAGTTGATGAGCCTCGCCGAAGACTTCGAAAGCCTGCGGAAAGAACCTCTACCGACCAGAGCAGCCATACCACGATATCGAGAAGAGCATCACCGCAGAATAACACAAGAAACTGAGTACCCAATTAACCCACGGACGGCGTGCCGACATTGTGGACAGGATGGACACTACAAATATGAGTGCAGAAACCCTTCTGTAATTTTCTGCTGGGAGTGTGGGAAAAGAGAAATTTTGACGAGAAACTGCTGCAGAAAATCATCGGGAAACTACCCAGGGTACCGTTCCAGGCGAGTTCAAACGGATACCCAGAACCAGCGGCCTCGCAACTAAACAACATCACGCAAAACGGGAACCACGTGGTCGCTTTAGTCACAATAGGCAACCACACGATGAAGGCGACGATCGACACTGGGGCAACACGGAGTTTCATAAGCAGATCACTGGCAAGTAAAATAAAGAAATCAGGCAAACTCGAAAACATATCTACACGAATACGAATGGCTGACGGGACCACGAAGGAGGTTACTCAGCAACTCGTTATAAACATAAAACTCGGAGGAAGGCAATGCAATACAGAATTAATCATACTACACGACGTGATCGACGATCTTATTCTAGGTATGGACTTTCTAGTCAAAATGGAAACAAGGTTACAATGCGGAGATTATGCGATAACTCTCAAAGAAAACACGAACGGTAATAAAGAACAAGAAACGGCATGCTGTACGGTTGTACGAAAAGAGGTAATTGGATCAAAAACGGGTGGTCCACATGAAGCAGCTAAAGTCGTACAAGCACAAGAAGTGGAATCAAGTACAGGTGATCCACACGAAGCATCAAGGAGGCTATGCACCAGGAAAATCAAGTTAGGTACGGAAGGTCCAACCGACGAAGCGAAAATCGAAGAGTTTTTAAAAGCAGAACTGAACAAATTCGAAGATCTTACCGGATTGTCACATATCACCACGCATCGGATCATCATGAAAGATGGACACCCAATCAAGCAAAGGTACTTCCCGAGAAACCCCGCAGTACAAGGAATTATTAACAAAGAAATTGATGAACTAATAAACAAAGGATGTATCGAGCCGTCGAACAGCCCACATAGTGCGCCCATTGTTCTGGTCAAAAAGAAAAATGGAAAATGGAGACTTTGTGTAGACTACCGGCAACTCAATGCCAAATCTATCCCCGATGCGTACCCATTGCCGCGAATCCACCATATCCTGGATAGGCTCAAAAGCGCCAAATATATAAGCACGCTCGACTTGAAAAATGGATACTGGCAGATTCCTATGGAGGAGAGTAGTAAGCCGTACACGGCATTTACCGTCCCAGGAAGAGGGCTTTACCAGTGGCGCGTTATGCCATTTGGGCTACACTCAGCACCAGCGACGTTTCAACGTGCACTAGACCAGGTCATAGGACCCGACATGGAGCCACATGCGTTTGCCTATCTCGACGACATAATAGTGATCGGGACATCGCTAGAGGAACACATGCGACATCTCCAGGAAGTATTTCGGCGACTCCAGGCGGCGAATTTAAAAATAAACGTAGAAAAATGCGAATTCTTTAAAAATAGGCTAAAGTATCTAGGACACGTCGTCAGCGACCAAGGTATTCACACTGACCCGGACAAGGTGGCCGCCATTCAAGAGCTTGAACCACCAACCAACGTAAAGCAGCTACGCAGGTGCCTTGGAATAGCCTCATGGTATAGACGTTTTGTACCGGAATTTTCAAACGTAGTGCACCCACTCACAGGATTGTTAAAGAAGGGTAAGCACTGGAAATGGGGAGAGGAACAACAACAAGCGTTCGAAACACTAAAAACTAGACTGACCGAAGCTCCAGTGCTAGCATGTCCAGATTTCACCAAGAAGTTCAAGCTACAAACGGATGCTAGTGATTACGGCCTAGGTGCGGTTCTCACTCAGGACCATGAGGACCAAGAACGTGTCATCGCATATGCCAGCCGGCACCTAAACAATGCAGAGAAAAATTATTCAGCCACGGAAAAAGAATGCTTGGCCATCGTGTGGGCTATCCGTAAGATGCGACCCTACCTAGAGGGGTATCAATTCACGGTCATCACCGACCACCTTTCCCTGAAATGGTTAAATTCCATTGAAAGTCCTTCAGGACGAATAGCCAGGTGGGCGCTGGAGCTACAGCAACATAAATTTGACATTCAATACCGGAAGGGAAAATTAAACGTAATAGCCGACGCGCTATCACGGCAACCGCGAGAAAAACTGCTTCGAACATCAGACGCCTCTGCAGAGAACGCCCAGGTTTGCAAATGGTTATCAAAGAGAGAAGCTGAAGTTCAACAAAATCCAGAGAAGTATCCGGATTACATCAGAGAAAATGGAATGCTATATCGCCATATACCAAATGCAAATGACGACGATTGCGCACCCTGGAAAATGTGTGTACCAAGTTTCCAGCGAGACCAAGTAATTAAACAAAATCACGATGATCCAACTGCCGGCCACATGGGCATCCGCAAGACCATCGCAAGAGTAGCCAACCGGTACTACTGGCCAGGCATGTTTCGCGACATAAGCCGGTATGTACGCAAATGCTCCTCATGTCAACAATACAAGCCAAACCAGCAGCAGGCCGCAGGGAAAATGCTTACACAGATCGCCGAAGAGCCATGGGGCATGTTATGTGCCGATTTCGTCGGGCCATTGCCCAGGTCAAAACATGGCAACTCCATGCTATTAGTCTTCTTTGACAAATTTTCAAAATGGGCCGAGCTAATACCACTTCGAAAAGCCACCACAGATACCCTCAAGAAAGCTTTTAGAGAACGTATTTTAGCTCGCTTTGGAATTCCAAAAGTGCTTATAACGGACAATGGAACGCAATTCACGTCAAAAGGTTTCAAAAAGTTCTTGAGTGAAATGGGCATCAGACACCAGTTCACGGCACCATATACGCCACAAGAAAATCCCACCGAGCGAGCAAATCGTAACATCAAAAGAGTAATAGCACAACTTACCGGCAGCGACCACCGTACATGGGATGAGTTACTTCCAGAAGTCACGCTCGCCATCAACACAAGCGTATCTGACTCCACAGGATACAGTCCCGCCTTCTTGATCCAAGGAAGAGAGCCTAGGCTTCCCAACGCCCTCTACGATCAACATACCCTAGGCACCGGACAAATCAGTCAGACACCTGCCGAGAAAGCATCACATTTACAAGAAATCTTTAAAATTGTGCGCCGCAACATGGAACGCGCAGCTCAGGATCAGGCCAGATACTACAATTTGCGCCGACGCAAATGGAGCCCACAAATTGGCGACCAAGTTCTTGTAAAAGAACACCACACTTCGAAAGCTGTCGACAATTTTGCATCCAAGCTTGCTCCAAAATATCATGGGCCATACACCGTAGTAAGCTTCATTTCACCAGTCATCGTACGGATCCAAAGCCCTACAGCAACAAAAATACGCACCAGTCATATAAGCGATCTTAAAGAATACCATGGAGAGGAGGAAGCGTCACCAACTGCCATCGCAGCAGCAGCTGCGTCAACAAAAGCATCACCGGAGCGCAGTAGCAGCTGCGTCAACAAAAGCATCACAGAAACGCAGTAGCACCTGCGCCATCAAAAGCAGCACGAGAACACAGCAGCGCAGTAGCAGCTGCGTCAAAAAAAGCATCACAGAAGCGCAGTAGCAGCTGCGTCAACAAAAGCATCACAGAAGCGCAGTAGCAGCTGCGTCATCAAAAGCATCACAGGAGCGCAGTAGCAGCTGCGTCAACAAAAGCATCACAGGAGCGCAGTAGCAGCTGCGTCAACAAAAGCATCACAGAAGCGCAGTAGCAGCTGCGTCAACAAAAGCATCAAAGGAGAGCAGTAGCAGCTGCGTCATCAAAAGCAGCGCGGCAGCACATTAGAATCAGCGTAAGAAAAAGCAGCACGGCAGCACCTTAAAAGCTGCGTAAACGAAGCAACACGGCAGCTCAGTAGCAGCTGCGTCAACCAAACAGCATGGCAGCGCAGTAACAGCGGCGTCAACAAAAACAGCACGGGAGCTCAGTAGCAGCTGCGTCAACCAAACAGCACGGCAGCGCCGTAGCAGCTGCGTCATCAAAAGTATCACAGCAAATGCAGTAGCAACTGCGTCACCAAAGCATCATAGCAGCGCTGTAGCATCATCAAAAACAATACAGCAGTGCAGTAGCGTCATAAAAAGCATCACAGCAGCGCCATAACAGCAGCGTCGGCAAAGCATCATAGTAGCAGTTGCGACACCACTAGCTCAGCAAAGCAACGGCAGAGAAACGTCGCCAAAAAGCAGCAAACAGACTCATAGCGGCGCTGTATCAGCAAAATCAATAGCAAAATTAAATCGAAATCAGCATAGCAGCGCAGTAGCAGCTGCAAACACAAAAGCAGTAGCATGAAGTCGACTCTACAGCTAACGCCTCAGTCAACGTCACCACAGCAGGCACTTGTGACATGCCGCATCATCAGCAACGTGCGTCTGAAGAAAACGACGACATCAACAAGAGAGCTCAGGCGAAAGTCAACACCAACGGGGAAAGAAAAGGGGGGGTGTGAGGACACAAATTGTTGTACGATTTGTGCCCCACAAATGATATATATAATGATATGTAATAATAAATGCAATGTAAATGAATTGTGTATATTTAATAAGTTTAACTAAATTTAATATATAATGTAAATATTAAAATATTATATACATAAAATGTATAAAATACAACAAATTATTATAAATACATTGTAATTATAATAAATAAGTAAATAAATAATAAATACACACATACAAACATGCAAAGGCATGTTCACAGTCACACACACACAGGCAGGGAAAACAAAACACATGAACGGTGAAACAGAACACAGCGAGAACATATATAAGGCAACTCGCTGGCATACAAAAATCAGTCTGGGTGCAAGCGCGGCTGCGTGCACATGTCGAGACTAGCTAGCGAAAGTGTTTCCACCTTTCAAACGTAGTTAGAAGTCATAGGAACGTGTTTCCACCGTTCAGCTAGTAGTTATAGGAACGTGTTTCCACCGTTCAGTTAAAAGTCATAGGAACGTGTACCCACCGTTCAGCTAGTAGAAGTCATAGGAACGTGTACCCACCGTTCAGCATAGAAATCATAGGAACGTGTACCCACCGTTCAGCATAGAAGGCATAGGAACGTGTACCCACCGTTCAGCATAGAAGTCATAGGAACGTGTACCCACCGTTCAGCATAGAAATCATAGGAACGTGTACCCACCGTTCAGCATAGAAGTCATAGGAACGTGTACCCACCGTTCAGCATAGCAGTCATAGGAACGTGTACCCACCGTTCAGCATAGAAGTCATAGGAACGTGTACCCACCGTTCAGCATAGAAGTCATAGGAACGTGTACCCACCGTTCAGTATAAAAGTCAGAAGCTATTAAACATAAGATCTATATTAAGTTATAATATATATATAACATATATAAATATATATATGTCACAGTATAATTAAGTAAATAATTATTGAACTAATATAAGAAAATACTAATGAAAATAACAATAAAACCAGATTTTTATTACAGTTGAAAACTTAAAACACCGGCTTTCTCATTTAAATATTGGAATCGTTAGAATATAAATTGTTTTGTAAGAACCCTTGGTTTACTCACTGAGCTTACCTCAGCAAACTAGTAACGGACGAAAAGGGTTCGTTACACTATTATGCTTTCAATGAAGAGTATTTTCATATGAATCATACACTTTGTTTATTTTCACCTTCAGACATTTGCTGAGTACGTATAAATGAATTCTGAGCTTATGTTCCCACATTTAGGAGTGGGTTTCTTTAAACCACAGCATTTAACTAAAATGAACATAGGCTTGTCTCCGAGGATTGTAATGGACCACAAACTTTAAAGAAAAAAAAGACACAGTTTCGATAGTATCGTAAGTATAGACGTAGAATTCCATTTTATACAGTCATAGAGAAAAATTCTTTTTTTTTTCATTTATATCTTTCAAAACTATTTTAAAACATTTCTTCTTCTAAACATAAATTATTTAAAAACAAATTTGTTTTGTATAACAATTTTTCGTTTGATATTTTAAGTGATGAATTTGTTGTTCTTGTTAATTTTTATGCTGGTTTGACTTTAATGCAATTCTAAGTTATGTTTAATAAATGGAAATATATATGTGTATCGAAAAAATATGAATTATATATTTTTCCTGTATTAAAGAGGATTAAATATATATATATATTTTAAAAATAATGTAAAATTTAAATTTTAGCTAACAAAAGAGATTTTTAATATGGAAAAAATATAATGCATTAAATAATTCGGATTTATTATGATATTAAAAAAATAAATAGATTTTTCAAAGCACAACGCATGCGCAAACCTGCGTAGTAATGATACATACTGGCTCGGTAGCTACAAGCATCTACATTCTCTATTGTATTTATCTTGCTGAAAATAAACAAAATCAATAACAAACGACAAAAACGAATGCAACTTATGTGTAATTATATATGTACATTTTAAATACATATTTACAACAACAACAACCAAAACAACAGCAACAACAAAAGCAGCACAAAAACAAACGAAACGATTGCGAACAAAACCAAGAACCACAACAACAACAACAACAACAACCACAACACACACCAAATCAACATAAGCAGCTACTGAAGCAGGTTGTGTATAACCTTTTTCATACGAGTATATGAATTTCAGCATATTAAATTTTTCTATATTTGACTTTATTAAAGAAGAAAAAAAATCCAAAGGTCTATATTCGTTTCATTCGTACTTTAACTGATATTTTGGCATTTATTTTTCCTTTGTACGATGAATACTAAAGGCTGTAGGTATACCCCAAAGTGTCAACTAAAATCCTTAAATGCGATTGATAAAATTTGTGAAATTGACCCCCATACAAACCGCTCTGTAAGACCTAATTCTACGCCAAAATAGTTTATTTTCTGCCGCCGATTCAGTTCATCCCCTCTAACGCGTTGCAACCGCTATGATCAGGACCATCTCTGTGTATCTTTGTAGTAGATTTGCTTGGAAATTTTTGTTGGTACAGTTAGGTGGAATTTTTGTTGTGGATTTTCTGAATTTTTGCTCTGAAAATTTGGTAGCTACAGTCGGCATATGAAAATCATATATCATATTAAAACAGTTTATATCAATTTATTAAAAATTATATATAATATTACAACTAGTGGTTTTTAGTAAAAGTGGTACCATAACGGAAATATAATTCATATGTATGAACATAAAGTTAATTGAAGAAATTTAAAGCTTATTTATATATATGTATATGGGCATTTCCACAGAAAAATCTATCGTGACCAACAAATTAAAACTTCTTAAAAACTTATTATATGATGATATTATCTAAGAGAAGCATTTTAGTTTTATTAATTTAAGCAATTTCTACATTGACATCTGTCTGCACTGCTTCACAAATGTAGTTTTTCTGTTGTTGTCTCAGATATATCTTCTGTTTTGCTTTTTGACCAATTGTCCTTTATTTCTGACTATTACCTTATTTTTTGTTCTTTAAATGTACATATGTCACCAAATGTCGTTAAAAAAATAATTTCTTTTAGAGATTATAAATCTGTTGATTATGTCTCCTTGTTTAGTGACTTGTCTACTACAAATTGGTCTGAATGCTGGTCGCTTAGCTCAGTTGATGAGAAGCTTAGGCATTTTATGAATAGAATCAGTGAACTTTATGACTTGCATCTTCTGTAGTATAATTGTTATAAATTCCATTCCCACTCTCATTTGCTTCATAAGCAGTTTTAAATAAGTTAGTTTTTATAATTTCCATTCTCACTCTTTATTGCCTCATAAGCAGTTTTAAATAAGTTTGCACACTTTGTTGCAATTCATAATAGGGCTATTCCCAGTTACGGGCAAATAGCTTTGCAAATGAATGCCCTACCAAATATTGCCAACAACTGTGAGCACACTTTTTAAAACACTGTTGCAAACAAAACTCACAGCTGTTTTGGAGGAAAAAAAACCAACATGAACACTATCTGTGGTGTTTTTCATTATTATTTATCAAAGTGTATTATTTATCAAAGTGAGTTCCTTTTCAGATAATGTTAATTTTGTTTTATAAGCGGCGTTTGGTTAAAATGTGACAGCTGATTTATTGGCAAATAAGTGTTGCCCATGCTCGACTGTATGCAATGCGATTTTAGTGTTGCAAATTTGACACAGTCGGGCAAATGCAAATCTGTACATTTTGTTCAGATGAAAGACATTCAATAAAAAACATGAAAGACATTCAATAAAAATATCTTCAGACAAAACATCGGTTGTTATTATTTATAGTTCCATTAATCACTCGCCGAGTAAAGAATACAAGCTGTCCCTGGTTTACAAATGATGTAAGATTAGCCCTTAAAAAACGAAATAAAGATTAAAACTGCTAGAAAAGAAATCCAACAACATCAAATTGGGAACAGAACTAAAGATCAAGAAACGTAGCTACAGTTAAATCATCAAAACGCATATTTTTTATGTCTGAGTTAAGTTCAGCACTACCATCCAAAAAGCTATGAACCAATTTAAAACAAGCTGGTGTATGCAAGGTAAAAACCAATGATTGTCAGATCGATCCTAATATTCTTAACGAATACTTCTGGTAATGTGATCGAATATAACACAAGAACTTTAACGTCTGAATATCCAACTAATTTTGAGTTTGTTGCTGTGGATGAGGGTGATGTAGCTTGGTGTGTAAATAAAATTAAATCCATTGCAGTGGGTGACGATGGAATATCCATTAAATTTATTAAACTAATTTTACCATATATCCTTAGCCCACTAACCCACATATTTATTCACTGCTTCACAAGTTCGTGCTTCACTGATGTATTCAAATCAGAAACAATCATTCCCATAGCGAAAAAAACTAATGCGTGTGATCCGTCTGATTATCGTCCAGTAAGTCTGTTATAACTAGTGTCTGACCGAATATTCGGTTTCGGTTACAGCTAGTTTCAGCCCTTTTTGGCAGTTTCGGCTGGCCTCAATATGGCCGAATAACTTTATTCCTTACTCCAAATCTGAAAAAATTGCAGGCCGCTCGCAATTGGTTTAGAAGTTATAGGCCTCCAAATTTGGAAAAAATAGCCTACAAATCTTGCTATTTTTCTAAATTTTTCAACAAAACTACACTCTATGGGTATCACAAGAAAGGTAATTTAAGTACCTATTCAACATGGTACCTATTCAAATATGACAATCCATGCCTAACTTTTAAAAATATACACATTTTTAGTGTCGTGCTTTCGAAAAAGGGAAACCACTAGTTTTCCAGACAAATTGTAAATATAATAATAGGTAAATCTTAAAAAGTTATGAATGGATTTTCATGTTTGATACATACCTCGTTGAATAGGTACTAGCATTACCTTTCTTTTGATACCCACAACGCGGAACACTAAAAAAAAACAGAAAAATTTTTAGCCCATGTTGCAACTTTGGAGGCCTATAACTTCTAAACCAATTGCCAGCGGCCTAAAAATTGGATTTGGATTTAGGAGGTTAAAATCCGTTTAATCTAACAAAAAAATATTAAAAAAGAAAGTTGTCGCTAGTAGAGAGTTTGGTTTAATAAAAATATTTACAACGCATTGTACAAAACAAAAATTATGAATTCGCCTATAATTTGATTTATCGTGTTACCGCAATACATTTTGGTTAATTTTATGCGTTCGATACTATCATTTTCGATATTATCATCTCTATTGCAATTACCATTAAAATTTTATAGATACTTAAGGCAAAAATTGATAATTAAACTTCTGAACGAATTCTGTGTGTGTGGAAAAAAGGAAAAGAAAACAAAATACATATTTCTATTTTTATAATACTAAGCCTTTAAGAAAAACAGAAAGACTTTTCTTTGCAGTTCCAAAAAAATGTACTTTGTAGGTGCATACTATTTTGAGTGTGTACTAAAAAATAAAATAAGAAATGATCTCATTTATTATTATAATGAACTTCAATTAATTATTATAAACTTCAATATTCAAATAATACATGTTTTGCACTGGTAGTACTTTTGTTTTCTTTTAATAAAAACAATCATTTTTAAAAACTTAAATTTTCATAATAATAACCAGTTTCGGTTTCGGTTTCGGTTTCGGCCAAAATTCCGGTTTCGGTCAGACACTAGTTATAACGTTATCAAAAGTTTTTGAGTCTCTTACGGCCGTGCAAATCTCAGAGCACATTCGAAGATTTGACCTTTTATCCCCACTTCAGTCTGGATTTCGACCAGGGCACAGCTGCTCTACAGCTGTTATAAAGATTTTAGACGAATCAGAGTGTCATTAGATTTTCATTTAAATTTTTTGAAAGCATTTGATTTCGTTGATCATACAATATTGTGCCAAAAATTATATGTAAACTTTGGGTTTTCCAGCACGGCGTTCCGTCTGTTATATAGTTACCTGGTGGGAAAGTCTCAAAGAATTAGAGTGGGAGATAGTCTGTCCGCTTTCTGTTACTAATCTTGTGGGGTTCCTCAAGGCTCAGTACTTGGTCCGTTGTTATTTTCAATGTTTATAAATGATATCTTTAGCAAATGCCGTCATGTAACCATGCATGCATATGCATATGATCAATTGTACTTGTCCAGTCCTATTGGCCTTGCTGATAATTTATGTCTCAGGATGAACAAGGATTTGAGCAAAATAACTTAATGGGCTAGAGCTACTAAACTTATTCTAAACCCATTGAAGTCATTTGTTTCACCGATCTTTAAACCTAGTTACTCTTTGTTTGATATACCAACGATTTATCTAAATGGTGTAGGTCTAAGATTTGTTGATAAAGTTAAAAATCTTGGATACCACATTAGCTCCTCACTTTCTTGTGAGGATCACATTAATTCGGTTGTTTCTAAGATTTATTATGGCCTTCGGAACCTGAGGTGGACAGCATCATTTGTACCCGTCGACACTAGGAGAAATTTGGTACTCCAGTTTATAATGCCATTCATTACGTACTCAGATATTGTGTAATAAATTTGATTCGATGTCCAAACTAAAGTTACAACAAGCTCCTAATAACGCTGTCAGATATGTTTATGGAATCAGAAAGTTTGACCACGTCAGTCATTTGAGTAATCAAATACTTAGTTGCAAAATTTTGAATTATCTGGAGGCCAGGAACTGAACATTTTTCTATAATTTGATTTTATTTATTTATTTATTTATTCGATTGCTAAACCTTAACAGGTTTTATAGCAAATTTAAACTTATAAAACAAATTTATTTAATATAATTCAAAAATATAAAGTATGAATTTGATTGAAATCATGTATTATTAACAAACTAAAAAGTTTTAATAAATGGCTTAAAGTACATAATTTTATTAAAGTATAAAAATAAAAAAAAAAGTTAAGTCAAATCGATAATATCAGGCAGCATAGCAGGGTTGCGTTAGCAAGACAAACAAGGTCAAGTTAGCAACAATTTTTGTATCCGGACATCGGCGGAGTCGTGTGACAAACAAGGTCTCATACCCAATAAAGCACCACTCGAATAAATTTATATATAATATATATCGTTCTGTCTTCTTGAAACCAGTTGGATCCTGGCTTACAAGGTGGTTACTCGACAAACTAGGTCAACTTCACCAAACCAATTTTCATAAAACAAAGAAAACCAGTTGCGAACGCAGGCATCAAGACAAACTAGGTCTTATCGGCCACTCATATTAATATATTACAAATCGATCTAACGTAGTGTTTTAGGAGGTAAAAACCAAGACACCACGGTACCGTCGACAAATGTAGTCACAATCATTATGAAGGTATAAGGCAATTGAAGATCCCAGGTTTAGGTCCATTCAGATTATTTAGATGTTCATATACCAAAATTAACCATTTTAACCAGGTAATCTATAATTTTATGTTTGATTGAGTCCATGGATTCACTTAAGGATATAACATCAGATACAAAATTAAAATCACCGCAAGCGCTTCTAAGAGGTTCATTTTGCATATAATTAGTTCATGTGGAGTAACTCAAAAGATCTTCGAGGACGAAGAGGAATATTAAAATATATTTTACTCAATAAATATGGACTGTTGACATATCCATGTAAAAGTTTTATTATCCAACAAGCATTTATCATAATTCTCCAATTTTTTAAAGAAGGAAGATTTGAGAGTTGTAACCGATATTCATAAGGTGGTAAAAGAAAATCAGTATTACAATAAAGATAGCTTCAGCAAAACAAAAGAAATTGTTTCTGCACTGATTCAATGTCGTCTATGTAACAACCGTATCTTGGGCACCAAACAACTGAAGCGTATTCTAAGATAGGCCGCAATAGGGAAGTGAATAAGGTTTTCGTTATGGCCCAAATTTAATATGGCCCTACGTTTAATAGATCCTAAAGTACTATTTGCTCTATTTATTATTTTTTTTTACATGAATATTAAAGCGTAGTTTAGGATCCATTGTAACTCCAAGATCATTGAAAATATCTAAGGACTCCAATGGATAACCACAAATTTTGAAGGTGCATTTAATTGGTGGTTTGCGCGAGAAAGACATATGCTTGCATTTCTTCATGTTGAGATTCATTCGGTTCATTTTGCAGCAGTTATGAAGACGATCAATGTCGGCTTGCAAAAATACAGCGTCATTTTCATTTTTAAAAGAAAGGAAGAGTTTGACGTCGTCAGCAAACATTAAGATGCTAGAACGCATTATGACAGATGGCAAATCGTTTATAAAAAGTAGAAACAGAAGGGGCCCAAGATGACTTCCTTGAGGTACTCCTGAAGTAACAGGAAACTCATGCGATTTCTTAAGCTTAAAAAGAAAAGATTGTGTTCTTTTGCTTAAGTAAGATTCAATCTACTTTACCAACGGTATAGGAAATCAGTAGGTATAATATGTTCGTTCTGGGCCAGGCGGAGCAACGGAGCCGCTTGTGCAAGTTGACGGCACTTTTTTGCGGTTTTGCGGTTTTGGGTTGTGCAAGTTGACAGCACTTTTTTGCGGTTTTGCGGTTTTGGGTTGTGCAAGTTGACGGCACTTTTTGCGGTTTTGCGGTTTTGGGTTGCGCAAGTTGACGGCACTTTTTTGCGGTTTTTGCGGTTTTGGGTTGTGCAAATTGACGGCACTTTTTGCAGTTTTTGCGGTTTTGGGTTGTGTAAGTTGACGTCACTTTTTGCGGTTTTGGCTTGTGCAAGTTGACGATAGTTTTTGTGGTTTTGACTTATCTCCGTCCGTCCGTTTTGCGGTTTTTGATAAGCAGTTGCATAAAATGTAAACATTTTTGTTTTTTCAACGCTTGGGAATATAACAAATTGTCTTCTGCGGTTTTTGATAGGCCGTTCGATAAAATATAAAAATTCGTGTTTTATCAATGCTTGGTAAAATAACAAATTGTCTTCTGCGGTTTTTGACAAGAAGTTCCATAAAAAATATAAACATTTGTCGGTTTTTTTCGTTTTATAATAATTTGTTTTTTAACCCTTTGTTTTGATTCATTTTCAAAGTCAGATTCAGATTCTGACTTCACATTATTATTATTATTATCATAGTACTTGTTTTCTACATCAGCATCTACATTCTCATTTTTAAGTCTTTATCAAATTCTACTGTTTGAATGGTTGGGTGTTTAGTATTTAAACGTTGATAATATTTTAATGACTTTACCAATTCATTTTCAATGTTGCGGAAAGACACCATCTTTGGGACAAAAATCATGCTGAAAACTGGAAAAAAATGTAATCTTTCTACCACAATGCTATAATGAATTAAAGGATAAAACTCTGGAGGCGATGAACATAGGATCATTTACATTTAAAAAATTGATGGATGGCAACAGCAATAAAACTGATTTTGAGTTTTATAATACTGCAAAAAAAAACAATAAAATTAAACAAAATAAATAGCTTTAATAAAAAATAAATTTGATATGTTTTTATTTTAAATGTAAAATATCAGTACACTTATGAATATAAAATTGATTATCAATAAATTGAACAAATCCAAATATTGATTTTTAACTACATTTAATATTCTTTAGAGTGCTGACTTTTTTGTATTTATAGATAATCCCCATTAGTTGCTTTAGAAATTTGTCTTCGGAAAACCATTCGATATCGCTTCCAATATCCATTTTAGAGGGAGCAACGTGCATCAAGTCAACAGTTTCATCCTTCAGCACTTCATCATTACACCATTGTTGAATTATTTTTTTCAATCTACAAACTTCTACATTATTTTTAAAATTTATTTCAAAAGATGGTTTTTCCTTATGATTTTGTATAGTAATTGTAAATTCATCATCTTTAAATAAATTCAACACATTTAAATCGTCATGTTTAATGTATTTACTGCAACTAGCAGGTTGAACATTTTTTTTCTGTCCTTGTTGTTCTTTAAGGTTTTTTGCGTTTTATTGATTTTTTTAGTTTTTTGAATACAGGTTCCTTGATATCGTCAATAGGTTTCTCTTCACCATGAGTTTCCTCAAACATTTTATTAAAGTCTTCATGACATTGCAAAAGTTCATTCCCGAAATAATGTTGCTGTTGTTGAGGTTGGATTTGATGATTTTGTTGCTTTTCTTCATTCTTACTAAAATCATTTTGTGTGTCCTCTAATGTTTTATCCAAATTTTCATAGCATGTCTGAAGTTCACTCAAAAAATCCATGTCCTTGTCAGCACCTCAAAATACATCCTTATTAATTTTTTGTTTGTTAGTTGTAAGTAAGGTGACTTTTGATTTTACACTTTTATATGTTTTCAAAATGTTGAAACTATTTATAAGAAAAATTTTATATATATTTATTTATTTATTTATTTATTTATTAATTTATTTATGAAAAGAACAATTTTTACAACGGTTTAAATTATATATATTTTTATAAAGTTGAATTATTTTATTCGCCTCATCTGCCATAAGTTTAAATGATGAACAACCACAAGTGTCTGGTCCAACTCTACAATTATCATCTGACCACGGACAGTTTTCAAAATGTTCACCAAATTGAAAATTTACTTTTCTCAAACTATTTTTGTATTCCATTTTCGTTTGAATGTTAACAAGTCTATCCTTTTCATCCTCCGGTATGATATGTGAAAATTTCTTAAAGAGGTATAAATATCCTTGATGGTAGACATTTTTTCTTTTTAAACTACTGTATATTATATATATCCTACTGTATATGTAACGTTTGATAGTAAACATTAACATAAATAATTGTTGGTTTTATACCATAATTTGACCGTTCGCATAATTCTTGTCGAGTGTTGTCATCATTATCATTTTGATTTATAGCGCCATTATATGCAATGCAATAGATATTAATTGTACGTAATTCATAATTGCTATAATAGGAACATTTAATTCGTATTTCAAATGTTTCATATTTTAAATTAAAGTGACGATGGAAAACTCCTGAACTTTCATAAATTCCACCAGTTTGCATTTCTTTCTCTAAATTAAAGTGACGATGAAAAACTCCTGAATTTTCATAAATTCCACACCTTAAAACAGATGTTCTACTTCTCACTGATGTTTTCGAAAATTTTAGAAAAGTATGTAAATTAATTTACAATCTTGATCCTTATCAATATTATACAGCTCCCGGACCATCTTGGGGAGCAATGTTAAACTACACAAAAATTGAATTAGACCTGCTAACAGACATTGACATGATTAAATTCATTCATAAAGGAATACGGAGAGGTATTGTGCAATGTTCCAATAGACATGTTAAGGCAAATAATAAATATATGGATGACTTTGATGTTACAAAACTGTTGGGCAATATCTCAATATTTGCCTGAAGGAAATTTTAAATGGGTTGATGATGTATCAACATTTCAGTTAAATGAGCATGCTAATGATTCTTGTGAAGGATATTTTTTAGAAGTTGATTTGGAGATATCTTCTGCAAAGCATGATATATATAATGACTTACCGTTTTGTTCAGAAAATAAAAAAAGCCCGATCGGTAAACATCAAAAACTTATAATCGATTTGAATAAAAAATCAAATTATATCATTCATTATGTTAACTTACAACAATGTTTACAAAATGGAATAAAACTTAAAAAAATTCACAGAATTTTAAAATTGAAACAATCACCATTGTTAAAAAAATATATTGATTTAAATACTTTTCATAGATCGCAAGCTAAAAATGATTTTGAAAAGATCTTTTTCAAGTTATTTAATCATGCTGTCTGTGGTAAAACCATGGAGAATGTAGATAAGAGGAAAGATGTTAAAATTGTTTGCGAGTGGGAAAATAGAGGAAAAAGATTGGGAGCTAGAAGCTTAATTGCTAAACCAAATTTTCATAGCTCTACAAGATTTACCGAAAATATGGTAGCAATACATACCCTATTTGATAAACCAATTAATATAGGGTTTGTAGTTCTAGAACTCTCTAAATGGAAAATGTATGATTTTCACTATAATTACATGCTTCCAAAATTTAGAACTTAAGTTTATGCTATATGGATACTGACTCTTTCATCTATTCAATTAATACTGAAAACTTCTATAATGACATTAAACCTGACATTCATTTAAAATTTGATACATCCGACTACAAACTCTACAATCCTTATGAGATAGAACGACAAAATAAAAAGGTATTAGGTCTCATGAAAGATGAAAGTAATGGAAAAATAATAAGGGAATTCATTGGTTTGAGGGCAAAAATGTATTCTATTAGTGTTGAGGGCGATAATGATATCAAAAAAGCTAAACGGGTAAAAAAATCAGCTTTGATGTCCCTCAGTATTGATGATTATAGAAAATTTATTATGTTAAAATGTTAACTTTTAGATCTAAGATTCATAAGATATATACAGAAGAAATTGAAAAAATTGTATTAAGTTATTTTGATGATAAACGTTATATTAGAAAATGAAGTTAATACCCTTGCATTGGGACATCGTAGATTATTAAATAAAAAGCTTCAAAACTTAAAAAATAAAAACAAAATAATTTTGTGTTTTAAAAATAGTTTTTATTATTTAAAATGTAATATCTTCAGAAAATATTCTCAATCTCCTAAAGATAATTCACAACATCAAACTGTGGTAAAACTAACGTCAAGATTAGTCTTATTGTGGATCCAAATGGCTTAAAGCTTAAAAACATATACATATATTCAAAATCCTTATATCAACCAAAATATGAATATTTGAAGAAACTCATTATATCAATAAAAGGAATAAATCTCTATACTTTCTCAGAAAACGAAGATGTTATAAGTCCAGATAAAGCTAAACCAAATTCAATTTTCATTTTTGATGATGTTATTTCTGACAAACAAAGCACTATACGAAAATATTTTAGTATGAGCCGTCATAAACAAATTGATTGTTTTTATTTGTGTCAATTATTACGTGATAATGCAAACATGATTATTACATTCAAACAAGATGAAATGAATTTAAAACATATTTTCAATGATCATGTTATTGGAGACATGGATTTAAGAATTTTTATAAAGATTTGCAATGAATGTTGGAAAGAAAAGTATGGTTTTGCTGTGATAAATAAAGATGATACTATAAACAGGTGTCGCTATCGAAAAGGTTTTGATAACTTCATACATATATAAAAATCACATCACCATCTGTTACACCTCAGATCAGTATCAGATATATACCAGATCACTATCAGATATACACCAGATAAGTACCAGATTTTAGACAGCACACAGAAACAATAATCATGAAAAATACAAGCCTTAATGTTTTAACAAACCTTGCTAACACTCGAAATATCTTAAAAGAAAAATTAAAGGAAATAAAATTAGGTGAAATAGATCGAGTTAAATTGCTTGAAATTACATTTCAACCCATTTCAAAGCCATTCAATGAAATAATTGAAAAGCTTTATAAAGATGAACACAATGAATATAATAAAGAAAACAAATCATTTTAATCGACCAATATAAGAGAAAAATTATAATTAAAGTAGAAATAGTTACTATAGATAGAGATTTTAATGTATCACAATGATTTTTGTGAATTATCTTTCAGGAGATTGAGAATATTTTCTGAAGATATTATATTTTAAATAATAAAAAACTCTTTTTAAAACACAAATTTGTTTTGTTTTTTATCGTTTAAGTTTTCAAGCTTTTGATACATTTTTATTTAATAATCTACAATGTCCCAATGCAAGGGTATTAACACCATTTTCTAATATATAACGTTTATCATCAAAATAACTTAATACAATTTTTTTCAATTTCTTATGTATATATCTTATGAATCTTAGATCTAAAAGTTAACATTTTATCATAATAAATTTTCTTATTAAATAAACATTTTCTATAATCATCAATACTAAGGGACATCAAAGCTGATTTTTTACCCCTTTAGCTTTTTGATATCATTATCGCCCTCAACACTAAGAGAATACATTTTTGCCCTCAAGTATTCTAACCCCCTTATTCATAAACCCTTTTTAGCGGCTGCGTTGCTAAAAGGAGATTTTAAACATCTTTATTAGTTGTTTAAATGTTAGTATATGTTAATCAAATCAGTTGTTTAAATGTTGGAATATATTGAATAAGTAAGACCAAGTAGAGGACAACCTAACGAAGCTTGGAATTTTCAACTGGCGCCAGCAAGCGAAAGACAGAAATGGCTGGCGCAAATTCTTAGATGAGGCCAAGACCGACATGTGGTTGTAGCGCCAACTAAGTAAGTAAGTATATATTGAATAAGGGGCTAGCATGCTTTAAACAACATTAATCGTCTTGTCCAATATAAAACAGCACAATCAAATCTGTTGTTTAAATGCTGAAATCTATTGCATAAGGGGTAAATGTTTAATAAAATTTATTTAAAAATATTTCATAACTGTTTTTTAATATTTTATTTTAATTGTTATATTAAGACAATTCGTTATTTTCCCAAGCATTGATAAAATATAATTTTTATTGACGGCTGACTCACAAGCTACACTTCACAATCCACTCCACAAACCGCAAATCATCAAGGCACAAAGCACCAAACCACCTCCACCTCCCCCCGACCACAGCCCCCCAGGACTTGAGCTTCGACACTCAGGCCTGGAGAGCTGGGGTCGGGGGGAGGTGGAGGTGGAGGTGGAGGTGGTTTGGTGCTTTGTGCCTTGATGATTTGCGGTTTGTGGAGTGGGTTGTGAAGTGTAGCTTGTGAGTCAGCCGTGTGTTTGTTGTTGTTTTTAAGGGTCTTATCAGAGTTTTTTCAAAAAATAAAATAAAATAAAAACAATGCTTCAGTATACTAGCTTCAAATAAAAATCATAAATAAAACAAACCATTTTTATGTATTTTTATTTATTTATAGTTTTTGTATTTTATTTTCGATTATGAATAATGTTACTTAGAATTAAAACTTATTTTTATTTTATTGAAATACATTCTAAACAAATTATTAATTATAAATTCGTACGGGCTCTACTCAATCAAAGGTGATCTTCCCCAAACGTTCAGCTGCAATAGGTCCTAAGTACAGGTAATCATCAGTGTTATGAAATCGATTTATAGATTTAAACACTAATTTACTTCGAAAAATTATCAGACGACCAAATTTTTCCTCTCCTGTTAGTTCAGTTTTTGACTTGAATAAAGGTACTTTATTGTAATTTAGTACAATTGCCGCTGCAAACGAAAGTAACGATGGTGGTTGATATATAACTTTTCCCCGCTTTCCTAGCCACATAATTGCCGAAAATATAACTTTTGCATGACTTTTTTCTTCTGTTGAGCTCTTTTATACGATTAAAAATCTAACAATTAAGTTTGGAGAAAATAACAAATTGTATTCTGCGGTTTTTGACAAGCCGTTCCATAAAATATAAAAATTTGTGTTTTATCAATTCTTGGGAAAATAATAAATTGTATTCTGCGGTTTTTTGATAATCAGTTCCATAAAATATAAAAATTATATTTTATCAATGCTTGGGAAAATAACGAATTGTCTTAATATAACAATTAAAATAAAATATTAAAAAACAGCTATGAAATATTTTTAAATAAATTTTATTAAACATTTACCCCTTATGCAATAGATTTCAGCATTTAAACAACAGATTTGATTGTGCTGTTTTATATTGGACAAGACGATTAATGTTGTTTAAAGCATGCTAGCCCCTTATTCAATATATACTTACTTACTTAGTTGGCGCTACAACCACATGTCGGTCTTGGCCTCATCTAAGAATTTGCGCCAGCCATTTCTGTCTTTCGCTTGCTGGCGCCAGTTGAAAATTCCAAGCTTCGTTAGGTTGTCCTCTACTTGGTCTTACTTATTCAATATATTCCAACATTTAAACAACTGATTTGATTAACATATACTAACATTTAAACAACTAATAAAGATGTTTAAAATCTCCTTTTAGCAACGCAGCCGCTAAAAAGGGTTTATGAATAAGGGGGTTAGAATACTTGAGGGCAAAAATGTATTCTCTTAGTGTTGAGGGCGATAATGATATCAAAAAGCTAAAGGGGTAAAAAATCAGCTTTGATGTCCCTTAGTATTGATGATTATAGAAAATGTTTATTTAATAAGAAAATTTATTATGATAAAATGTTAACTTTTAGATCTAAGATTCATAAGATATATACATAAGAAATTGAAAAAATTGTATTAAGTTATTTTGATGATAAACGTTATATATTAGAAAATGGTGTTAATACCCTTGCATTGGGACATTGTAGATTATTAAATAAAAATGTATCAAAAGCTTGAAAACTTAAACGATAAAAAACAAAACAAATTTGTGTTTTAAAAAGAGTTTTTTTATTATTTAAAATATAATATCTTCAGAAAATATTCTCAATCTCCTGAAAGATAATTCACAAAAATCATTGTGATACATTAAAATCTCTATCTATAGTAACTATTTCTACTTTAAATTTAATTTTTCTCTTATATTGGTCGATTAAAATGATTTGTTTTCTTTATTATATTCATTGTGTTCATCTTTATAAAGCTTTTCAATTATTTCATTGAATGGCTTTGAAATGGGTTGAAATGTAATTTCAAGCAATTTAACTCGATCTATTTCACCTAATTTTATTTCCTTTAATTTTTCTTTTAAGATATTTCGAGTGTTAGCAAGGTTTGTTAAAACATTAAGGCTTGTATTTTTCATGATTATTGTTTCTGTGTGCTGTCTAAAATCTGGTACTTATCTGGTGTATATCTGACAGTGATCTGGTATATATCTGATACTGATCTGAGGTGTAACAGGTGGTGATGTGATTTTTATATACACTGAGGAGCATAAGTGTATCACAAACCAACAACTATCATTTTAACAACCTATAATTTCTATAAATTTTTCTCAAATGCAATCAAATTTTTTTTATTATGTTTGTACAAGTCTCTTCTGTACTTCAAACAGGTTTTTATTAAGATCTGATTACAACAACAAATACACGAAGGCATAATGCAAACTAAATCATAATGATACAGTTTTGCACTCACTATTTATTTTTATATTTTTAAAACAATAATATATATTTAGTAACTGGTCCAGTAACTTTTGCATTCTTAAGCTCCTGGATGCGATTAGGTAGACTTTGCGTGTACCTCTGCACAAATTCTGGAGGAATCGCCTCCCACACTTCCTTCGTCCGCTCCCACAACTCGTTCACGCCTTTTGGAGGACTGGCATATTTTGCAAACTGCGATTTGACGTGACTCCACAAATTCTCGATCGGATTCATATCCGGAGATTGTGGAGGCCACGTCATCACACCAAATTTTTGCTTTTTGAGCCAGTCTTTCACTAGATGTGCGGTGTGTTTGGGGTCATTGTCTTGCTGAAAAATTACTTTCTCAGCAGCAAGACCCATTTTTTCCACTACATCAGGAAGATTCTGTTGCAGGATGGACAAATATTGTTCCTTGCACATAATTCCATCGATGCGCACCAAGGGTCCCACTCCATCTTTGGATATACAACCCCAAACCATGATACAGCCACCACCGTGTTTGACGGTTTGGCGTACCTGATTTGGTTGGATTGTATCAGGGTCCTTAGTCCAATACCATGCACGCCCATCGGATTGAAATCGATTAATTTTAGTCTCATCAGACCAAATAACCTTTAAATTATTTAATATTTGTTAGTATAAACAGTAATACACACATATGTTTAATAACATACCGAATCCCAATCAGCGACAGTCCAGTGCTCGTGTGCTGCAACAAAATCCTTCCGTAACCGCACATGTCGTTTGGTCAGCATAGGTTTCTTTTTCTTTTCTGCTGCCTTAACACCTATTTTTTTCAAAGCTCGACGAGCTGTCCACTTACGGGCGTCAATTTGCAGTATATTTAAAGCTGCAGCAGGAGTAACGGCATCGGTGCTGGTAACCAAATTTGCTAGATGGCGTACATCTCGATCGCAAATTTTTTTCGGACGACCACCTTTGTTTGTGGGAACACTTACACCACTTTTTTTTTTTAATCTTTGGACAAAAATTTTGTCCAAATGGAATTTCTTCGCCACTTGCCTAATGCTTTCGCCATTGCGCAAACAAATTAATATTTCCTCTTTATTTTGGTTGTTCATGACTACTGAACCACTTATTATCACGTAAATTATCGTAATAATTAAAAAATTGCATTGCACTTTGTTCAATAACAAAAATATAACGGTAATAAAAACAATTGAGTAGTGAGTGCAAAACTGTATCATTTTGATTTATTTCGCATTATGCCTTCGTTTATTTGTTGTTGTGATCAGATCTTAATAAAACCTGTTTGAAAGAAAGAAGACACTTGTACAAATATAATAAAAAAAATTTGATTGCATTTGAGTAAAACTTATAGAAATTATAGGTTGTTAAAATGATAGTTGTTGGTTTGTGATACACTTATGCTCCTCAGTGTATGTATGAAATTATCAAAACCTTTTCGATAGCGACACCTGTTTATAGTATCATCTTTATTTATCACAGCAAAACCATACTTTTCTTTCCAACATTCATTGCAAATCTTAATAAAAATTCTTAAATCCATGTCTCCAATAACATGATCATTGAAAATATGTTTTAAATTCATTTCATCTTGTTTGAATGTAATAATCATGTTTGCATTATCACGTAATAAATGCTTAGGAATTTTTGTATAGGTTTGACACAAATAAAAACAATCAATTTGTTTATGACGGCTCATACTAAAATATTTTCGTATAGTGCTTTGTTTGTCAGAAATAACATCATCAAAAATGAAAACTGAATTTGGTTTAGCTTTATCTGGACTTATAACATCTTCGTTTTCTGAGAAAGTATAGAGATTTATTCCTTTTATTGATATAATGAGTTTCTTCAAATATTCATATTTTGGTTGATATAAGGATTTTGAATATATGTATATGTTTTTAAACTTTAAGCCATTTGGATCCACAATTAGACTAATCTTGACGTTAGTTTTACCACAGTTTGATGTTGTGAATTATCTTTCAGGAGATTGAGAATATTTTCTGAAGATATTACATTTTAAATAATAAAAACTATTTTTAAAACACAAAATTATTTTGTTTTTATTTTTTAAAGCTTCAAAACTTAAATAATCTACGATGTCCCAAGGGTATTAACTTCATTTTCTAATATAACGTTTATCATCAAAATAACTTAATACAATTTTTTCAATTTCTTGTGTATATATCTTATGAATCTTAGATCTAAAAGTTAACATTTTAACATAATAAATTTTCTATAATCATCAATACTGAGGGACATCAAAGCTGATTTTTTTACCCGTTTAGCTTTTTTGATATCATTATCGCCCTCAACACTAATAGAATACATTTTTGCCCTCAAACCAATGAATTCCCTTATTATTTTTCCATTACTTTCATCTTTCATGAGACCTAATACCTTTTTATTTTGTCGTTCTATCTCATAAGGATTGTAGAGTTTGTAGTCGGATGTATCAAATTTTAAATGAATGTCAGGTTTAATGTCATTATAGAAGTTTTCAGTATTAATTGAATAGATGAAAGAGTCAGTATCCATATAGCATAAACTTAAGTTCTAAATTTTGGAAGCATGTAATCATAGTGAAAATCATACATTTTCCATTTAGAGAGTTCTAGAACTACAAACCCTATATTAATTGGTTTATCATATAGGGTATGTATTGCTACCATATTTTCGGTAAATCTTGTAGAGCTATGAAAATTTGGTTTAGCAATTAAGCTTCTAGCTCCCAATCTTTTTCCTCTATTTTCCCACTCGCAAACAATTTTAACATCTTTCCTCTTATCTACATTCTCCATGGTTTTACCACAGACAGCATGATTAAATAACTTGAAAAAGTTCTTTTCAAAATCATTTTTAGCTTGCGATCTATGAAAAGTATTCAAATCAATATATTTTTTTAACAATGGTGATTGTTTCAATTTTAAAATTCTGTGAATTTTTTTAAGTTTTATTCCATTTTGTAAACATTGTTGTAAGTTAACATAATGAATGATATAATTTGATTTTTTATTCAAATCGATTATAAGTTTTTGATGTTTACCGATCGGGCTTTTTTTATTTTCTGAACAAAACGGTAAGTCATTATATATATCATGCTTTGCAGAAGATATCTCCAAATCAACTTCAAAAAAATATCCTTCACAAGAATCATTAGCATGCTCATTTAACTGAAATGTTGATACATCATCAACCCATTTAAAATTTCCTTCAGGCAAATATTGAGATATTGCCCAACAGTTTTGTAACATCAAAGTCATCCATATATTTATTATTTGCCTTAACATGTCTATTGGAACATTGCACAATACCTCTCCGTATTCCTTTATGAATGAATTTAATCATGTCAATGTCTGTTAGCAGGTCTAATTCAATTTTTGTGTAGTTTAACATTGCTCCCCAAGATGGTCCGGGAGCTGTATAATATTGATAAGGATCAAGATTGTAAATTAATTTACATACTTTTCTAAAATTTTCGAAAACATCAGTGAGAAGTAGAACATCTGTTTTAAGGTGTGGAATTTATGAAAATTCAGGAGTTTTTCATCGTCACTTTAATTTAGAGAAAGAAATGCAAACTGGTGGAATTTATGAAAGTTCAGGAGTTTTCCATCGTCACTTTAATTTAAAATATGAAACATTTGAAATACGAATTAAATGTTCCTGTTATAGCAATTATGAATTACGTACAATTAATATCTATTGCATTGCATATAATGGCGCTATAAATCAAACTGATAATGATGACAACACTCGACAAGAATTATGCGAACGGTCAAATTATGGTATAAAACCAACAATTATTTATGTTAATGTTTACTATCAAACGTTACATATACAGTAGGATATATATAATATACAGTAGTTTAAAAAGAAAAAAATGTCTACCATCAAGGATATCTATACCTTTTTAAAAAATTTTCACATATCATACCGGAGGATGAAAAGGATAGACTTGTTAACATTCAAACGAAAATGGAATACAAAAATAGTTTGAGAAAAGTAAATTTTCAATTTGGTGAACATTTTGAAAACTGTCCGTGGTCAGATGATAATTGTAGAGTTGGACCAGACACTTGTGGTTGTTCATCATTTAAACTTATGGCAGATGAGGCGAATAAAATAATTCAACTTTATACAAATATATATAATTTAAACCGTTGTAAAAATTGTTCTTTTCATAAATAAATTAATAAATAAATTAATAAATAAATAAATATACATAAAATTTTTCTTATAAATAGTTTCAACATTTTGAAAACATATAAAAGTGTAAAATCAAAAGTCACCTTACTTACAACTAACAAACAAAAAATTAATAAGGATGTATTTTGAGGTGCTGACAAGGACATGGATTTTTTGAGTGAACTTCAGACATGCTATGAAAATTTGGATAAAACATTAGAGGACACACAAAATGATTTTAGTAAGAATGAAGAAAAGCAACAAAATCATCAAATCCAACCTCAACAACAGCAACATTATTTCGGGAATGAACTTTTGCAATGTCATGAAGACTTTAACCCATTTTTCGCCGACCGGTAATTATAATCACCAGAACTCTTACTATTGATAACTGGCAAACAAATTAGTGTTTTACTCAAAATTCTTTTTTTATGAAGTATTTAGGGTCCTGCTGTCTTTATTACATACTTAGTTTAGTTCTTGTCGCAGCATAAATTATTTATTTTAGTGCTTTTAGAAATTAGTAAATAAAGGTAATCAAAATATGTGGATATAAAGTGTCAAGATCTTATGATATCTAACAACCGCGCCTATAATTATAAAATAAAATGTTAACTTTTGTCTTTAGAGTCCTATTAACTACAAATAATACACATATACTAAGTAAAATTTAATGATGAATATTATGGTGATTATAATCACCATTGGCGAAAAGCGTATTCCTTATAGTTTGATTTATGCGCATAAATGTACTTACGTATTAATTTTGTCATCAGAAGCAGAAACAAAGCATGCTGTTGCTATGATAACGGTTTGGGTATGCGTTGTGAGAATTTTTTGTAAAATTCGCAACACATTTTGGCAGTCAACGTTTTTATATCAGTTGCATGTTTTTATAAGCATTCAACATAAATACAAGAAGTATTATTTTTATGCAATAAGTTGATCATAATACATATACGCAAAAATGTCTGGAACGTAAGTTTCAAATTCATCTCCATATATCTGTGGTCACAAGGAATAATGACTAAACTGAAAATATCGTAAAAAAGTGATATGGAATTTACTTTATTGCCAATTTTTGGAAGTATGCAGATATCCATTTTTTGCCAGGAATTGATCATCACGTATGTCTGCACATATTTTGTTTGTAACGGTTCATATATTTCAAAAAATGGGTCGTAGTTCGTGCAATTAAAATATCGTTTTTTACGATACTTTGAGTTAAGTCGTTATTCCTTGTGACCACAGATATATCATATTCATCTAGCAATATATTTAAAAAAAAGTTAAACTTTTGTAGTTTTGACTTTCGAGTAAAGCGAGCATTATCTATGAGGGAAATACTCGATGTGTTGGAAGACTCTGAAGATGAATCAGAGAACACACTGATTCGTGATAATGCCCGTAATGTTGTATATATTCCACCTCGAGCTGACGTCGTCAGCGACGAAGAAGATATTGATGAAACTATCGTTGGTGGTCAAAACAATAATGCAATAGGTGAAGTAGCTGGTGAATTGGAGCTTGAATATGTAGTAGAAAATGAAGATATTGGTGCCCTAAATGAAGTAAAAAACTTGGAATTGTTGCCAAAATCAAATGCAATAAATTATAGATCCAAATCTTCATTTCCTTTGTCAAAATGGGTACACACAAAACGACCACATTACTCCAATAATGTGCATGATTCCACAGAATTGATCAAAGCACAAGAGGAATTGTATCTATCATTGAGTATGTTACCTTTGTATTTTGTTTTTTATTAGTCTATATAACTGTTTTTTTTAACATCTAGACGGAAAGTCGCCTTTAGATCTTTTCAACTTATTTTTCGATGAAGAAATTGTGGAGCTAATAGTAATGAACACCAATGAGTATGCGAGGCAAAATAATGTTATGGACAATATATGCACAGTTGAACTGTTGCGCCGTTTCATTGGATTTTTGATATTTACTGGCTATCACACTGTTCCACAATATGAAAACTATTGGAGTCAGCAGCCAGATCTTGGTGTTCCAATTGTGAAACAAGCCATGACACGATTCGAATTTCGGTGGATGAAGAAATTTATACATGTCAGTAATAATAACGACTTAGACAAGAATGACCGCTTTGCCAAAATAAGACCTTTACTTGATGGATTGAATAAAAAGTTTATTCAGTTCGGAATTTTCAGTGAGCATTTGTCAATTGACGAACAAATGGTACCAAACTTCGGAAGGCACTCGAGCAAAATGTATATCAGAAATAAGCCCATTCGTTTCGGCTTCAAGCTGTGGGTTCTGGCTTCATCTGATGGATACATGTATTGCTGTATTCCATACGCTGGTTCCGAGCAATCGTATAGCAGAGAAATCGGCTTAGGAGCTCACGTGGTCTTGAATTTGCTGGAAAATGTGCAGCATCCAGAAAGGCATTTTGTATATTTTGATAATTTCTTCACGTCCTTCTACCTTATGTGCCTGCTGTCTGAAAGAAATTTTAATGCAACGGGCACAGTACGCAAAAACAGATTGCCAGCTAATGTGGAAATTAAAGGTGACAAAATTTTAAAAAAAGGAGAATACGACTTTATGTTTGATCGCGCAAATGAAGTTTTTATTGTAACTTGGCATGATAATGCGATTGTGACCTTAGCGACTAATTTTGATTGCATCGATCCTCTTACAACTGCTCGACGTTATAATCGAAAATGTCATAAATATATCAATGTTGAAGAGCCTAATACGATAAAAAATTATAACTTGCGTATGGGAGGTGTAGATATGGCAGATAATGCCATATCGAACTACCGAATAAATGTTAGAGGCAAGAAGTGGTGGTGGCCTCTATTTTCAAATGCTGTGGACTCGGCTGTTGTAAATGCCTGGAAGATGCACAGTTTTTTGTGCAGAATCGGGAAAGTTCGAGGAAAAACACAACTGGAATTTCGGTCGGAAATTGCTAGAGCTCTACTTGTTTGCGAGGATTCAAACGGGCACCAAATGGGAGCAGAGGAACCAAGATCAAAACGCACCAAAGTGACGCAACACGTTATTGTAAAGCAAGAGGAAGGCAAAAAACGTCGGTGCAAGCAATGCCACAGCCACACTCCCTTTATGTGTAAGAAGTGCAATGTGCACCTGCATACGAAATGTTTTGAGGTTCATCATAATAAATAGTTTTTATCATTGAATTAAATGTTTTTTATTTACCGTTGAAAATCTCATATGTGTATACATATTCCGCCGATGGTGATTATAATTACCACTCATTTTCTGGGAAACTGAAAACACCACTGACTCCAAAGTTTGTAATTTTCTTAATTAGCATTGAAATAGGTTCTAAACAAATTTTTAAGCCCATCGGTCAACAGGGTCTTAGTGCGGCGAAAAATGGGTTAATAAAATGTTTGAGGAAACTCATGGTGAAGAGAAACCTATTGACGATATCAAGGAACCTGTATTCAAAAAACTAAAAAAATCAATAAAACGCAAAAAACCTTAAAGAACAACAAGGACAGAAAAAAGATGTTCAATCTGCTAGTTGCAGTAAATACATTAAACATGACGATTTAAATGTGTTGAATTTATTTAAAGATGATGAATTTACAATTACTATACAAAATCATAAGGAAAAACCATCTTTTGAAATAAATTTTAAAAATAATGTAGAAGTTTGTAGATTGAAAAAAATAATTCAACAATGGTGTAATGATGAAGTGCTGAAGGATGAAACTGTTGACTTGATGCACGTTGCTCCCTCTAAAATGGATATTGGAAGCGATATCGAATGGTTTTCCGAAGACAAATTTCTAAAGCAACTAATGGGGATTATCTATAAATACAAAAAAGTCAGCACTCTAAAGAATATTAAATGTAGTTAAAAATCAATATTTGGATTTGTTCAATTTATTGATAATCAATTTTATATTCATAAGTGTACTGATATTTTACATTTAAAATAAAAACATATCAAATTTATTTTTTATTAAAACTATTTATTTTGTTTAATTTTATTGTTTTTTTTTTTCAGTATTATTAAACTCAAAATCAGTTTTATTGCTGTTGCCATCCATCAATTTTTTAAATGTAAATGATCCTATGTTCATCGCCTCCAGAGTTTTATCCTTTAATTCATTATAGCATTGTGGTAGAAAGATTACATTTTTTTCCAGTTTCCAGCATGATTTTTGTCCCAAAGATGGTGTCTTTCCGCAACATTGAAAATGAATTAGTAAAGTCATTAAAATATTATCAACGTTTAAATACTAAACACCCAACCATTCAAACAGTAGAATTTGATAAAGACTTAAAAATGAGAATGTAGATGCTGATGTAGAAAACAAGTACTATGATAATAATAATAATAATGTGAAGTCAGAATCTGAATCTGACTTTGAAAATGAATCAAAACAAAGGGTTAAAAAACAAATTATTATAAAACGAAAAAAACCGACAAATGTTTATATTTTTTATGGAACTTCTTGTCAAAAACCGCAGAAGACAATTTGTTACTTTACCAAGCATTGATAAAACACAAATTTTTATATTTTATCGAACGGCCTATCAAAAACCGCAGAAGACAATTTGTTATATTCCCAAGCGTTGAAAAAACAAAAATGTTTACATTTTATGCAACTGCTTATCAAAAACCGCAAAACGGACGGACGGAGATAAGTCAAAACCACAAAAACTATCGTCAACTTGCACAAGCCAAAACCGCAAAAAGTGACGTCAACTTACACAACCCAAAACCGCAAAAACTGCAAAAAGTGCCGTCAACTTGCACAACCCAAAACCGCAAAAACCGCAAAAAAGTGCCGTCAACTTGCGCAACCCAAAACCGCAAAACCGCAAAAAGTGCCGTCAACTTGCACAACCCAAAACCGCAAAACCGCAAAAAAGTGCCGTCAACTTGCACAACCTAAAACCGCAAAACCGCAAAAAAGTGCCGTCAACTTGCACAAGCGGCTCCGTTGCTCCGCCTGGCCCAGAACGAACATATTATACCTACTGAAATCCAACAAAATGTAATTTTAAGATCAATAGTTTGTGATTTACAACGTCAAAAGCTTTGCTAAAATCCGTGTAAATAACATCAGTCTGCATGCCTTTTCCAAAGTTTTCTATAGTTTTTGATGTAAATTCGAGAAGGTTAGTAACAGTGGACTTTCCAGAAAGGAATCCATGTTAAAAAGGAGACATTAAAGATTTAACGCTATGCGATAGTCGTGATGGAACAATTGCCTCTAAAAGTTTAGGCAAAGCGCTTAATTTTGCGATGCCACGGTAGTTATCAATTAAAGACCTATTTCCGGATTTATGCAGCGGAATAATAAATGAATGCTTCCAGGCTGCAGGAAAATAGCAGGATTTTAATGATGTAGTAAATAGTAAAGGGATTGGAGTTACTAATTCTTCACAGCAGTATTTTAATATACATGAAGGTATGTTATCAGGATCACTTTTATATGATGTTTGAATATTTTTTAAATATGATAAGACTGTGTTTGTATCAATTATTGGGAAATAAATATCCCCAGATTGAATATTGAAGGGATAACTTAAATAATCATAAGACGATGATGAATAAGTCGTCTTGAAAAAGTCAGCAAAAAGATTGCAAATACTATTATTATTATCAGACTCAACAGAATTATACTTCATAAAAGAAGGATGGAATCAATCTTACGTTTTGTGTTAACAAAGTTCCAGAAGGATTTAGCATCAGAATTGATATTTAATTTTACTTAATAGATATGAATTTTATGAATAAATTGGAAAAAAATTAATAAACAATTTGTACTGCTACTTATTGGTATGTTTGTGTGTTTATGCAGAATTTGTTTTGTTCTTTGCTTGACTTTGTTGTTATGCTCTATTTTATGCTTTTGATCGTGTTACCGATATTTTTCTTGTTTGGCTGAGCTGAAATAAAAGAAATTAGCCAATTTGTGCTGTTTCTTCACTAAGCCAAATAAGAAACAAGTGATTGCCGTTATGGCTTAACAAATTATTTCAATGAGCGAAATAGCGAATATATATTTTATTTATCTATACCTTTGTTATATATTTTATCTTTCTATGTATATATTTTATCTATATATATTTTATCCATGTTTTGTAAAATTCTAATTTATCTACAATCTTCTGGCCATGCATTTGTATGAAAAATTAAAATTTTTCGAAAATTAAAATTATGACTTTTTAAAAACGTGACGTTTACAATAAAAACCAGCATATATTCATATGAGTTCGATAGGAGTGCGCTAAATTACCGCGAGTTGATCTTTTTGCTGTAAATTGAAAAACATTTGAAAGTTTTTGGACTTTTTATACATTTCTCTATTTTTTACACATTACGCCTTATTTTGTGCATAAAATTGGTATGCACTTCGTTTGCTATCGAATTGTCCCTAAAAATGAGCTATAAAACATAAAAATAGACAAAAAAAATACCAAAGTTGTGATATTATAATTTTTGAAATAATTTAATATTTTTCTTATTTAGTAAAAAAAGTCTTAAAAATTCAAATTTGAAAAATTGCTATAAATTGCTATTGAAATGTTTTCTGAAGCATCATTTAATAAAAATACAAACAAATTATGTGATTGCATTCAATAACTTAGTCGTTATTAAATTTTTTACTTGAAGTGTAAATTTTGAGTTGGAGTACTTTTACAAAAAAATTTCAAAAATTTAAAAATGCAAAATTTAAAAAATACACGTTTGGCTAAAGCATAGTCTTATGCTATTTCAGGCAAAAAATTACAAAAACCAAAATTCAAATAAAAAATGTGATAGCTGTTGAAACTTGATTTTTTTTCAAAAATGCTCGAAGTGCCTTTTTTGGCATTTCGATCACAAAAAAATTCATAAAAAATTGATATAAATATGTTTCTTATTGAAAATGGCTTCAACAATATAAAAATAAATTTTCTGATTTTAGTTAGAAGAAATTTTGGAGTTCCAGGGCTACTAACATATCAGACCCTGGTTTTAAGTTAAAAAATATTAGAACTACCCCAAAAACCTACCAATTTTATTTTATGTTTATTTGTCTATGCAGAATTTGTTTTGTTTTTAACTTGACGTTGGTGTTATGCTCTATTTTATGCTTTTGATCGTGTTTCAAATTCTTCTTGTTTGGGTACGCAGAGCTGAAATGAAATAAATTTGCGATTTGTGATTTTTCTTTACTTTCCCAAATATGAAATAAGTGAGTGTCGTTTTGGCTAAACAAATTAATTCAATATGAAAAATATTTTATCTAATAGGTACATATATTCTTTATACTCTATATTTTCTTCTATATTATATTTATATATCTGTAAATTAAAATAATGCAAAATCAAAGAATAGATAATACTTAATTACAAAAATTTACTATAATTAATATAGTAGGTATATTACCTACTATATATTTATATTTTTCTAATTCAATTTTCAATTTTAAGCAAAAAAGGCAAAAAACCCAGCACATATTTATATAATATTTATCTACCCAGTAGCGGATGGAATATATTCCGAATATACGAAGCATCAATTACCTTGTATTTACTACCTTGTAACCACTACTTCCGACTATATTACCTTACTATGCATAAAAGGCCTTACATTTAACATTGAATGAGACAGGAGGTAAGTGATCGCCTCCCTTCAGCATTACCTAGAAGTTATGGAGTAACATACTACTTGTATTAAGTTATTCGGATATTTGCAAAATCACTGCATTACTTTTCCTTGTATGCTACATTACAGGTAATGAGGTATGAGTTAATTACTTCTGCTATATGCAGACGCATTACTTTTTGAAAAAAGTAATGCTTCCTTACCTGGTAATTTATTCTGTATTAGTTCTATGGTAGCCACTGGCAAATCCGCTGCTGGGTATTTACCTATTAAAATTATCTTAAATTTTTTTTATATGCATTTTGTTTTCAATAAAAGATTTAATTTCTTTGGCTTATTTTTTTATTACATATATTTTATAAATACTACATAATAGTATGTACATATTAAATTGATAGCATCTTAAACGGGAAATATTTTTAGAAAAATTTAATTTAATTAATCTTATAAATTAAATATTTTATATTGGTAGTTTTGTTCTTATGTTTATATATATTTGGGAATTTTAATTGTTTTTTATTAATTTGTTTGTAGCATTTTACAATGTGATATCCACATATATGTATATATAATATACATATTGAAAAATATTGAATTTTCTGACATCCAACTTTTCATTTCTTCCATTTTATTTTGTTGTTTTTTTAGAAATAACATTTAAAATTGAAATATATATTGCATAATTATGTATATTAAGATTGATAGCATCTTCAACAGTAAATCTTTTTTAAAAAACTTTAATTTAATCAATCTTATTAATTAAACATTTTACAATCGTTTTTTTTTTGTTTATGCATATATAAATTTTGGCATTTGAATTAATTTTTTATATATTCATTTGTGGACATTTATGACATAATATGATATTCACATATATGTATTAATGTTCCTAATGAAAAATATCGCATTTTGCTGACTTCAGCAAAATTTGTAAAAATTATATACCCCTGGTTTTTTGATTATTATTGTTATTTTGAGGAAAAGCTTGAGGAATTCATTGCTTCAGCATCATCGGGACAATGCAATGGAAAGTTTTGAAGTTCTAAATGGTCGACTAATTGCTTATATTATTCTGATAGGAAAAATTTATGTGATTGCAATTCAATCAGGCAACCTGTAGCTAGAGATTGCAATAAAATCAAAAACTTAAAGAATATATTACTTATTTAGAAATTATTATGCTTAAAAACTATTATAGTTTATAGTTTAATTATAGTTTAATTTTTACACTGCTCTCAATGATATCCTTAGTTAATGATATCTTCCAGGAGCTTCATAAAATTTTCTTTGCTTAGAAGATTGAACCAAAAAGATTGCAACTCTATAACAACACCGATCCAAGAGAGAAATTAGTTATGTAACTATGCGCAATAATTTTTTCAGTTTAGTTTCTGGCATATAATTTTTTATCGCAATAAAACGAGAATGATGTTATGTTCGAATAAAAAATAAAACTATTCGTGAATGGTCTACCTTCTTATTTATCAAAGTGTCCGTTTGGACAATATGAGAAACTATAGCAGGAAAATTTGAGAAATCTACTCTGAAAATAAATTCCTTAAGTCTATTAGAAACTACAGTGAGTCAGTTTATCATTATGTATTGACTAAGGTCGAAGTTTGTTTATAAAATATAAGCATCAAGAACTATATTGTCTGTCGGCTCCTATTCAGAAGCTCGTAAGATGAATTTTTAGCATTTGTGCACTTTTACAATTTTCAATATACAAACACTGTTTCGAAAAGTTGTCAGAAACAAAACTTAAGGCTAGCAATACATGAGCACTAGGATATTAGGGAATGTTTTTTTATAATTACCAAAACTTGATAATTTTGCAAAATTTCACTTTTTGCTAAAACTGCATAGCGGCTAGGTTCCATTTTTTTCTGTGTATATTTGTCATAGTTTTAGGATAAATATACACTCGAATGGGACACAACCGCAGACTGAAAGTAAAGAGCACATTGAATTTTCGCATTTTCATTTTCTCCAATACATTTGGCAGCCACTCTAGTGTGCAATTTGCAAATTCATATATATAATCTTATAATTCGCCGACGTCAGGTACTGCGCGAGTTTATTTAATTCTTTTGTAATAGTAATACTCATTTCTATATCGATAAAAAATCGTTTTCTATGTAAAATTTGACGAAGAATACGATGGTTATGTTAAAAACACGCTAATTGGTATGTAAGATTGGTTAAAATTTATTTAAACATTGAAATTGTGTGTAACAATATGAAATTTTTTATAAATTTTTTTGAAACTATTTTTTTCTTAAAATGCAAAAAGTTGTCTCTAGCTTAAACAGAATCGAAGTTATGAATTTTTGAAAATTAGTCTCCAAGGCAAAAGTCACGAAAATCTCAAACTTTTAACGCCCTCTATTTTCAAAAAAAAAAATCCTCGAACACGTGTCTCTTTCATAGAGCCCGTAAAAAAATTTCATTCAAATCAAAAATGTCGCTGTCAGAATGGTGTTCGGGTTGTTAAAGAATGACCCAAAATAATGATGAATAAGCACAAAACAACCAATATAAACTATTTAATTTATTAGATTAACTGAATTAAGTTTTACTTAAAAACATTTTCAGGTTAAGATATTATCAATTTGAATATATACGTACTTATTAAATGTATACGTGCTTAATATTATATATAGTACTTATTAAATGTATGTAATAAAAAAAAATTACCCAAAGAAATTAAATATTTTATTGAAAACAAAATGCATATAAAAAATTTTGAAGATAATTTTTATAGGTAAATTAATTAATATAACATAAATATATATAATATTTATTAACAAATATGTAGCGGGTTTTTTATGTAGTGGACTTTTTGGCTTAAAATTTAACGTTGAATTAGAAAAATATAGATATAAAGTATGTTCGTATTAGGGAAGTCAATTCCGGGATCCCGGACGATTTAAGCCAATTTAAATCCCGGGATTGTCTTTGCTGGATCCCGGAATTTTTAAATAAAAAATTTCTATTACAAATATTCATGTAAATGCAAACTTTTCATTTTAAGTTGGTATGAATACAGAATTAGAAAAACCTTTTATTGAGGCTGAAAAAAATTGTTAGAACGATGAGTGTGAATCACTGGTGCAAAGACTTTTAGTTAATTAAAGTTTTAGAAGAATTGCAACATCGGGAAGTAAGCTAAGTATTTCAAAATGGTGAGATGTTCTGACTTGGGAAATACATTTTTTTTTTGTGGTGAAGGCAATCGTGATCGAAACTAACAAATTGCTTACGATTATCGTACAACTATTTCTACATCTAGCATAGAATCAGAACGGTGCTTTTCATAAGCGGGTTATATTTGTAATAATATCCGAATAAAACTCTCCAATAAAAAATTAAACACGTGGATCAGCTTAATGATTACTTTAAAAATAATTAAAACAAAAAATTTTATTTTGAAAAGCCATTTTCAAAATTAATATGTCTTAAACACAAAAAATCATGAAAACAGGTAAAAAAAAAGTGTTACATATTGTAATACCTTAAACTTTTCTGTATTTAATTTTTTTATATTTTTTGTTCTGTAATCATTTCAATGGCTAAGCTAAACTAAGACTAAAATAATTTTTAAGAAACAGCACAAATCGCGATTGTTTTTCATTTCAGCTCTGCGTAACCAAACAAGAAAAATTTGAAACACGATCGAAAGCATAAAATAGAGCATAAGAACAACGTCAAGCAAAAAAGACGCAGTTTCGATAGCATCGTAAGTATAGACGTAGAATTCCTTTTTATACAGTTATAAGGCCTGTTTCCAGCTCTTAAGTAAAATAAATTTTTCATATAAAAAACTGAAAAGTAATCAAAAAGAAAATTTCTTTTTTCAAAATTACTTAGAAGTGAATCCAGCTCTTAAGAAAAAATTTTTTATTTGTACTACTTTTTGTCAATAAAAATCAGGCACGGAAACACTGTGACTGAAAAGAAATATATGCTCGAGGCATTGTTTCTTTAAGTAAATTTGTGAAAGTATCTTTGCAGATATATTTATTTTTATTTTTGTTAGCTATAGTTTGATGATTGTTTACGAAAATGATGATATAAATGCATGTAAGGTAGAGGTAACGCAGAGTTTATGCAATCCATGCAAAAGAAAATATTTAGCAAGCTCAAAAACTTCATACAGAAAAAAATCTTTAAAATCGTTTAAATTGAATGTTTAAGCCTTCATATAAATGCCTGAAAAAATCTTGGTTTCGTAAACTAAAATTAGTCCAGCGTAACGGAAATTAGATTCGGTTAATCAGATACTATAGCATTATATGGTAAAAGTTATGCGACTTTGGTCAGTAGCCTAGGCTGCCAATGCAACAACAAAGAAGATAATGTAAAGAGGAAATTACGTCCTCAAAATAGTGTACTTTCATTCCCTAGTCTACTTAACATGCATATTCTCGGGGTAGAAACGAATACTTCTTTTCGTCTGAATTATTCTGATAATATTATAGAATGCTAACCCATTTCATTTCATAAATGCACCAAAATTGAGATTTCAAAAAGGAAAAACTCTGATTTAGGCTCCTGGAAAGAGCCATGATCACTGTTTTTAAGAGATCGCGAGCTACCTTTATATAATAATCTAGAACTTTTATGTTAGGTAAATACTGTAGACATCTGTGGATCCTTTCAGTTAATAAGAAATCTTTTTTCTCCGCTTCGTTAAATAAGCCCTTTTTAAATGGAGTCTCCACATGAGGTACATACTGTCGTTAAATAATTACATTGTATTGTGAAAATAATGAATTTTGGCAGTTGCGACGAACAAAATTAAAAAAACACTTACCCACTTTTTAGCACTCGCCTTGTCCTAGCCAGGTTTCGATATAGTACGCTCGGTAAGCATTTTTAAGCAATTTAGGGGAACTTTAGAACTACAAAAATAAACAACCTACTGGTTTTTCTTAACCACACTGGACTAAGTGTCATTTAATTCTTCTGGTGTGTTACACACTTAAACTTACAGGTAGTTGGGGAATATAGTAGCAAAACAGCGCAATAGACATGGTAGAAGAATACAGGTATATGCACCAGATGAGAGCATACTGCCGGAATTGTCAAAACGAAGCAAAACTTTTTCTTTATTTTCTTTTGTTTCCATTCGCCACACAGCTAAATTTGACAGACATGGCAGTATGGAAAGAGAGCACAGTCAGCGCTGCATATACCTCTATCCTTCTACCATGGCAATAGAGCTAATTAGATATCGCTGATCGTTAGTATCACCATCAAAGAGAGAACAGCTTGAGTGCATTCAAATGACGTTTAGAGTGTCACGTCAATATACGAGATACGAATATGCGCTTTGCATTAAAGTTAACCCAGATTATTTGAATAGCCTGCATGTAAAAGGCTACGTGAATAAAAGTGTGATATAAAAGTCAGCTTGGCTTTATTTCTCTCTCGTTTCTTCGCAGGTTACTGCCTACGCTTCTCTGCCTGCATGTCCGAAGCGGCGTTTACTCTGCGGGCAGCCTTAGGTTGTAAACAGAATAAAACAAAGGCATAAACCAGGCAGGCGCAGGTATTGCACTGCGAAGAAACGAGATAACATTAACTTTTTCTCGGTTGTTCACAAAGTTTTCCTGCGCCAGCCTGCCTGCCTGTTTTGGCGTTTACTCTGCTTGCAGCGTAAGAGCACTCGTGATAACGAACGTCTACGACACAAAAATGCACAACGAAGCAAGATATTAGTAACATTCGTAAGCAAATTCATGCTTTTACGTTCATTCGCTCCATGAAAAAAATATTAACTGCAGCTCTCAAAGTAAAGAGAAAACGCTAACGAGAATATATCGTACGTATTTATTGCATTTTCGTTTCGTGGCTAGCGGATTAACGGAAAGCGTCTGAACATGTTGAAAAAAATTGCGTCACTCTAACGAATTGCAGCTTTCATGTTATTTGCTGTGCGACATTTGAAGTAGCTATTTGTCGCGGATATTTAATTAAATATTAAATAGAAATGGGTATGCAAAAAATAACTAAATGGAAACAAACAGGAATAACACCAAAGAGGAACGCGTTGCTAGAGAACGGCAGGGAGGTGTAAAAGTATATATATTGAGTTGCAGACACTCGAGTTCCAAGAGAAGCATCCGAATGTCTTCATTGTCTGAATGCTGCCTTCGTATTCATTCGCAAACCGTTGTTTACGAGCTTGAGCCGTATGAATTCATTCATTTTTGTGTGCGATTGTAGCTGATGTTGGCCATTATTCGAATGGCAAACATTATGAATTTTCTCATTCGAATCTCCGATCACCATTCCAATAAACCAAAAAAATTAGCTAACGGCTCGACAGCCTTTTTTGAAAAAACATTCTGCCAAAATAAAAATAAATTATTTAGTTTTGTGAGATGTCAAATTTACTTTCATACTAATTTTTTCTACTTATGAAATATATTCAAATATTTCTTAAGTAATTACTTGAGAGCTGGATAGAGGCCTATAGAGAAAAATTCTGGTTTTTTTCATGTATATTTTTCAAAACTTTTTTAAAGTATTTCATCTTCTATATAAAAATTATTAAAAAAAATTTGTTGTTGTTGTAATTCTTTAAACTTACCTCATCTAAAAAGCTCGCAATTAAATTCATGTAAAAATTTGTTTTGTTTTATAAAAAGTTTTCGTTTGATATTTATGTTGATGAATTTGTTGTTCTTTTTCATTTGTTTTGTTGGTTAAAACTAAATGTAATTCAAAGTTACGTTTATTTAATGGAAATAAATATAAGTAAATTTGAATTATTTATTTTTCCTGTAGTAAAAAGCATATACATATATATATGCATATTTTAAAAGTTATTTAAAATTAAAATTTTAGTTAACAAAATAAATTTTTAATTTGGAAAGAATATAATGCATAATAAAAATAGTTGGAATTTATTATGGCATTTAAAAAATAAATGTAGTTTTTAAAGCACAACGCATGCGCAAATTTGCGTAGTAGTATACAAAACAATACTTACAACAACAATAATTACATGCTGAAAATAAACATTCGTTTTATTCATACTCCAACTCATGGCAGAATAACCAGGTAGGGCCGACTCGTAGAGGAATGAAGTAGAAAGCAGAGAAAAGCGAGCTAGTTGGCAAATACAGCTGTTCATGTCGAGTAAAAATTAAGAACATCTAAAAAAATTTTCAGGTAACTGATCCAACGACAATTACCAAGCAAATCTAAAACAACGACACACAGAAAAGAGCAAGATCACATCGGTTGAGCAGCGTTAGAAGGGATGAACCGAATCGCTCACAGAAAATGCTATGTCCCGCTTTAAAATACTTTGCTTACTATGTCCCGATTTTCACTCGTTATACACGAAAATTCTCAAAATTACTTGCGGCGAAAGCAATTATTGCTCTGGTAGTAAGATCTCTTTGACCCGTTTTTCATTCGGCAATAATTGCCTTTGCCGCAAGCAGTTTGTGGATTTATTGTATCGCCCCCTCATGCTTACGAAAGTCCCCTTTAAACCCGAGTAGTCCACAAATTACTTTCGGCAAAAGCAATTATTGCTCATAGAATTGTCGAGTAAAAAACGGCCCTTTGCAGCGCATGCAGAACCAAAACAACAATATCAGCAGCTAGAAGCAACGTTGCCATTTATGTTGGAAAAATCCCATTCGTGGTAATTTTTAATTGCCCTTAGGAATTTTTGTTTTTGGAAATCCTATTAAATATTTTAATCCAAATTGAATTAAATTGAATTAAATTGTGCATATGGGACTTATTGTGGTATTTTTTATGCGAATGAGATTTTTGTGGCAATTTTTAATGCATATGGAGTTTGTGGTGGTATTTTTAAAAAGCGTGGTATTTTTGTGGTAATTTTAAATGATCGTGGGATTTTTTTTTGATATTTTTTTTACTGTGGTAGAAACTTTTTTTTATGTTTACCATGGTAATTTTTGTTGTATTTAATTTTTGTTACTGTGAAAAAAGTAACTTTTTGTTTTTGAACCTTGGCTAGTAGTAGTACATTTTTTTGTAGCCACATACTGGCTCTCTAGCTACATGCATCTGTATTCTCTATTGTATTTCAACCCAACAAGCCATGAATGTCACTGTGCCAGCTAAACGGTACTTAAGACGGCAGCGTTTCTGTACCTTTAAACCGTTGTCTATATAATTGTTAACTCTTTTTTTATATTTATTGAGAATCGAATTGAAATTTATGTCATATTCGCTTGATGTGTCGTTTGTTCTTGTCATTTTTCCCTCTCTTTTTCACCCGGTCAGGTTAGAACAATTAATTGCTCTAACTAGTTTAGCTAATCAGCTAACTAATTAATCAGCTAGAGATGTTTTTTTTTCTTTTCATATTGAAAATGTTGTTGCTGTTGTTTCTTTGAAAAAAATTCGTTAGAGCAATTAATTGTTCTAACCTGACCTAAATCTCAATAAACGATTTTAAACTATCAAAAAACTAGAATTTGTATTTAAAATCAAGAATGATTTAAAATATCAAACAATTAGAATTTGTATTTAAATCATAGAAAATCAACATTAATATACAATTTAATAAATGGTTCGCTTATATGAAACACACAATGCATAGTTTGCTAACATCGAAACGGTCCGCTTCAGTGCTTTTAAAAGTGCACACCGTTTTCAACCGAGCCGATTGGCTATCTGGGAAACGAAAAAAATTAAAGCAACTGATGTACAGTCATGTGAAAATAAATAGGGACACCTACATAATTATATACAAGGTGCCCCAGATATAGCATTAATTCCCTCGGCTGGTGATTATTCTTGATAAGGCGAGTATAACACTTTATGGAGTTTCCTCCCACATTGTAAAATTTAAATTTACAGGGTGTTTTACGGTTTTGGTACGTGTTTAGTATTATTGATATAGAATCTATACTACTCACCATAAAATGAAAAATAATATTTTCTATTTTAGAAAAATATCAATTTTTTCATCAGTGGATCAACCACTTTCGTGTGATGTGCTGTAACGGAGCTAAAATTTTGAGATTATCCAATGAAATATCAACAAATTTTGTATCTTTTCTTTTAGCGGAGCTATTATCATCCAAAGTTAGAACTAGAAAAAACTGTTGACTAAGTGTATTTTAACTTGAAAAACAGAGATTTTAAATTTTGATGATTACAGCTCCGCTAAAACAAAAGATACAAAATTTGTTGATATTTCGTTTGATAATCTCAAAATTTGAGCTCTGCTGCAGCACATGACACGGAAGTGGTTGATATATTGATGGGAAAGTTGATTTTTTTTTCTAAAATAAAAAATATTATTTTTTGTTTTATGGTAAGTAGTGTTGATTCTAGATCAATAATACTTAACACGTACCAAAACCGTAAAACGCCCTGTATCTTGAAAGTTTAACAATGTGGGAGGAAACTCCATAAAGTTTTATACTCGCCTTATCAGGAGAAACCGCCACCCGAGGGAATTAATGCTCTATCTGTTGCACCTTGTATGTAATTTATGCAGCTGTAAGTATAAAAAACAGGTGTCCGAACTTATTTTCACATGACTGTATATTTATATATGTATGATTTACATATATATTAATAAAAAACAACAACAACAACAAAAGCAGCACAACAACGAACGACGTGATTACGAACCAAACAAGCAAACACAACAACAACAACAACCTTAAAAACAGCATAAGCAGCTACTGCAGCTAAACAGCTAAGCAGCTTGTGCATTTCTCTTACGAATATATAAATTTTTCATCTTCTTAGATTTTGCTATTTTATTAGATATTCGTTTTATTCCCACTAAAACTGATATTTTGGCATTTTTTTTTTCTTTGTACGACCAATATTAAAGGCTGTAGGTATACCCCAAAGTGTCAAATATTACTTTGAAAAAATTCGTGAAAATGACCCCCATACAAACCGCGCTATAAGACGTAATTCTACGTCAAAACAAAACAAATTCTGCATAGACACACAAACATAAAATAAAATTGGTAGGTTTTTTATGTAGTTCTAATATTTTTTACCTTAAGACCAGGGTCTGATATGTAAGTAGCCCTGGAACTCCAAAATTTCTTCTAACTAAAATCAGAGAATTTATTTTTATATTTATTTTTATATTTTTATATTATTATATTGTTGAAGCCATTCTTATTTAAAATGGCTTCAACAATCAATTTTTTATGAATTTTTTTGTGTTCCAAATGCTAAAAACTTTGAGCATTTTGAAAAAAACAGCAGGTTTCAACAGTTATAACTTTTTTATTCGAATTTTGGTTTTTGTAATTTTTTGCTTGAAAAAGCTTAAGACAACTGTGCCAACTGTGAATTTTAAAATTTTGCATTTTTGAAATTTTTTTGGAAAAAATACTCCAACTCGAAATTTACAAAATGTTGCATATCTAGTAAAAAATTGAATAACGACCAAGTTATTCAACGTAATCACATAATTTGTTGGTTATTTTATTAAATGCTGTTTCAGAAAACATTTCGATAGCAGTTTATTGCAATTTTTTCAAATTTGAGTTTTTTAGATTTATTTTACTAAATAAGAAAAAAATTAAATTATTTCAAAAATTAAAATATCAAAACTATGATCATTTTTATCCAATTTTCATATTATATAGCTCATATTTAGGGACAATTCGATAACAAACGAAGTGCATACCAATTTTATGCACAAAAGAAGGCTTTATGAGCAAAAAATAGAGAAATATATGAAAAGTCAAAAAATTTTCATGTTTTTCAATTTACAACAAAAAGATCAACTCGCAGTAATTTAGCGCACTGCTATCGAACTCATATGAATACATGCTGGTTTTTATTGTAAACGTCACGTTTTTAAAAAGTCATAATTTTAATTTTCGAAAAATTTTAATTTTTAATACAAATGCATGGCCAGAAGATTGTAGATAAATTAGAATTTTACAAAACATGGATAAAATATATATAGATAAAATATTAAAATATATACATAGAAAGATTAAATATATAACATAAGTATAGATAAATAAAAAATATATTCGCTATTTCGCTCATTGAAATAATTTGTTAAGCCATAAAGACATTCACTTGTTTCATACTTGGCTTAATTACGAAACAGCACAAATTTGCCAATTTCTTTTATTTCAGCTCAGCCAAACAAGAAAAATATCAAACAAGAGCATAACAACAACGTCAAGCAAAGAACAAAACAAATTCTGCATAAACACACAAACATACCAATAAGTAGTAGTACAAATTGTTTATTAATCAGGGTGCGGAGAACGTTTGAAATACGATTGTTCTCAATTATCGTTCTCCTCACATAAAATTGTTCTCGCAAATTATCACGAACTCTATGCTGGCGTCGTATTTTTTATCTCTGAAAAATTTGTCAGTTTCAAATTTATTCGAACGAATTTTTCACAAAAAAATAATAAGCAACGAACATTCGTTTTCAATTTTTCATAAAAATTATTCGTTCAAAGAAAAATTTAGGAACGTTTGTTTTCCAAAAAAAGTTATGTTCCGACTATCAGCATCCACATCGTCTAGCGAGGATTCTTTTCAGTTATGTATGCGTCATCGAGTTTGGTATGTATTGTTTCTTGTATACGTTTTTATTTTTGCATTATCGCGAAAAAATTGTTGCGAATGCGTAGCATCGAGCGCTGTTTGTGTTGCTGTTGAATTAACATTTTTCCGTAGAAGGGCAAATTATTTTATCATAAAAAAACACAAAAAAAATTGAATTGACCTTGTAGATGTTATCACCATTCCGTACAAGGGCGAATAATTTTGTCATTATATCTGTGTCGATAAGCAATAATAGCTTTATTCGACTTACGACAGATCTAAGTTATTGATGTAGCAGTGTTCACGCATATAGCACTATAAATACACAAAATCTAGAGCTTTTAACATGACCAAAAACAAAGTTTTGACACAATAACAAAAGACTCTTCCATTTATCCTATATGGCGATTGAATATATGAAAAACTGCTTATTAAGCGGTCATAATACTAAAAACAATTTTTGGGACTATGTCCTCTTATTAAACGGAAAAATTTGTACTTTTGGATTATGTTTATTATTTGTAGTTTTGGATTACCAGAAAAGCACTTATAGTATTTTTCAACGATTGTGAGATGTGGTAATTCTCATGTTAATTTGGTGAGAAAAAGTGGGTAAAAAATACCTCAAAACACCACAAAATACCTCAAATTACTACAAAATACCACAATACCTCAAAATAATTCAAAACCCCTCAAATTACTTCAATTACGTGGTAAAAATACGAATTAAGGGAACGTTCCAATTGTTCAAATGACTGAATACACTTGTTTGTGGTGGTTTGTATGTATCTATTTTCTTTTTGCTTTTTTGAGGTATTGTGGAATTTTGTGTTAATTTTGAGGTATTTTGTGGTAATTTGAGGTATTTTGGGAGTGTGGTAATCTTGAGAATTAAATGCGAGAAAAAGGCAATTTTGGTGGTGATTCCATCTTGTGACACTGCCCCTATCATGAATAATTTGTCGCCCTTAATCTCCCCAGTCTAACATATAAAGGTATCTTATTGACTGAATTCCTCCGGATGCGTTTGTATTCAGCCCTATCATGAATAATTTTTCACCCGAAATCAAAAAAGGGAGTCTCAAAGATAAATCTCAAGAACATTTTGGAAATTTTTAATGCAAATTTGTTCATCAACCGTCAATATTCATGAGTGTAAAAAAATGTGATGTCTTTATCTGCTATATTAAAAATGAAAACACCCTTTTTTGATTCCGGGAGAAAAATTATTCATTATAGGGCTGAATAAGAAAGCCTCCAAAGGAAGAAACCTTTATATGATGAAAGTGCCGATCGCGAAACTGTCAATTTATCAGTTATACTGGGGAGAATATGATAGCTGGTGCGCCGCAATTTGACAATGGATTCGTGAAGTACTTTTAATAAAAATAGGAATGGCCGAAAGAAAAATCGATGCATCGATTTGTTTTCGAATTATCAATTTTTAATTTGATTATCATTTAATCTTTCAATCAATCAATATCGATTTCAACCAATAGATTAGTCTTTTAAATCTATGAGATAATGGTAACGATATAGATATTTTATTGAACAGATCTTGTACCAAGCAACAAAATGTTAAACATAGATAACTAGTTGAGGTATCGATTTTTTGTTCGAACAAAATTTTTTTTTTTGTTATGAAAAGAACAACACTTTCTAATCGCGGCGCACCAGTTATCGTAATAGTGCCTTTATACTTTTGGAGACCAGTGTTATTGTAAACATACTTACGTATTAAAACGTTCTTCACTTCCTGATTTTCAGTGATGGGTAGAGTATCAAAAATAGACAAAAAATCTCTGGTCATCTATGACAAAATATGTAACATTTCCAAATGTCTCTTATGCGAAAAACCTCTCATGGGATGTGTACAAGGGAATATCAAAAGGCATTACGAGAATGTGAACAAACATAATTTTGACGATGCTTCATCATCAAGATCATCAAGAAGTAATCATACAATCTTATCATATAACAACAATCATAAAAAACCATCTTTTTTCATTTGATTGGGCATATCAGGTTTATTTACCTAATTAAAACATTATTTTTCCTCATATACATATGTGCAGTCTACATCTGTATTTTGGTTTAGTTTTTTCATGTCAGCAAGTGTACAAAAATACAACAACAAACTTATATTTTGTCTTATAACTCTACGTACAAACGAACGTTCGTGAATTTTTTCTTCAAACGCTCGTTTTGAATGAATAATTCCAAACGAACGTTTGCTGCTTTTTGTTGTTGTGTGAAAAATTCGTTCGAAAAAATACAAAGCTCACAAATTTATCAGTGATAAAAAAAGCAGAGCGTTCCTTTTTCGATTGCGAACGTTCGTCTGCTTTTAAATTTTTCGTTTGAAAAATTCTCACACACATCAAAAAACGAACGATAAGATCGTATTTTAATCAATTGCGAACGAATTTTTCCGCACCCTGTTATTAATTTTTTTCCAATTCATTCATAAAATTCAATTGGAGTATTTGTTTTGTTTTGCGTTGTTGCTTGTCTCGCATTTGGTGGTGATTTTTTTCTTTTCGTCTGCCTCTGCTGGCAGAGTCTGTGTTGCTGGCAGCACACGCCGGCAACAAATTGTTCGAACCGTATTAATATTCGGATCGTTGGATTTACAGTGTTACGCAAAATAATAGCAACAAAATCAGTACGCTGCTACAAAATCGTGTATCTTTTTAAATATTAGGTACACACAAAAATGATTATAGGAACCAAAGCATATATTCATACATCAAATTAAAAACAAATCATATTCAAATTTGGTTTTGTTTTCTTTATTAAATTTAAAATTAATGTGATTTCATTCAGTTTGTCTGAGAGCAAAACAAAAGCAACATAATTAATATTTGGTGTAAGATTCATTTTTCTTGATAACCGCTGCACATCTGAGCGACATTGACTCTATTAAATTAGATATGTTGGTATTAGGTATATGTTCCCAATTAAGTTTCAGGGCTTCATACGGTGCAGTCTTATTGGAAAACCTTTGACCAGAAAATTTTTAATTTACAAAATCCCAAAAACATTTTTAATGGGATTCAAGTCATTGTGACTGTGCCGGCCAATCAAGGATTTGAACCCCATTGCCTCTAATGTAATCTTTGATGAGCTTTGAAGAGTGCTTCGGGTCGTTGTCGGGCTGAAACGTTCCTTGAAGCGACATATTCCACTCTGAATGTGGTCGCATCTTGCTTTCTAAAATGTCATTATATACAAATCGATCCATAATTCCATCGATTTTTTGAAATGGTTCAACTTCTCAGAGCTTAAAATTTATTTTGCAGTTTCGGGCTTCAAGTCGTGTACCTGGGTGGCGCCGTACCGAGTACATCCCATTTGAATTAATCAAGTTTATTTCAAGTTTGATTTATCGCTAGAAAACGTTTTTCGATTTTTGAACGGTCCAATTTAGGTGCTCTTTTGCAAGACTGAGTTTGAAAAACAAAAAATTGCAACTTGTTGTCACAATTTCAGGCAGAATTGTTTAAATTGTAACACCTCACCTTGTTTTTTATGCTTAGCTGTAAGCAAAGGTTTCTCTGCTGGTCTGTAACTTATTTAATCGTTCTCAACGGCTCGTCACCAAACAGTGCTGTGATGGATATCTAAATCAAGTGTCCGAACAACCTCTTTGGATGTGGCAAATGCATTTCGTTTGAACACGCCACAAATAGTCCGTCATCACGCAGCGATGTCTTCCGCGGCCGCCCTCTTTAATGTACCGTTGTTAAGTCTTTTGTAATAGTATATTTTTTTAATTAATCTGCAAACTATTGACTGATCAATATCAAACTGTTTCACGTTAGATATTTGTGAATTTCCGTTTTTATATTCGGAAATAATTTGCAATTTAAGAGCTTCACAGTATTTAAAACTGGCCATTATAAATGGAACAGTCAATGTCACAACTAGCGCAAAAACAAAACTACTCTTAAATGTTTATGACTTACAAACAATACGTGCTTTACAATAACGGAACTTTTACCGGTAATTCTTGGAACTTCTGTTCTCTTTTTAAATTTTTCAAGTTTTGCTGCTTTTGCTTTGCTCTCAGACAAATTGAATGTAGCCACATTAATTGGAAATTTAATAAAAAACAAAACCAAATTAGAATTTGATTTGTTTTATATATGATGTATGAATATATGCTTTGATTCCTATAATCATTTTTGTGTGTCCCCAATATTAAAAAAGATACACGATTTTGTTGCAGCGCACTTATTTTGTTGCTATTGTTTTGAGCAACACTGTATGTTAACATTCTGTTAATGTCTCGAAGTAATCTCTCAGTTATATATTCTCTCTGAGCTTGTACACTCAGGGAAAAATCGCAACGTAAAATTTAATAATATCATGTTCATTTTACGTTGCTCCATTTTTAATAAATCATCTTTAAATTCACATTGAAATCCTTTAAATCAAATATGAAAGCATTTGATCTCCAATAAGAAGTGAAAAAACTTGAAAATAATGGTGATCCACTATATTTATTTTATTCTTTAAAGTGCATTCACTTCGAAATTAAGTTGAAAAATAGCATGGTTTATATTGAAGTTGTCAGTAGTGAAAACGAAGTAGAACATATATATTTTAAAGTGGAAGACACTTCAATTTAAAGTTGGATGCATATTATTGCGTGTATGTGTTCAGCATAATTTCGTTGCAATCGTTTTAATAACAGTTAAGCAAACAGTTGTGTTTTTTGCTTTATCTCTCTATCTAAGAGCAACAATTATTTTATGCACGCTGTTTGACTTAATTGAAATAATTTCAATATACTCAACAAAATTGACGAAGGTGGTCATTGAATGTCGCTCAAGTTTGTGCATGCAAATAAGTGAAGATTAATAACAATGGAATATATTCAATATATTAATGAATTTGGCCAAGTTCTTAACTTGGACACAATACTTGTCAACAGTGTGGATGAAGTCACAAATTTGGAAGAAGACGATGAGAAATTTGCTAGTCTGCTTAAAGATTTTGAGTTGGAAAGCCTTTTTTCAAATGGATAGTGGTAAAACTTATGTGAGAAATAAATTTTTATAACTACATTTTTAAAACCATAAATCTCTTATATAAATGTAATATATTCAATTATCATGTAATTTTTAAAAAAATGTACCACATTTATTCTAATATTTTAATAAAAGAACATTTCTATAAGAACTAATTTTGTTTAATTTATTTGATTTTGTTTCACGGACCCTGTAACCATTCAATATCAAAAATGTTAAGTACAGGGTCCGCCATCTAACGTTTTTATTTCAACTAGTGCTTATTTCGTGAATGGTAACACTTAGCTCATGTCTGATTTGACAGATAATTAGTTTTATCCTTCCGCTAAACGAATATGGTTGTGTATACGCTTGAACAACGCTGGGAAATATTGCGACATTACTTTGAAAATTATGGTAATGTTGCAGAATGTGTGCGAAAATTGCGTACGGATTTTGGAAGAAGAGAAGCACCGTCAGCTCCGTATGTTCATTATCTTGTGAAAAAAGTGAAAGAAACTGGCATCCTCATCGATAAACCAAAGCGTGAAAAGCCAAAAGCAGCTATTATTTGTGGGGTGCCCTCAAAGATAAATGCTACGCCGACAAGCCAGAGACAATTGTCGCTTTAAAGGACAATATTCGTGAAGCCATTGGTGAAATAAATACAGCTGCACACAATCGATAATGTGCTTAAAAATTGGACCGATCGTGAAGGCTACTGCATGGCCAGCCGAGGCAGCCATTTGAATTATTTTCCATCATTAACTGGAAGGATTGTACTTTCAAATAAAAAAAGAAATTTGAGAAAATATCCAGTAGTTTTTTTTATAGAATTTAAAAAAAAAAAGTTATTAGGCGGACCCTTTATTTCATATAAAGTGAAAATCACTTTGATTCATTAATGCAAGGACATGTAATCAAAGTAGAAAATACCATACTTCAAAGTTATAACGCATTTAAAATAAATACGTTAGTATTCCAATTAAATATGCTTCCTCTTTGAATTAAATCTGAATCTACGTTAAGTTAAAGTCGAATACTTATCATTTTAAGATGTATAACACTTTAGTTTAAAGTGGAAACACCATTAAACTGAATATATGTATTTCCACTTTGAATTGAATATTTTCGCGTTTGGAGCCAAATCGTTCCAAACTATTCCGAAATATTTGAATTGAAGTAGTTACCTTTGATTTTACGTTGTTTTTTAGCTCAGTGTAGAAGTTGATGTCAGCCAACCTACATTTTTAGCAAGACCAACGCAACCCTTTACCTTCCTCAATACAATCCGCAACTCGACCTGTTACGCCTGCACATTTGGTATGAACAGCATTATCACATAACCAACATGATAAAAACCGCTCAGTTTCACCCCTAACAGAGCAGCCAGGCTTAGCACAAATCATATTAAAATAATGCAAGATAAAAGGACGAATATAAGGCAAAAAACACTGCACTTAATTGACAAGCAAAAATTTAAAAAAATTTTTGTCATGTGTTGTCTTCGACAAGTAAAATCTTCTTTTACGACCGGCCCTGATAAAATTCCAAGCTGTATTTTAAAGCAATGTGCTACAAACCTGTGTACTCCTCTGGCAAATATATCCGTGTTAATATTTCCTTGCATAGTGGTTATTTTCCTATTATATGGAAGGATTCTTATATTATACCCTTTCATAAATCTGGCTCCAAGATAGATGTTTCTAACTATCGAGGAATTGCAAAATTAAGTGCAATCCCAAAGTTATTTGAGAAAATCATAACTGATCAATTAACCCACTCCGTGTCTTCCACCATTTCTGTCTTTCAACATGGTTTTCTGAAGGGTAAGTCCACTACAACAAACCTCTTAGAGTTTACTACGCTTGTTATAAATGGTTTTACTTTGGGACTGCAGACTGATGTTATTTATACGGAGTTAAGCAAAGCTTTCGACATTGTTAATCATAATCTTCTTTTGAAAAAACTCCACCTTATTGGGTTTCCTGTCACATTATTAAATTGGATAAATTCGTATTTATCTAGACGTACTCAAAAGGTTTTATATAAGAATTCTCTTTCAAAAAGTATTTTGGTCACTTCTGGCGTTCCTCAGGGCAGTCATCTTGGACCGGTTTTGTTTTTACTATTCATTAATGATCTTCCTTCGGTAATAAAACACTGTAACGTCTTAATGTACGCTGACGACGTGAAACTTTTTCTTTGTTACAAATCACCCGAAGAACGACATCTTTTACAATCTGATCTAAATAGACTTGTGGACTGGTGTAGCTTAAATATATTAAATCTCAACTTAAAAAAATTTAAGCAAATGACATTCTCGCGAAGATCTGCTAGTAACATAAATTACACTATAAATAACACTAACTTAGAAATAGTTTCCAGTTTTCTCGATCTTGGTGTTATTATGGATTCAAAACTTCGCTCAGTTTCCACGTTAATATGGTGATAAATAAGGCAAGAGGAGTCCTTGGTTTCATTAAAAGATGGGCTAAAGAATTCCGTGATCCCTTTACTACTAAATTATTATATACCTCTCTCGTAAGGCCAATTCTTGAATATGCATCAGTTGTATGGAACCCACAATATAATGTCTACATCGACGCCATAGAATCCGTTCAAAAACAGTTTTTACTTTTTGCTTTACGTCATAGTCGTTGGAACCCCAATATTATGCTTCCATCGTATGAAATACGATTTCAAATTATTTTACTACCTTCCCTAAGAAGCAGAAGAATGATGCTTAATGTCATGTTTCTGTATAAATTACTTCGTGGCGAGATTAATTCGGAATATCTCATCTCAGCTCTAAAATTGAACATCCCAAGGAGAGGAACTAGACATTTTCTGTTTTTCAAGTTGAGTCAGTGCATTTCTAAATACGCTTTTCATGAACCTTTACGATGTATGTGCAGTGATTTCAATAATAACTTAAACATGATTAATTTTTCTGATTCGGTAGACATCTTAAAACGGAAAATTATATTACATTTAAATAATTAAATCAATTTAACTTCATCCTATTATACCTAACGCAGTTTTATAACAATGTAATATCGGTAATTGAGATTGTTCTGTTTCTCTTTTTTGTCTGGATATCATGTTTTATAAAGTAAGCACCATCAAATATGAATCGTTTTTAAAAATTACATTTTAATTATTCAATATTTTAGTTTTTAATCGAATTGGGATTTACATGCTCACGTGGTTTCCTGATTTGAAATTAGACAGAACTCACACTATCACCTGGATTGGTGTGCCAGAGTATATCTCTTTTCCACACAAGTTTATGCCTGCGTTGGCCCAAATACATATCCAACTAATTGGAATTTTGATTTGGTGGATATGAGATTTACCTCATTTCTACGTAGGACCTTGGGTTGGACAATGGCCGCAAACCAGTTAAAATGAGTTTAGTGTTTTGGATTGTTTTTCGGGTACCTTAAATTGATAATTACTATTATTTAATTCGATGTTGCTTATTTATATAGAATCAAGTATATTTAAATACGCGTTTTATATATATTCAATTTTTAAATTCCGCTGAAAAGCCAATTAATGTGCTTAGTGGAAAATCCTGATTGCCATTAGGGGGTATGTTTTAGTACGTAGGTGCATTCTGTCTGTCCCGGCTGATTCGGGTAAATTTTAGAATGTAAATCGTGCATGCGTATAGGACGGTTATACGTATCTTTGAAAGATTTCATACCTCCTAGCGAATCCAAAAAAAAAAAAGTTCTGAAGATGTGCCAAATATGCTCGTCGTTATTGAAAAAACGGATGTTGGCTCGAACAAGGAGGTGTCTATGTTGGAAGGTGCTAGTATATGCGTCTTATCAGATTAGGCTTCTTCATCCGCCTCTGCTTCCACATCTCTTCATGATCTTTTCGTTCAATTTTGGTTAATATTGGCCTGATCAAATTTGCTGCAGCAAAGACGAAGTCAAATCGTGGCAGAAAGGCGATAAGTCAGTCAGCTTAACTTCTCCTCAAAAACGTTCGGAGCTTCTCGAAGCATCAAAGAAAAGTGCTGAGAGGAAGAAGAGAACCACGTCGCAAAAAAACCAAGAAAGCGTCGTCGTCAGGAACCCTCTTCCGAAGAAGACAGAGACTTCTGCTTGTTATGTGGAATTGATGCCAAAAATATTGAATTTGAACAATTCAATTCATCGCAACAAATTCGACCGGCCATATTACTTGAAATGCGCTAGCATGGGCAACCGTGGCCACTACACCTGTCGAAACTGCGACTCTGACCTCGATATTAGCGATGAATAGTACATTTTCAGTCGTTTTTCACTCATTTTTCATTATATTTTTTTTCATTAATTTTTGAGATGCATATAAAAGAACTATGTATTGGATTCGATGACTTTTATTCAGTATTTTAGTTTCTTGCTGACTTGAAGTATCAACATAATTTTTTGCCGAAATCGAAAATGTTCAAATCTGAGCACTTAGAAATTAAAAAAAATGTTCATTCAAAAATGTCCATTTAAGCCAAAAACTATTCAAAAATTATAATTTTTGGGAGTTTGTGAGTTTACAAACACAAGGGAAAGCTTCATCACACCGCACTCTAGATTCTTTTAGATTGGAGGAATATATTTTTTTGCGTGTATATATTTTGAAAAACTATTTTAAAAAATTTTGTATATTACATTTTATGCAACATAAATCAATTTTTTTGTTGACTTGGTAAGTAATTTAAGATAACGATAATTTTTAAAAATCAAACACGTTTCCATTTTATTTACATACATATTTTTGTTTATTTTTTTAGTTTTAGTAAATGTTGTAGGTATGATTGAATCATCTGCTTTGGAAAGAACTATCTTTAGACATGTGTAATATTTTTAAAATTTTAAAAATTTTAGGGAGTGTGAATACAGACAGAGAGTGTGGATAAGTGAGTGATGTTTTGTTTAAAAGTTACGTAGTTACGTAAGTTTAAAAGTTACGTAGTTATAAAATTCACATAGACCACTTGGTTAGACATGTATATATTTACACATCAAAACTTTTCCTTATTAACGGGCAAATAACAAGCCTTTAATTTATTAAAACTTATTATCTGTGTCCATATGTAAATTTAACAGTCAACGCTATCTTTTCATGGGTTTAAATGTGTTTCTGTTTAGTGAATTTCAATCGATATTATTGTTAGTCTTCGTTTCATTATTTTATACAATAATATTCATAAATTGCAATTTACATCTTTGTTTGACATAAATAATTAAGCTTTTGATACTTTGCAGTGTGATCAATTCGTAGTTAAAAATTCATGTATTCTATTATTAAGTTATTTAATATCGAAGTGCTCGATACATATTTGTTATTTAACACAACTCCTTAAACTCTAATTAACATGCACTTATTAGGCTAACTTTTATTTAAATAAGTTTTTTGACAATTTATGCATAAAATGCCTTAATATTAAAAACATTTATAACATTCATAATATAGTGTGTATATATTTTAAATATTTTTCTTTTACTCTAATTTGTGTGTATAATTGCATTAATTGAAAACATTATAATGTATTTAAAATTTCATAATTTTTGATATTGTCGCATAAAAAAATTAAAGTTTATAATGTTATCTATTATAACACAACAGCGAAAAAAGCAAAGAAGTGGACTTCAGTTCGAAATTTCAATAATCTTTACATTTAAATAAAATCATATTTCACTCTGTTATCTGAAAAATATCAGTATACACACGGCCATATTATCTTTTGTATATACTCGTTTATCTATGTATATGTGCCTGATAATATAGATGCATATAACTTTATGCATATATATATATTCGTTTTTGCATATAAATGAGTCAATTCCTCATCAAAACATGGAATTCACCGAATTTTATAATAAAAAAATAATTTTATTTCGTTTCATAAAACACATTTCCGACGATTGGTTTCAGAAAAAATTACTTTCACAAATAGATTAGAGGTTCCATTATTTAAAAAAAATTTTTAATCCTTATAAGAAGTCGATTACACAACATTTGATAGTCCAACTCCAAGTATATCCATAAATATTTTTTAAATGTAATAACTTTCTGCAAGGCGGTAAGTTTTAGAAAATGGTACATTCCACCATTTTCATTGATTTTTTTTTAAATAAGTTATCAAACATGAAAATTGGGTGAAAATTACAAGATTTGCGATTTTTCACTTATTAACAACAACAATTTTTTATGTTTCTGTAAACCAACACTATTAAGAAAGTTATTGTTTTTTATAATAACATATTTGTTTTACATATATCATAGTTGGGTCTATCAAATGTTACAAAAACCGGCTTCAAATTTGTATCTACTTACTTTATATATAAAAGAAAAAACCTGATTAGGATTTTAAAAAAAAAATTTTTTAATTTTGTCATACAAACAAAGACATCTTTTGTGTACATAGATAGATATGTTTAATTTCAAAAGCAGTACAGAAGAAAATGCAAGGTGTTCAAAAACCTTAATTTGTGTGATTACATTTTAACTTTTTGATATAGACGATTTTCTATTTTTTATAAGTGTAAAATATTTCAAACTAGAATAAATTCTCAACTTGGACTACTCTTGGAACCAGTCACCAATCTTAGATTTATTTGAGATTTCCCGAGTCCTTTGTCATATCTATCACACTTAAAATATTTGAAATTTTCCAATTTCTACGAATATTTTAACATTATGTAAACACTTCAAAAACTGATTTGATAGATTTAAAGTTATGTAACGGATAAAAAACTGGATATACCTAAACTTACAAAAAATAAAGCCTAAATAACTGAAACTTAAATACAAACACTAATGTCTCAATTGATACAATAGTTAGAATGTTGAACTATTCGTCTTCTTGTAGAAAACATCTTAAGGTAGAAAAAATTTGCTTGGCTTAAACACTGACAGGGTTCAATTTGATACCTTATACCTGCAATAAAAAACAATTTCATACCCAATAGGTGAAACAATAAATAACTATCTTTTATATAGTAAGGATAACCATATGCATCTTATTCAGATCTGTCTCTTCTAGTTTTCTATGGGTAAAAGTATGAGCTTTTTATTAAAAATCACCTAACTGAATTTTGAGATTTCTTTGGCACGTATTTATGTATATCATAGTTAATCGTATATTGTATGTGTCCAAAAAAGCCGTGTTTGTCATTCATGTACGCACATGAGCAAGTCTTCCAATTTGCAATTTTATTTGTAGTAAGCATTAAGAAACCTTCCGAGTTTTATTATAAGTTGAATATTCTGAGTATGGAAATAAATATTTGTAATATTAAACGTTTTAGGATGAAATTTTCATACAGTATTCTAACTACTTTGATAAACATATAACTATATGGTTTGTAAATATATCCTAAATGCTTTAAACTTTCGTTCACTTACATTGTTTACATTCTGCTTATTAATTTTCTCATTTGTTTTCGTTTAAGAATTAGTGTATATTTATGGTATTTGTTTGAGTTCAAATGTTTTGTCCTTTTTATGATATAATCAACAAGACAACGATATTCATTATATGGTGAATACATTATCATCCGTATTCAGTAAACAATATTAAAAATTATTACAATTATAACTATTTTTAAAACAAGTTGGTAGCGCATACAAAATTGTAAAATTATTTTATTTAAGATGCAGCTTATTTCTGACGATCCTAAAACAATTCATAGAAACTGTTTTCTTCATCTTCATTATCGTTCCCAAGCTCAAGCTTATTCAGTTACTTCCCAGCTTTATAATACATTATTGAAATCGCCAAGTTTTTGCAATTCATTTCAGTCTTTTCCCGTGAAAACTCATGATTACACGGGTTGGATATAATCTTGAGCTCTTACACCCATTAAAAATAGCTTTATAAAAGTTTTATGGAACTTTTATACATATAACATTTCTTAAAGTGTTAGCGAAATAATTTATTTAGTTATATTTAAAGTATTATCTCTCTGTTTACTCTTTAGTTTTACGCGTAAGACTTTTTGCTCCAGATTTTTCAGCGTGAACAAGAATTCCACTCGATGTTCCAAATGTTGAAACTTTAATATCAAATTTCCCGTCCAAGCTTATGGCATGTGCCATCAGTTTTGCGTGCTCAATTGTAGATTCGCTCAATCTGAAAAGAGAATATTGTGGATTTAAGAAATAGTTTTACACTTTCTACAAAGTTAGATTTATACTCAAGAGATGGATAGCTAACTACATAGATGTGTTTTATACTAAAACTAGCTTTTTTCCCACAGCTTCGCTTGTGTACTTGATATTTTCAAGTTTTCAAACTTTGGGTCAAAAGAAAAGTAATAATAAGGCTCGTGGCATATTGGTTAAGTGTGTCGTAAAAGGACAGAATGCTTTTCCAATTAAAAATAATATTTAAAATCAAGCGTTCCTTCTTTAAAGACAATGTTTAATCTCAGAAAATAGAAACTGCCACCTTATGTTTGTACAGATTTTCACTTCAAACTACAAAATTCACGATAGTCAAGAAGTCTGGAAGAATGCATTTCTATGTGTAACATTGAGTGTGTAACAATTTCCTTCCTACCTATAAACTGGTAATGCTAAATAAAAAAAAAAAAAATATGACACGCAAAATCATCAAATTTTTCTAAATTGCTGAAGAAAAAAGTTCATTTTTATTTCGTATTTGTATTTATTTAAGGATAAATTAGTACTGTAAGATACAAAAAGATCTTTAAGAAGTACAACGGTGAAACATAAATAATCAACTCATAAGTTAAGTTCAGAAAAAGGAAATTTAAATTTTTTCTTTGCACGAAAAATATTTCAATGGAGAAAATAATGCACAAACTGCTTTTTTAAGTAATAATAATTCCACTAAAAACTATAGTTTCTAAAATAAAGTCAATAACTTTACTGAATTAAATTTCTTTTTACATATAGTAGAAGTACCTTCATATGTATAAGTACACTGAATTTTGAAAACCGAAAATCGGTGATGACGTATTTTCAGAATTAATTTTTAAAATTTGAAGAGTTTTTATTCATAATGACCTTTTGCTGACCTTGAACTTTGTGTAATGTAATATTTGTTCGTGCTATGCCCTGCTCTTCTTTTTCTGCTATGGTTTGGATGCACTCTTTACCTTCGGCTATGCAATTAAATAAAGGGAACTGTCTTGTTGTTGTTAGTAACGCATATTTTGGACCGAGTGAGAGTAGCCATTCTATATTTGTTGGTATTGTAACGTCGGACTTGCTAACAAAATAATCAGTGTTGTGTTTTCTTTTAATTGTAACGTCTAATTCTCTTTGGAGCGTTTTGTATTTATTTATGTGAACGTTCTTTGAGTGGGTGAATAAATTGTCATGAGTCTTGGCTTCTTTTGAGTTTAAATGTTTTTAATGTTAATCGTTTTGATGCTTAAAATGTTATATGTTTCAATGAGAAAAAGGTTTTGTTTTGATGTAAGTTTTTGTACTGTTTAAAAATAATGATTTCAAATAGTGCTTTTCAAAATGTTTATCTATAGTTCATTCCTAATGATGATTCTCGGTTAGAATCGAAATATCGATTTAAAATAAAGCAAACACAATTTATAATAACAAAAAGAGTTTCTGTTTATAATTGGACCTTGAGCCCAAAGAAAGCAACAAATTATTTTTAGTGTTGAATTGTCGTATGGATACTATCATGTTCATATCAGCATGATTGGCGGTGGTCGATCTTTCTGTTGACCGTTTTGAAAAAGAATGTCCCATATACTTCAATAAAAAAATTATCGTTTCGTAGGGAATTTAAATGATTTTGATGATATTAGTCAATATTTAATAAAAGCACAAGTAGCAACAGAAAAGGCGGCAATAGTTGGCAAAAATTCGACGTTGTCGTTAGCAGCGCAATACTAAACTTCCAACATTGAGTGGACATCAACTGTGCAACAATAATTGCAAACCTACGCTGGCTTCATGGTAGTGGCAATATTTTTTGTAGCAATAATAACAATAATTGTATCGCGGCAAAAATCAACAAACAAAAGGGGCATTCACTAGAGTGTATCGACTTGTATTAAAAAAATCTAACCCCCAATTCCGGTACAAAAAAATCCTATCGATTGGAATATTTTTTTGGTGTGAACCAATGCGTTCCCCGAATTGCGTTTTTGAGCATTTTTGAGCAATTTTTGTACTGGAGACCCACTAATGGTTAATTGAAAAAGAAAATCAAGCTTATAAATCAATGTGGATATAAAACATGGAACTGCGAATTTTCATACTATTTGACAAATGCTCTCAGGGGCCATTCAAGAATTACGTAAGCACTACAGGGGGGCCGGGGTCTTTGCTTTGCTTATTATCGATGACATGGGGATGGGGGTTTGGATGGTGATTACATGAGCAGTAGGGCGTGTCGAAAAATTTAGATCGTATTCTAAGAGGTCTCACAAAATGCATTGGGTGGTCAAGATCTCCCAAAAAAAGTTTTAGAAAAAAATAAGGATGTCTCCCTCCCCGCAAGGACAAATTTGTTTTTTAAGAAAAACAGTAAAAAATCACGATCTCAAAATGCTTTGATTTTTGTAAGAAAAACTACATATGTCTTAAAGCAAAAGTAAATGTAGACTTTAACTAATAATATTTTGGCAAACATGATACCACTCTCGATTTTTACCCAAAAAGGCCTGTATGAAGGATATTCGAATCTAAAAGTACACTCGAGGTAGCGCAGAACTTTTGATTGCTATCTTATTGCCTAAATTTTGGCAATCTTGATTATAGTGTTGGCGTTTTCCTTAAATTTGGCGAATTAATAATTTGCATATTTTTTGCATATGTATTTTCTTGCTTTTGAGAGATGTATACTTGTATGCAATTTTTTAACTTTTTCAAACAAATGAATAAAAGGTCTTATATGTAGGGCGTCAGAAGTGGTACCAAAGATAATTTCCTTAGTTTAGATTCTTTAAATATTTCTGAACAACACCCTGTCCAAGAGTATCAATTTACAATACCAGATTAAGACCACGATTTTTTTTCCGATTTCGATTTTTGAAAAAATTTATTTCCTAGTATTAATTTTATTATTTCGTTAAAACACCTTAACTCAGCATTCACAAAAATGTTATACTAAAATTTGGAGTTTCTGAGTTTGAATTCGATGGGTCTTAATTGAATTAATAATTGTTGTTAAGAAGTGTTTTAATAAAATACTAACCATAAGGGAGATATGAACAAAACTATTACATTTTATGCTTGAAGTAACTTTCTTTAAATATCAAAATAGGGGAAAAAATCGTGGTCTTTTCCTGCAGTTTTGAAACAGATATTTTTAGACAGGATTTCGTTTAAAACTATTTGCAGAATCCGAATTGAGAACATTATCTTCGGTACCGCTTCTAATGCCCGAGATAAAAAACCTTATATTCATTTGTTTGAAAAAGTTAAGAAATTGCTTTCAAGTTTACGTTTCTCCAAAACGGGAAAATTGCATAAGCAAATATTATGCAGACTATTAATTCTACAAATTTTAGGAAAACTTAACACTCTAATCAATATCACCAAAATTAAGACAATCAGATAATAATTAAAAGTTCTGTTCTATCTCGAGTATACCTTTATATTCGAATATCCTTCACACAGTAAACTGTGAGTAAAAGCCAAAAATAGAATCGTGTTTGCCAAAATATTGTTAGTTTAACAGCCCTATTCTGGTTGTTAGCTAAACAAGAAATAGTTAATCAGCTCTTGCAGATTGTTATGTTATGTAAATGTTAGTATTCTTAAAAATCATTTACAACATAAAAGCTTAAAAAGCTTTTAAAGTTCATCATGCATGGTGAAAATCGATATGCCTATTGAAAGAAGAGATGCGCGATATGAACAGATGCTTCAAGTGCAGCTTGTGACCTTGCAAGCGTTTGAAAAATTTGCCACGGCTTCTGAAAGATTTCATTATCAACACTTAAAATAAGTACAAATTCTTCCATTTTTCAGTTTAACCCAGATATGCCGACGGGTTTATTTTGCTTAGCCGTACTACATGTAGTCGCCAGCAAATACATCAACGAAAATCGCATAAAATAACTATTCCACATAACTATTCCACATGTACTTTTGCTTCGTATTAATTTTTACAACAATTTTCAATTAAAAAAAGAAACAACAAAAATAAAATATGCTTATAATACTTTTTCTTCCGATCACGTGACGTGGCATCACAAATCTCACAAAACTGAAATCTTTGAATAAAAAAAACACATAAAGAACAACATTAGACAAATATCACCAATGCACGCTTTGTTTACCGATATGTTCTGTAACACAACAACAAACCGGTTAACAAATTAAAACCTTTGTTAACGCAGTATCTCGAAAATAACAAGTTTACTACATGTAGTACAGTCTGGGTTAATATCTGGGTTAATGTATTTAAACTCAAGATTATATTAGAATTTGTATTTTTTTATTATTTGCACAACAATTTTCTATCTATGCACATAAATTTCATTCGTTGTTAAGACTCTTTCTGTCAAGGAAAAGAGCTTTTAAATTTGCAACAGAATACGAAACCTTAACAAATTGTTAATATTAACTATTTTGTTAATGTGGTGAGCTTAGTTAAGCCGCCAGAATAGGGCTGTAAGTCTGTGTTTACTTTTGCTTTAAGAGATATGTAGTTTTTCTTACAAAAATTAAAGCATTTTCAGATCGTGATTTCTTAATGCTTTTTTCAAAAAACAACTTTGTCCTTGCGGGAGAGGAAGATATTCTAATTTTTTTTTTTAAATTTTTTTGAAGATCTGATCACCCAAAGCAACTTTTCCGAATTTTCTACTAACGATTTTGGTTTGAACACATATAGCAACACTACTTGTCTATTCTTGAAAACGAACCCATTTTCGGGAACTCCCGATGCATGTGTTAAGAGATTTGCTTACTCTTGCTGACGAAAAGGAAGGGGGATTAATAGTTGCAAAAAATCTGCTTACGAAATAATTGAACGGCCCCTAACGAGATTTTGAGGTGTTTTCAAAAAGAATCTACTTGTTATTTTATTTAATTAAAGTTTTTAGTTCTTATATGAAAGCTTTTTAACACTTTTGCGTTTATTTTAGTTTAATGCAACAGTTAAGTAGATTTTGGACCGTTTTCTATTAACAAAATAAGAACTGAAATTCCTGAATTATATAATTTTCGTAATTGATAGGAGAAGGTGAACTCTTTTGGTTAAACTGAGGGACGGTTGCTGAATTTACAGGGGGAAAACATATAAAAACAACTTTGCTAAAGGTTTCAAATTAAAATTTTACTTGGGTAAGGAGATAATGGAAAGGACATGAATAAAAATGTACTTAAAAACTTGTACTCTTTTAAGTTTAAGTTTAAAATACACATATTTACTTCACTTTCTGACCAAGAAAACTGTTAACATCGTTCTAATTCGAAAAAAAGGAATTTGACATTTCTGCCCTTCGAAAGGACTTTTACTTTTTTCTTATGATTGTGTTGTGCTTGTTATGAAATATTTTAACACGGAAATTGTACTAACATGCGAAGTCAAGCTTTTTAAGATGAAATATGTTGTTTGTGTTATGAATTGCTTTAACACAAATGAAAGAGAACTCAAACTACGAGTTTTATGTAGCTACGAGTGCTACGAGTGCTTCAAATTCATAGCAGACAGCTACAAAAAAGAAACTACATTATGTACAGCTGCGGTAAGAATAATAGCACCAACACAAAAAGTTATTTCTTTTATGAAGTAAAAATTAAATAAATCCCTTCGAACAACTTGTGAAGATCTCAATAAATACAATCAACTTCAAGAATGTAGTTAAAAAGGAATTACAAATTTTATTAGTTCTTTTTGAAAATATTTCAGGTTTTATAATATAACTTAAAAAATTTGCGGTAAAAAAATAGCACTATTATTTCATTTTGCATTTAAAACCTAAAAAAACTGACAAAATTAAAGACTTTTTTTAAGATTAAAGTTATAATGGTGAAAATAATGTAATGACCAAAATTAATATTTCGTCGCATGTCCATTGTTGGCAATTACAGCTGCACAACGTCTTGTCATGGAATTGATCAAATCCTGGCACCTCTTGGTTGATATTTTGTTCCAGGAGTCTTGAACTGCAGCCCAAAGGGTTTGATTGTTGGTCGGTTTTGCTACAGAAACTGCTTTTTTGACATCAGTCCAGTGGTTCTCAATTGGATTGAGGTCGGGCGACTGCGCTGGCCAAGCCATGACATTCACCGAATGATCCTCAAACCACTTTTTAGCTTTCTTGCTGGTATGTTTGGGGTCATTGTCCTGCTGCAAGACCCACAATAACGGCATTTCTTCCTCTGCATAAGGCAGCATCACTTTATCCAATATATCAACATACACGTGTTGGTCCATGACGGTCCTAATCCAATGTATGGGACCAACTCCATAGAAGGAAAAACATGCCCATATCATTATGCTTGAACCTCCATGCTTTACTGTTTTAGCAGTAAATTTAGGGTTGTATTCTGCATTAGGAGGTCTCCTAACGTAAGAACGAGAACCCCTGCCACCATAAATTACAATTTTACTCTCGTCTGTCCACAATATATTTCTCCACCTCTCTACTGGCCAGTTCAAATGTTGCTTTGCGAAGTTCAAACGCTTTGTTGCATGCTTAGCAGTTAAAAGAGGTACTTTTCTTGGGCTACATGCCTTTAAATTATGATCTCTAAGACGGCTACGAACAGTTTCAACACATGCTGCAATATTTAGTTCCGCTTTGAGCTCCGTAGCTGGTTTAAACGGCTCCTTCTTACTTTGCCGTATTAAGCGTTGGACGAGTAACGGCGACATAGCGTGCTTTCGTCCGCGAGTTTCAACTTTTGGTGCATAGATTATGGCATTACGAATCATTTTATTAGAACAGCCAACTGCATGTCTAACTTCTGCATAAGTTTTACCCTCTGCAATCATTCTTTGAATAATTTCGCGTTTTTCGGCACTGCAATGCTTTCCACGACCCATAGCTTTGTAAATAAGTTAAAACTTAAATTTTTTTATTTAAACCAATTCAACTAGAACAAACCGAAACACTTTGATGCTACCTTTTGAGAAGATGAACGCAAAATGGTGTTTTCCAACAGAAACGTAAGCGCAGTGCTATTATTTTTACCGTACTAATTCGTACTCCTCTCTCAAAATTGCTTAACATAAAAATAACGGTTAACATTTTGATACCAATGATCTTACTTTCAGAGAGTGAACACTCCGTGTAATATTATATTACAGTAGCGGCTAAACAAATTGCTTCAAATAAGTTTTATTTTAATAATAGCTGAACTGTTGTTTCCAGTGCTATTTTTTTTACCGGCACTGTATATTATGCATTACATATTAACACTAGAATATTAACTTCATTTAACTATTTGTTACTCTCTCTTTCAAAGAGTAAATAACTTTAACAGAAAAATGTGTTTTTTTAATATAGATAAATAGTCAATGGCATGAAAAAATAGACTTTTAGCCATAATTTTTGATTGAAAAGAGATAAGAGATATAAACACAAAAATGTTGAGCTGAAAAAATAATTAAGAATTATTCACAGGGAGTGAGTAAATTTAACGTGGGTTAATATTTTGAGGTTGAAATGTACGAATGTTGAATACTTACTTTATATCTATTTCGTAGCCCTTCAAATCGAGCACGGCATTGCCAATAGCTGTTATTTGTTCTTCTTTCTTCCCGGCTAAGCTTATACCCATCCATCGAATAAGAGGCAAAGACGAGATGAAACAATGTATTAAATTAACTTCACTTCGTTGTTTCTTTGGTCGATCAAGAACAGATATGCCATCCATTTTCAAGTGACTGATGGGACTATGACGGATGCATTTCGATATAGTTTTTAAGGTTCTAGACAAGTCATCAAAGTGGATTACCCAGTGGCAGATTTTTAAAGTGTTCAAAAGCCTGCGAAATAGTTCAACATGCATGATCAGAATGATGAAATTATATTCATATATTATTCATTATTATACCCGAAATATGAGTGCAGGTTTTGAAAGAAGTTTATAATACATTTGTCATCGAGTATAAGAGGACTCGTGTGTGTACTGCCCATGCCTGATCGTGCCGGCGCCGAGAGGTCTAATTCACGAAGACACGGAAAACCTCCAATGCACTGCAAAAGCTGCGGACCTCGCATAATAGCAGTATCAGCTAGTGTTGCTTGTGCACCAGCTAGCTTCAACACAACAACCGAACGTGACTCGAAGGCTTGAGAAATTTTCGTACCACTCTTAATTAAACCGATCTGTAATCGGCAATTAGCCAAACTCAGTTCTCTAATAGCGGTTAGGGACAAAAATGCTCTAAGTATTGACAGCGTCGATGAATTCTGCAATATGTCTAAATGTAAAATTTTAATCGGTAAAAATTAGTAGTAGACTCTTTACCTCGATTCGAAAACTCCAGCCATCGATACTCAACAGACGTAAAGTTGAACAGCTGGTCAATGCTCTTGCACACATTGCTATAGCAGAATCTTCCAGGCTCAAACGCGGTGATCCAATACTTAACATTTGTAAGCACGAAGATTCACTCGCACCAAGTACAGACGGGAGAACTTCACTCAGCCGCGATGAGCCCTCAAGCTTAAGAGTATGTAGAGTGTTTGAAAGCCTTACTGTTTCACCAAGGCACATGGAATCCTCTAGCGACAGTTGTGCTTTGCTTAAGTCTAGACCATGAAGCTTCGAACAAGAATCTCGGGCTGCTAACAGCAAGCCATGCAAAGTGCCTGAATTATGAGGGCCACCGTCACACGCCGGAGTAGGGTACCAAGTTTTTGAGACTACTGAATCACAAGAGCGTTTGTCCAAAGACTGTTCCAATGGCTGCCGTGGTAATGTCGCTGACCTACCAAGAGAGGACTGCGGCACAAAGACACCGCGTGGAAGAGAAGAAAAAATTCCGGGTGCATAAGAACGTGGTGAAGGTACGCCGGGCAAGGACCCTTGCTTTATAAGCCCGGAAGTTCCAGTACTGCTTCCGCTTCCAGATCCTTAATTTATTAGTTTATCTTTTAAACTCTTTTAAAAAAAAACACATTGCTTACCCATGCTTACGCCGCTTGATGACGGTGGATCGTCTCTGGCGCCCCAGCAGGAGGGTAGAGAAAGAAAACTTATTGGCCTAGAATTTAGTAACGAAGCAAGTGCGGTTATAGCACCACGTTCACATCTCAGGTGCGGTAGTGAAAGTCTTGTAACATTTGGACATTTTTCCAAAGTAGAGCACAACTGAACTATCTGCGATGTACTCAAAGCAAGATCAAGCAGCAAAAAACTAAGCTTCGGCTGACGTGGAATAGTTCGACAAAGTGCAGCTACGACCGACTGTAACTTAAGAATAGGAGGATCTTCTTCTAACAGAGTTAGAACGAGCTCGAAATTTTCTAGGCGAGGCTTAAGCAGAATTCTGGAAACAAAGTTAGACAAGTAGCTGATTTCAGAATCTTTAACATCCATTTCAATGAGCGATGATAGTCTAAGTGTCGAAACACTCTCATTTGCAATTATCGAGTCCAAAAAAATTTCAACAGCTTTTCTTGATTCCAAAGGGTTATGCTTCTCCAACTGATAGATTACTTCAAGATTCTTCAGAGTGCATGTAGGGCTCTTCAAGGCCATACCCCAACCCATAAGATCGGTCGGTATGGAGCGTACTTGCACCCAGAGTGGTTTCGTTTCTAGTGGCGATATTGGCGGATGCTTTGATATTCCTAAAATATCGCAAAGTGCCGCTAAGTTATCTTCGGCATGACCACCAGCTAAGGCTAGAGAAAAAACTATTTGTGGTGTAAGCCATAACGGAGTCAACCTCGATAGAAGTATGTGAGCTCTGTTTCCTAAAAGTGTCATGGCAAATTTTAATACTTTGAGAAGATCAGGGTCCAGTTCGTCGCCCACAGCCATGCCTGTTATTTCCGCTGCTAAAAGACCGGGGCGAGATGCCAATGAAGCAATATAGTTGGCAGCCAAAAGTTCCATCATGCCAGCACATATAGGATAGTATATAAATTCGCCCTTTTTTTTCGCCGATCTACTTAGAACTACATTTTTGTCTAGGCATCCGAGAATTGAAGACTCCGGCGTTGAACAATACATTCGTATTTCAGCAATTGTAAAACATGGTCGTTTCATTTTTAAACTAAATAGTGCCAAACGACCTAGTTCAGAGATATTCGTTGCAGTCGATTCAGGTGCCACACAGTTGAGTATAGACTCAACGATATCCATTTCATCCGTGGGCAAATTACCACCTGTTGTCTCGTAAATTGCCGTTATTGCTAAACATCCTAAGGATGTTCGCACAACTTTTCTGAGATGAATATTTTCTTGAATAGCATCTAATAATCTGGACGGACCACCCCATTGACCTCCACCTAATAGTGATGCCGACCTTCCCCATGTCAAGCCTTCATAGGTGAGATGTCTTTGTATAATGGGCAGCAATTCTGGACAATTGGTTGTGGATGTTGTTATAATAACACGAGATTCGGGAAAGAGTTTACCATCCAGCAAGTCATGAACGTCGGTGGGGTAATGGTGCTTACTGCAACCACTGACATTGCTCGAATGTGATTTGCTCTTTTTGGGTGTACCTCCACTGTTTGTCGGACTTGCGAGCTTTTGACTATCATACCCATCAAGAATAAATAGAAGTTTCGGACCAAGGGCTTCCAATGAACTCCAAGCAGAACTAAAACCTCCACTACAATTTGAAAACGGACTCGAAGGGCCTTTAACAATAAGTTCCTGATGAAAAAAATAGAATAGAGGTCATCAACGAAGTATAGTTAATAAGATAAATAAAACTTACCTTTTCAACATAGTTTGCAAAACTCCGCTTTACTTCTGCAAGTGGAATGAATAAAGCTAAAGCAACAGGAGTGCCTTTTGTCGGCCATGGAGGTTCCTTTGCCCATGTATGTAAAATTCGCAGACATAAATTGCTGCGCGGGACCCAAACTGGGCACTCAATTAGGCAGCGCCTTGGAGCTTCAAGAAAAGTTCCCTCTTTTGTCTGAAATAAACAAATTTTCTTGTCATTCTGACTAATATCTAAAAAAAAATCATTACAAATTTTTTAATTTTAATCCTGGCAAATTAACTGTTTTTTTTGCTATAGCTTATTTTTAAAATTTATGGCTTGAACATGTTTCATTGGTCATGATTAAAATTGCTGTTTGATGCGGCTTTAACTAAGTTTTTAACAAAACACCAGATTTCAAATACCATATTGTCGATAATACTGCAATTCCGTCTAACACCAAACTACTTTTTCACATAACTAGCACAATAAATAAGATTTAAATTAAACCTCCCTCATATTAGTAACAATTTCACTTATGATTTCGAGTCAGTGTTAGTAAAAAGCTAATAAAATGTTATAGTATTGAAATTTATTGCAATACCTTTTTAAATAAACTCGTATCGTTTCGAACTGAAGAAGAGTAGGTAATGCTCTAAAACTCCTTAGGGTAATCTAAGAACTAACTCGGAATTATATCCATATCTAAATGGTGGGCAGGCCAGCCTATAAAGGCTCTTTTACTTAGGAAATGTGATACTCTGCCCGCAAAGCAACGAAATCATGTTTTATTAAAATGTAACTATTTCAAGACACTGTTGTTGTTTTCACACTACTTACTTATTGTTAGATAAACAAAATAGTTCTACATTGAACTCCTTGGAATTCTAAGCTATGCTAGGAGCTTCATCGACATTCAGAAGACCGGAACCGTTCTCTAGAGTTAGCAACGTTACCATATTCACAGTCTTAACTGAAAACTATAGTTTTTAAATCAGGCTTACAGTTTTTCTAAATGACACGCAGTTTTTACTAAATGACTTGCAAATTACAGTTTTTAAAAAATATCACATTTGAAAAATTTAAACTTATATATAACCACAATCGGAGAAAATTGACTGCAGAGAACATTGCGTAAAGTTTTATGTTGAGTTATGCAATGTACTGTTAATTACATTTTTATTTGAAAATTAATTTTTAAAAGATGTGGAACCTCTGGCTCCAAATAAAATTTCAAATACTTATCAACCATCTTTATCGCAATTAAGTCGACATTTGATAAATGTTATAAGCAGGCATATGATGACAAAATTACCTAAAAATTTAAAGTTTTTTTATCGAGGTCTATAAACAAAGATACTCCTTTTTCGAGAGGTACTGTTTTTGATTGAAGGGACTATATTGTTAAAGGAATATTTTTCAAAATTTGGGTTTTTACTTTTTTTATACGAACAAAAAACGAAAAAAAATCTTTTAAAATTACACTTAAATGACCTAAAAAAACTGAAAAATGCTCTAAAAATTAAAAATGTCTAAAAATGATAGTAAAAAAAATTAAAAATCGCTTAAAATTTCGTTCTTTATCAAATTTTATTATACATTAACATTTTTCCATTTATATGAAATCCAACTTACAAATAGGTTTTTTTTCTTTATTTATATTGCTCCAATATTTCGACAAACTTCTAGAAGAAAACTTTCCAAAATTTGTTGGAATTTGCATTTTCTTTTGTATCCACCATCTTAAATTTATAAAGCGTCTGCTTTGCCAACGGAGCGAGCACACGGTTGCAACATACCGTGTTTTTTTGTTGAATCATCTGCTTCTTAAAATTGCCAGCTTACACTGATTTTATTTCTAATTATTAACGAATTAATACGTAATTTATAAAACTGTATGTCAGTCTGTTTGTACGTGCATCACGTGAAAACTACTGCATGGGTTTTCATAAACTTGAAATGTAGGTTCCTTACGTCTCTGGTCGGAACGTAGGATATGATTCCAAAAGTAGGATTATTTTCTTAATAACGACTCTTTATAAAAAAAAAATGTAAAATAAAAACACTGAAATGTAAAATAAAAAAGAGTTGCCAGACTTTATTATTTAAACTTTAGTAAATGAATGAAAATGTAAGAGTTTTGTTAATAAATTTATAATGATTGAAATTATGGCTTAATTTTTCTTAAGAAAAGTTTGTGTTAAGTTTATGCTTGTGTTATCAAAATAATGATTTGTGCATAATTGTTGATAACATGGTTGGGTTAAGGACGTGGAGGTTTAACATCAGTAGATCCCCTGCATGGCAGACAAAGTCACGATGGTTTTGAAAATGGTGCATTGCCTTATTCTTCTCTCTTACTATTTTTCTATTCTCACTGTCCGTCCGTTTATCTCTTACACTCTCGTACCTCTACTTCTATTCTAATTCTCTTTTCCTAAGCGTGTAGAAATCTTCTTGTGTGGTCGGTTTTGTTTGGTCAAAAAAAACCACGCCCCATCTTGCGAACCTTAGCCGAGTTGCCAGTACGTGCTGACCGCTGGAGCAAACCAGACGTGAAGTTGATGACGACAACATATAGCGACCCCAACGACTGGAAGCACCTTAACGTAAGTGGTCCTTCCGATAGCTGGGTGTGGGGGCTTTCATTTTTCATTGAGTTATGTTACCTTACAAATTCTGTGAGAATAACTAAGACTGCCTCCTTCACCTAATATCCCCTCCCTTTACCCCTGGGTCGGATCAAGGTGTTACACGTACCGTGCCGAGGATCAGCCGGGCTGGGGACCCAGGTTAAAATAATTGCTCGGTCTTGAACGGTGTGCTCCGGATACCTGGCGACCTCCGGTTCTAATCAGCCCTACCCAGGTACTGCGGATCTCTGCCTGGGTCGATCTTCCTCTCTCCACCACTCGTGGAAATAAACATAGAAAACAACAACAAAAATAAACAAGAGACAAAAACTTCAACACCCAAAAGGGGAACCGGAAGCCTAACAAAAAATCCGGTAGGGAATTTATGTTCCGACGTAAGAGCTTTGGTACCACCTAGGTCCTCAAATACTAATCAGGGTCAGTCAATGATAGTAATCCCATCAAATCATAACCCTCTCTCAACAACAGCAAGCACATCGAAAGCCTGTGCATCGGGCAGTGGACCCTCTTGTTCCTCGAACATTGGTGGTAATCGGCGCGGAGATGAGGGCTCATCCAGTGGCGGGGGCTAAGGTAATCCCAATGATCAGAATTCTTCGACGTCTGGCCACTGACCCTATTAAGGAAAGTCAGGTCTCGAAGAGATCAATAAAATTAGGGAAGATATCGAGTGGGAGAAAAATTTCTTACCGGACTTCACACTTTAGCCTTCCAGGCCAAAATTTGCAGCCATCAAAAGAAATCGATCTGTGGAAGAACCTACCCCTAACCCAACCGCCAAGAGGGCTAAAGCTCTTTTTAAATGAAATTTAATCATGGAAGGTCTTAAATGAACATTCGTTCTCAGACCATAGGTATATAGAATTCGGCTGGGAAAAAACCAATCAATGCTTGCCTCAAAAAATAAGAAATCTCCGTAAGACAAATTGGAGATGGTATAATAAACTTATTAAGAAATCACTGAATTCAGATACTTCCCCCCCAGTTACTAACACAGAAGATTTGAACCTTCTGGCACTAGACTTCACCAAAAAATGTTTGGATGCGCTCAACAAAGCATGTCCGAAAATAGTTTTAAAAAAATTTCGTAAGCCAGCATGGTGGTCTCCGGAGATTGAAATCCTCAGAACGGACTGTCGCAGAGAATAGAAATAGAAGGTACTTCCGAGGCTTCAAAGCTTAGGCAAATATTATCAAAATCTCCGACAGCACCAAACTTTACTCAAAAGAAATATGGTACCTAGACAGATTCATGTATCGAAACCTTAGATATACTTATGGATGCACATTTTCCTGGTAATGTGCACTCTGACATTTCCAGCTTTCAAAAATTGCCCTCTGACCTTACGCTTCAACAGATTGAGAAACTAACTGACCAGCAAGGAGAAGTTAAGAACTACGATCTATTTGTTCCAACCATATAAATCTCCGGGTCACAATGGCATTATACCAGCTCAACTCCACTATAGCTTTAGTGCAATAGTATCCTGGCTTTAAGCAATCTATTTTGGCTGCGTACTCCTTAACTATATCCCAATAGAATTAAGGGAGACAAAAGATATCTTAATACCGATATCGGGTAAGTCCTCTCACACTAGACCGAATGACTTCAGACATATGAGGCTCTTCTCCTTTTTGGTTAAAATTATAGAGACTCATTAGGATTCTTCTTAATTCGAAACTTGACAGGCTTCTAAAATCTCAGCATGCCTATATTAAAGGCAGATCTACAGAAACAGCTCTCCACTCTCTTGTGTCTACAATCGAAAAATCACTTGAGAACAAAGAATATGCACTTGCTGCTTTTCTAGACATAGCTGGAGCTTTCAATAACATCCTTCCATGTGCGGTCACCTCGGCCTTGTTGGAACTTAGGGTGGAGGATTTTTTCGTGAGTTTCATACACCAGATGCTCTTGGGCAGGGTGGTTAACTCAAAACGTGGGATTCTCTACTCTGCTTCTGTGGTCCGTGACGGTTGACCAGCTGTTGCGTATCATGGAGTTGGAAGGCTACAAGGTTATTGCTTGTGCTGATGATATCGCAATAGTTTTTAGCGGAAAATTTCCCCAGACTTTCTGTCAACTCATGGAGAGAGCACTCTTAATCCTTTCAAGATGGGCTTCCTCGTGTGGTTTAAGTGTAAGCCCGGAGAAAACAGATCTCATCCTTTTCACTAGGAAATATAAAATCACCAACTCAAAACCTCCGGATCTGAACGGAAAAAAAGCAATAGGTAAAAAAATCAGTTTTTCCCCAAAAATAGTACGCTGGATTTATACATTGTCCACCCTATTTTTTTTAAAAAAAAAGATCAAAGAACCAAGGCATGCGCCTTATACAAACAAGGTTTGGTCTTTGAAGGCTAGTGTTATGCCTTAACCTCGGCAAGCATTTCTAGCCCTTAGTTGTTCCTGTCCTTTAATTCCACATTTTCCACAATGTAGTTGTGGATTTTTAGTTTTTCCATAATTCTTAAATGTAGGAAAGAACAAAGAAAGTGAAAAAAACCATGCCCGAGCCTGGATTCGGACCAGGGACCTCTGGGTTGATAGTCTAGCGCACTCTCCACTGGACTACAAAGGCCGACAAATACTCTATATAATACTCTATATAAATACCCTATACTTATATATGGCTCACTGGTATAATGGTAAGACAACTGCACTTCAGAAATTTGCAAAGGTGCAAAGAAGTGTAGGTCTTAACACCAACAAGCGTTCTAAATATCATGCTTCACCTTCCTTCTCTTGATATCTTTGCCAGGGAATATGCTAACACAGCAGCTCTCAGACTAAGAGAATCGAAAAATTGGATAGGTAATAACTGCGGCAACACAATTATTCTGAACTCCTCTGCACCCGACAAAACAGACTACTGTGTGGCTTGTTTAAATCTTGAAAAGAACTACGTAGTTGTCATCCCTTCACGGCTAGACTGGGCAAACAAAATCCCTCAAATATTGACAACTCAAAAACTCTGACTGAGTGCCGCTCTGACCGACAGGTCTCTTAACGAGATGTCAAGGCTACTCGGGATCCACCTCATATGTGTACCTGGACATAGGGATATCGAGGGCAATAGTTTGGCTGACGAATTGGCAAGGAAGGCCACGACCTCTACCACCCTTTTAAATAAGGACTCTATTGGTATACCCATTTCCTCCTCTAAACTCCAGTAAAAAACAGATCCCTAAGTCTTGCACAAGAACACCTTGACACATGCTGGATAACTAAGCTAACATGGCCTACTTACGACTACTAGGAATCCTCACTGGTCACTGCCTAATCGGAACGCATGCTTTTCGGTTGGGACTTGTATCAAATGATTTCTGAGGAGCTGCAGATGTGAGGAGGAGGTAGAAAATGTTCAGCACCTCCTCTGTGAATGTACGGCTTTAGCTAAAAGGAGAATGACAACTCTGGGCTATCCCTTTCTAAATGGACTTGCCGAAGTCTCATGCCTGGAAATCTAGCATATCCTTAAATTCATTATCCGCTCGAACTGGTTTGAGGAGGGAAATCTCTAATAGGTTTAAAAGAGATTATGTGGTATCACAATCGGCCTACACTGGTCTTCCAATGTATCTTTCCAGGTATTGTTCCATATATTGTTCATATATCGTCATCTTTAATTAAATTTTGATTCTATGTAACTTTTCTGGAATTAAGTTTAGTTGTATATGTTTCAATCTAAATCTTATTGAAAAGGAGCATTTTTTCAACAATTTTACTCTGTTTTTTGTATATCTTTTCCTTAAATAAATACGTTTTGCTAAAGATGTATAGTTTTATATAGATGTTTTTCTGGACTTACGAAGATTTATGTGCTACAAAATTAATTCATCCGAAAGTTAAACTGTTAAAGCTATCACTTGACAAGTGAAAAAATTTGTGGAAAGCAAAATTTATTTAAATTATTGTAATGCATTTTCAATATCGTGAACTGACTGATGATAATTTCGTAAAATTTATAAATTTGATTGGTTTAACTATATGTTACCTCCATACACTCGCGCTCAAAAAAAAAAAAAAAGCCGAGTTAATAATTTGATAAATAATATTATTTTTCTTGAATTACAACATAGTATGCCAAAACCATAAATAAACAAGCACATCCAAACTTTATAGAAATTCTTAAAAAAAGGACATGTCGAGAGTCCATCGTACTTAATTTGACCTCTAAAAGTCATCAAAATTTTTTCAACTTATTTTTAAAGTTGAAGTGTTCGAATTTTGTTGTGGAATTTGACGTAAAATAAGGCTATCTAAAAAGATTTTATGAAAAAAGAGCATTTGTATGGTAGCAAACATTAATTACGTAGGAATCAGTTTTTGACAAAAAAAAAGCAACATTAAAGTTGCCGCCATTTAGCAAATTGTTAACCGATTTCAATGTTCTTAAGTTAAATTTAAAGGCATTTTTACGTGCAATTAATTTTAGTGAAAATTCAAATGCATTAGTGGAATATTATTTAATTAAAATTTATAAAAGCACCATTTTTTTTAAGTTAAAAAAAGTACAAGAAATTGCTTTGCTACACGCTGCATTTTGTATTTTATCGAATATTTTTTTACGTAGCCTTATTTTACGTGAAATTCTATTGAAAAGAAGTGATTTAATTATTCATTTGCAGTAGGCCAAATGGCTGTAAAAATGCAATTAATTTCGGCACAGCAAAATTCGAACACTTCAACTTTAAAAATAAGTTGAAAAAAATTGTGATGACCTTGAGAGGTCAAATTAGGTGTGGTGGACTCTCTTTCTTTAAGATTTTTTATATAGTTTGGATGCGCTTTTCTATTTATGGTTTTGGCATACTGTCTTATAATTCAAGAAAAATAATATTAGTTATCAAATTATTAACTCGGTTTTTTTTTGAGTGCGAGTGTATTTAAAATTTAAGATTCTCAAGTTATTTAAATTAGCCAACTGTTCAGAGGGTTCGATTAATGATTTTGTTTAATTATACATATTAAATTAAAGAAAAAGCAGTAAAAATTTTTTTGTATTAAAGTTTAAACTTTATTATTTTATTATGGCAGTACGTCATAGTACATATAATCTAGACTCAATGGATATTGAAGCTTGTAGTGTATGTAGTCAGATTAGTAGTAACTCTGAAGCTCTAGTATCAACCAGATGTAAGCATATATTTCATCATCAATATATAATGGGTTGGTTAAATACTACTTCCACTCGTCCACAGTGTCAATGTTCTCTTACTAAGAACAGTTTACTTAAATATAAAATATCTTACCAAACACCTCATCGAAATAATAGTACAGGCACTATACTCAAATCTACTGAAAGAATACTAACTTCTAGGTGGCAAAGAAGAGCCGAACATTATACTGATAATAGAAATTTATCTTTACCCAATACCATTATGAATCGTACAGGTAGAGAAAGCGTAAATTCAGAGAGAGGAGGTAATGAAGATTTAAAAGAAAATGCAGAATCTAATAGGAATGTTAATATAGAAAATAATTTTCAATCAGAAATTTGAAGATTGCAAAATATGATTGGGTAACTAACTCAACAAATTTCTCAGTTAAGTGTTCATCGAATACAGAAACCTGAATGGCAACGGTTAAGATTTCCTCCAATGAATCAAAGGTTAACAACATCTAATAATCCTTCTATAAACCCAAGTCATGATAGAACTTCAGCTTCTACTGCTTCGTTAACAACAAGTAGCAAAGTGGCCAATCTAATTTATAGTTGGAATCTAACTTTTAGTGGTTCACCAATTGGAATACCAGTAGAAAAATTTATGTATATGGTAAATTCTTTAACCAATGATAGTCTGGCAGGGAACTTTAAATGGATGTGTGAACACGTCCACGTTTTTTGTGCATTTTATTCGAAGACACGCCAAGAACATATATTTGTTGACAATATATGTTCTGACTTACAACAAGTTAGTTGTATTTAAAATAGTCTGGAAAGGCTGCTTGACCTAGTCTTAACTACAGACAGTAACAATGTCATTGTTCAGAAGGCACTTCATGCTTTGACAACTATTGATAATTACCATCCACCTTTGAGTATTTGGTATAAATCCGATAGGGAGAATATGGTAAATTTAAGTTCTGTTGACACAGTTTATGAATTCAATTTCAAAAAAGCTGACTTTTTGGGGTTAAATCATTTACTTTATAGTAAATTAAATATAATTACAAAATAAATAAATAATAATAATCTTAATAGTTCAATAAATTTTTTCTATACGGAGCTCTTTGCCATGTTTTCTCAGTCTGTACCATAGTCTCAAATTTTCAAAAAATTCTGCGTACCCTTGGTACACAAAGGATTTAAAGACTCTTCGCAACAATAGGAATAGGGCATGGAAGAAATATGTTTGTAGTTTTGACTCAAATGACTTAGAAACATACAAACGTTTGTTTCTATAATTTGAGAATTGCTTAGCTGCATTATATAATGAGTATTTGGATATTATGAAGAGTATTTTGTCTAATCCAAGAAAATTTTGGGGATTTATTAATGTTAAGAAGAAGATTGATGGTTTTCCTTCTTCTTTCAAACTCCAGGATGGTTTTACTGACGATTCCACAATAATTTGTGGCTTATTTGCCAATCTTTTTAAAGAATCATTTTGTTCAGATTCTTTTAATCCTGATTTAACGTATTTTGATTATATGAACAACGCATCCAGAGTTTCTTTGGGGCATATATCTTTTACCTCAGAGGATATTTTTAAGTATATTGCATCAATCGATGAGGATTTTAGCGCTGGACCGGATGGAATTCCTGCCGCAGTGTTAAAACAATGCGGCTCCATTTTGTGTCAACCACTCTCGTTACTTTTTAATAAATCAATTAATGAAAGTAATTTTCTTCTTTTTTGGAAAAAATCTTATATCAGTCCTATTTACAAAAAAGGTTGCAGGAATGACGTCACTAATTATAGGCCTATCGCTGAATTGTCTTCGATTACTAAACTTTTTGAGCGAAGAGTGTACGACCGAGTGAAAATTCACTGTGGGCAAGTCATGACAACTCGTCAGCATGGTTTTGTTACTGGCAGATCCACTGTGTCTAATCTCCTTGATTTCACTACATTCTGCTTAAAATCTATTGATTCTGGTAGCCAGGTCGATTGTATTTACACTGACCTTAGCAAAGCTTTTGATAAATTACCACATAATCTAAGTTTATTTAAACTGAAATTAATGGGATTTCCACAATATTTTGTAAACTGGATCAAATCGTATTTGATGGAGCGATCTTATCAAATACGGTTCCGAGGCGTGTTGTCTTATGAATTTGTTGCAGAATCGGGTGTTCCTCAAGAAGCCACCTGGGTCCACTTCTGTTTATTTTGGCAATTAATGATGTTGCCCACGTCATCAAACACTCTCATTTGCTTATTTATGCATATGATATGAAAATATACAGAACAATTGATTCTAATGACAATTCAGACCTGGTCCAGTCAGACTTGAACTATTTTGAGGTTTGGTGTTCTAAAAATTCCATGTTTTTAAATCCATATAAATGCCAAACTATGATCTTTTCGCGTAAAAGGAACAATTTTATTTTTGATTACAAAATTCAAGATGCTGCTTTAAGTCGTGTAACTACCGTCAAAGACCTTGGTATATGCATGGATTCTAAGTTATCGTTTAACTTGCATATTGATAGAATTTGTAAAAAAGCGTCTTCTATGCTTGGTTTTATAAAACGGTGGGCCAAAGAGTTTGATAGCTTAATAACAACTACAACTCTATATTATTCAATCGTGCGTCCTCGTGGAGTACGCAAATCAAGTATGGTCCCCACATTACAAAGCGCATGTTGATCGTATGGAAAGAATTCAAAAACGTTTTGTTCGGTTTGCTCTGAGAGGCTTGAGTGGAACTGACACATTTAATCTTCCTCCATATGAGGATCGTTTAAAATTATTAAAGATGCAATCTTTAAGTGAGAGAAGGAAATCTGCTGATATCGTATACATACTTACACCAACTTATAACTGGTGTATTCGATTCTCCAGAACTTCTTTCTCTTATAAATTTTAACACTAACCGTAGAAGCAGTAGAAACTCTAACAATTTGATTTATTTGCCATTTAGTAAAACAAATTATATGTTAACTGCTCCATTAAATCGCATGAGTACCTTTGTTAACAACTGTAGCGTGTTTGATGTTAACTTGTCGAAAGGTCAACTCAAAAGTAGATTGAAAACTAATGTATGATTAGATCTATGTAAACGCATGGTTAGTTGTTATGTCTTATGTTGTCCCTGAGCCCAACCCATATTATGGTGGGTAAATTTTTCTCCCTTTTGGTTTTTTATTGGACCACTTTTATCGATATCTTTGAGTTATTTCAATGATATTGGGTTGATTCTTAAAATTATCTATTGCGGAGAAAGTGTGAAAATGCTGTAGTAGCTGAACTCTATTGTAATTGCATGTTAATCTATTTTTTAATCTATATTTTATTTACCACGAGAGCCAAAGAATGGTATTGGCGATATCACCGTACTGTCAACATCATTGAGTGGTCTCCTTTGTGTTTAGCTTTATAGAATCATTTTAATGATTACGTATCGGATACTGATATACGGGAGATGATCCGCGAAAGAAAACCAAATCTTAGTGAAAATTTTGATGGCTTTTATTCTTGACAGAATTCTTGTTCTTACAGATAGACTGAGACATCCAATAAACGACCAAGAGCTTGTTGATATTTAAGGAGAAATTTAAGACCGCGGAAAGAATTTTTTTATTTAGAAATGCCTTCAATTTCTCATCTTCGCTATTTAGTTTTACTTTACAAAGTTTACTTAGTCATGAAATAGAAAAATCTCAGTAAGGGTTTTTTAGGCGAGTTAATGCAATCAATTTAGATGGCAGTGATAAAGATGTACAAAATTAAACTTTACAGGTAACTGATTTAGTTTGTTGGAATTGTAGGTCACCAGGTCATAGGTATGGTGATTGTATAGCTGATCGTACAATTTTTTGTTTCGGTTGTGGCGCACCCAATATTTTTAAGCCTCATTGTGAGAAATGTAACGAAACTGCAGGGCGAGCGGCAACAAAAACATCAGCTTCCATTCGAAAAGGATGTAAAATCGAAAACAAGTTTAAAATCTATAAGAGTGTGATACAAATACAAACATCACATGTGTATTTATGCGATAATGTAAGAAACAAGCCAAAGCTATATCCAATAAAACCATATCATGTTAGAATGCAAGAATATGAGAAAGCAAGGAAAAGAATTTTTTGTGAAGAGAGCACAACTGGATTTAAAATATAATAAATTAATGAGCCAAAAAAAAACTCAGTGCGTATACGTAGCTTTAATTTTAATATTTACAAAAGAAGAAAACAGATAGCGTTTTCAATACATTCAATTCAAACTTAAAAAGAGGATGTAAGGCCTTTTGTTGAGGATGAGATATTTGGTATGAAGATTAATAAGCACTCAGGTGCCTCGATCTCATGCCTCAGAGGAAAAAACGCAAAGGATTTTTTAAAACAAAAAATTCCCTTTAAGATGACAGAATCCTACATTGAAACTGCTGGAGAAAAAAAAATATAAGAATTTAAGAAGCTTATCTACCAACATAACCTCTCTGTCAATAACTAAACCAACCGAATTGTTTATTATACCTGACCTTAAACAAAAGTTATACATAGTTATAGATTTTTGGCATTCGTTTGGCTTATTAGAAAGTGTAATAAAAAATCTATTTATCAGCGAATTACGTAATGTAATAGCGCCTGATTTTTTTTATTTCAATTAAAATATAGTAATAAATTACAAAGTTTTAATAAGTTTAAACAGCATAGCAACTAAGGCCTTCAGCTATCAGTTTTAATTGAAATGCTTGTTTTAAAAGAGTTGAGAAATTCATTATGTTTTGTTCTGATACTGTTTGTAATATTTCTGTTATATCGTGTATTTGAAGATTGTTTTTGATGGCAGATACTTATACATATAATATATGGTTTACGGATATCCTAGCGTCACGGCACATACGGCATAATGCTGGTGTTGAATTTTCGAATAAGTGTTTGTGTGTTGATCTAGTATGTCCAATTCGGAATCTGGTAAAAGCGACGCAGTCTCTGTGTGGGACAGTCCCTGGGTACTTAGGAGGGATTTTGTTTAGGTTAAAGGATTTGTAAATGTGGGTGTATTTTGTCCAGTCTAATTCGTTTAAAGTAGCGCAGATGGCATCTGTAATTTTGCACAGATAATTTTTGTTGATACAATTTTGAAGGATCAATGGTCATCTGGTTGCTAGTTTTGCTGCATCGTCTGCATACGTGTTTCCGGTAATGCCAACGTGACTAGGAATCCATAATAATTTGATGCGCGTTTTGTGGCAAATAAGGATATCTCTCACTTCGTTAATAGTTGAGTTGTTGTAGTTAACATTTTGTACTGCTTCAATTGTGGAAACTGAATCAGAGCAAACTATTATTTTTGGTTTTCTTTTTGAGTGTACTTAACTGCTGTTAAGATGGCTTCTGCCTCAGCAGAGAAAACAGAGGCGTAGTTGGAAAGTATTGCAAGTTTAATAATTTCACCATTTTCGTGGACAACGCTAAAACCAGTTGCTTTTTGATCCATCAGTAAATATAAATTTCCAACCACTGTATATGTTTCTGAATACAGTGAATTCTAACAAAAAAATTTTATGGCTTATATTTTCTTTTTGCCATTTGTGTAGTGTTGTATTTATTGTGGATGCTTGAAGATCCCAAGGTGGAACTTTCAGTTTTAAAATGTTTTTGGGGCTGATAATGAGATTGTTTTTCCTGGCAAACTCAACTGTTCTGCAAATTGCAGAAGGAATTTTTGGGTTTTTCTTCTGCTTAAATCGTTTTTTTACTAGGTCCGCTATATCGGATCTTTCCAAATTTGCCATTTTAGATACCAGTCGTCCGATTAAGTAAGTATGTCTGTAATTTATAGTAGGAAGTCCGTCTTCTGTAAAAATATTTTTTATAGGTGAGGAACGGAAAGCACCCAGAGAGAGTCTGGCAGCTGAGTTTATGATTGATTGTAGTTTTTGTACATTTCTCTCGCCATAAATGACCAAGCCATAGTCAATTTTTGCCAAAATTATGGCCTTGGTAATTTTAATTAAGGAATTTGTATTTGTTTCAAGCTTAATATTAGATAAACATTTTATTAAATTAAGTCTATTGTTTAAAGAATTACATAAGTGTTCAATATGTGAAGTCCACATGTATTTTTTATTAAATATGATACCTAAAATTTTTAGGTCTGATACATTTTCTATTGGATTGAATAAATTCCATTGAATTTAATAATATATCTAAATTTCTACAGTTTTGTTTGAGACATATATGCAAGTGTTTCAATTTTTCATCTGAAATTTTCGCTCCACTTTGATTGCACCACGATAGGAACGTACGAATAATTGATTTAATTTATTGATAAAGATCAGTTCTTAATCAACTCTCGTTGTAAACAGATTGTTTGTTAACTTAGCTGCGAAAATTTTTAAGTTAATCCAGTGTGTTTGAATATTTAAAACTAATTTCTGTGTAAACTTGTACTTTTCGGGACATTTGAGGACGTTCTCCAGTCAGGTTTATGTAATTTTTGTTTATTTTTTCACTTAATTCTATTAAAGAAGAAAAATAAAATTTGTTTCTGACAAATTTTTTTTCTTCATAAGCTGTGGAAGCTAAGTTTTTGAGTTTTGTGTTTACATTCATATTCGCTTGTTTCTGTTGTTTGATTATTTGTCTCATTTTTACACTAGCAGTTTGTGCATCAATTGTATTTTAATTTTTGCTACTTGCTTTTGTTAATCGCTGTATACTTTTAGGCACTTTTAGTACAGGGTGGTTACAAAGCTAACTTTTCTTTTTTTATTCTTTTTATTCTTATTGATAAAATTGGTTAAAATTGTTGCTTGTCATTTAAAAGCAGTGTTGTTTTTTTGCCTTATTTTCGTCATTTTATCTGCATTATTTTAATATGATCTGTGCTAAGCCTGGCTGCTCTGTAAGGGGTGAAACTGAGCGGCTTTTATCATGCTGGTTATGTGATAATGCTGTTCATACCAAATGTGCAGGCGTGACAGGCCGAGTTGCGGATTGTATTGAGGAAGGTAAAGGGTTGCGTTGGTCTTGCGAGAAATGTAGATTGGCTGACATCAACTTCTACAAGCTTTTCAAGCAGACAAAGCAAGGCTTCTCTGAAATAAGTAAGGAACTTTCTTCGCTTTCTGCAAAATTTTTCAAATATCAGTCTCTTTTCGACGATTTTAAATATATTGAAGAGTCAATTCCTTCTCCCAAAAGGAAAAACACACATGTCTTTGCGTAGTAAGCAAAAAACGGATTTAACTCCAACTCTACATTCTTCTGTACATGACATTGCTGATGACATGGACATTGGTGGTATAACAGCCCCTCCACCTATTTTAACTTCTACTTCGAATACAGCAAACATATCGATTTCTGCTCCTTTGCCAGTGCTGGCACCTCCACCTTCATTGCCAGTCATGTCTTATGCCCAAACTGTTTCTCTTTCACCAACTTTGGTCGATTCCCAGGTTGTTCCTCTTACTACTCAGGTTTCTGTTCCACCTAAGCCAATCATTGCTATTCCACCAACTAAATCAATATTTGTTTCTCGCTTAGCTGCGGATACAACAGAGGTTGATATAGATTTTTTCATTAAATCAAAGTTGAATTGTTCATTGCATCTTTCAGTTCATAAATTCAAATATTCAAATGTAAGATCGATTACTTCTTTTAGATTAACAGTTCCTGAAAATTTATTTAATTCCATAGTTGATGTAAACTTTTGGCCGCCTAACATAATTGTACGCGAATTTGAATTTAAAAGCAATCCAAGACCGGTAAATGTTGGACATTTGCCGCGTCCCCGAAATAGCCCTGAATCTCATCCAAAAAACGATTAATAAACCACAAGTCTAAATTCGAACTTGTGTATCAAAATGTCAGGGGTCTTAACTCCAAACTTTCCGATATTTTCATAAACAGTTTTGATTTTGAATATAACATTATAATTTTTACAGAGACTTGGCTTCGCTCTAATATCTTAAATTCTGAAATAATGTGCAATAAATATCAAATTTTTCGTAAAGATCGTCATGACAAGATCGGTGGTGGTGTTTTGATAGCTGTTCAAAACTCGCTTGTATCTGAAGAATTGACAATTTTTGACACCAGTGACATTGAGTTCATTTGTGTTGCAGTTAAATTAAATAATAGTATTATTTATGTTACCTGCTCTTACATTCCTCCTAAATGTGACTTAACAATGTATTTAAAACACTTACACGGCATCGAAAAAGTTCATAATTTGTTAAAAAATAAAGACGTTCTTATTGTGCTGGGTGATTTTAACCTACCTTTTGTGACTTGGAGATCGTCTGACGATTCTTCATTTCTTACTCCTGTTTCCAATAGTGATTGGATAAATGACTTCTTAGATAAGCTGTCTGATCTGTGTCTTCAACAAGTCAATGATATTTTAAATATAAACCACAGAACCCTAGATCTTGTATTTGAAGATAGATGCACTACTGTTAATCTCCATTGTTCGAATCCCGTATCTCTTCCAGAAGATGTACATCATCCAACACTTGAAATAACAGTTTTACTCCCCCACGAAAAAGAAGATAAAGTAACTTCTGATGCGCGAAATAAAAAAGTTTATAATTTTAAGAAAACGGACTATGTAAAACTTAATTCCTTACTTTCGCAGACTGATTGGTCTCCAATTTTAACTAGCGGAACATCATATTCATATTATGACGTCGAATCTTCTGTACACTTTTTCAATGATACTCTGCAAAGGTGTTTCTTATTGTCTGTCCCAAAAAAAAGGTGTTTCTCCAATCCTTTAAATCCACCCTGGCTAACAAATGATCTAAAGGCACTTAAAAATTTAAAAAATCGTTTATTTAAAAAATATAAAATATCTGGTTCTAGTTTAGACTTTGCTTCCTATTCTTCTTGTCGTTATAGATATCAACTACTAAATGAACAATGCTATTCTGCTTATATAATTAACATAAAATCTCAATTTAAAGATGATCCAAAACTTTTCTATAGTTTTGTTAACTCAAAACGTAAAGCCTCCAGTTTTCCACCCCTTCTGAAATTCAATCAGGAAGAATCATCTTGTGACAATGTGATTTCTAACATGTTTGCAAACTCCTTTAAATCAACTTACTCCGATATACCATTTAATACTAGCACGGTGTATCCTTTTCTTCCGCCAGTTAACTCTTTTGAAACTCCTGTAATAGACCCAAATATTGTCATGTGTTATCTTCGACAAGTAAAATCTTCTTTTAAGACCGGCCCTGATAAAATTCCAAGCTGTATTTTAAAGCAATGTGCTACAAACCTGTGTACTCCTCTAGCAAATATATCCGTGTTAATATTTCCTTGCATAGTGGTTATTTTCCTATTATATGGAAGGATTCTTATATTTTACCCCTTCATAAATCTGGCTCCAAGATAGATGTTTCTAACTATCGAGGAATTGCAAAATTAAGTGCAATCCCTAAGTTATTTGAGAAAATCATAACTGATCAATTAACCCACTCCGTGTCTTCCACTATTTCTGTCTTTCAACATGGTTTTCTGAAGAGTAAGTCCACTACAACAAACCTCTTAGAGTTTACTACGCGTGTTATAAATGGTTTTACTTTGGGACTGCAGACTGATGTTATTTATACGGACTTTAGCAGAGCTTTCGACAGTATTAATCATAATCTTCTCTTGAAAAAACTCCACCTTATAGGGTTTCCTGTCACATTATTAAATTGGATAAATTCGTATTTATCTAGACGTACTCAAAAGGTTTTATATAAGAATTCTCTTTCAAAAAGTATTTCGGTCACTTCTGGCGTTCCTCAGGACAGTCATCTTGGGCCGGTTTTATTTTTACTATTCATTAATGATCTTCCTTCGGTAATAAAACACTGTAACGTCTTAATGTACGCTGACGACGTGAAACTTTTTCTTTGTTACAAATCACCCGAAGAACGACATCTTTTACAATCTGATCTAAATAGACTTGTGGACTGGTGTAGCTTAAATATATTAAATCTCAACTTAAAAAAATTTAAGCAAATGACATTCTCGCGAAGATCTGCTAGTAACATAAATTACACTATAAATAACACTAACTTAGAAAAAGTTTCCAGTTTTCTCGATCTTGGTGTTATTATGGATTCAAAACTTCATTAAAAGATGGGCTATTTCAGAATTCAGTGATCCCTTTACTACTAAATTATTATATACCTCTCTCGTAAGGCCAATTCTTGAATATGCATCAGTTGTATGGAACCCACAATATAATGTCTACATCGACGCCATAGAATCCGTTCAAAAACAGTTTTTACTTTTTGCTTTACGTCATAGTCGTTGGAACCCCAATATTATGCTTCCATCGTATGAAATACGCCTTAAAATTATTTTACTACCTTCCCTAAGAAGCAGAAGAATGATGCTTAATGTCATGTTTCTGTATAAATTACTTCGTGGCGAGATTAATTCGGAATATCTCATCTCAGCTCTAAATTTGAACATCCCAAGGAGAGGAACTAGACATTTTCTGTTTTTCAAGTTGAGTCAGTGCAGTTCTAATTAAGCTCTTCATGAACCTTTAAGATGTATGTGCAGTGATTTCAATAATAACTTCAACATGATTAATTTTTCTGATTCGGTAGATGTCTTAAAACGGAAAACTATATTACATTTAAATAATTAAATCAATTTAACTTCATCCCATTATACCTAACGCAATTTTATAACAATGTGATATTGGCAATTGAGATTGTTCTGTTTCTCTTTTTTGTCTCGATATTATGTTTATAAAGTAAGCACCATCAAATATGAATCGTTTTTAAAACTAACTTTTTAATTATTCAATATTTTAATTTTTAATCGAATTGGGATATACGCGCTCACGTGGTTTCCTGATTTGAAATTAGACTGAATTCACACTATCACCTGGATTGGTGTGCCAGAGTATATATCTTTTCCATACAAGTTTATGCCTGCGTTGGCCCAAATACATATCCAACTAATTGGGATTTTGATTTGGCGGATATGAGACTTATCTCATTTCCACGTAGGTCCTTGGGTTGGACAATGCCCGCAAACCAGTTAAAATGAGTTTAGTGTTTTTGATTGTTTTTCGGGTACCTTAAATTGATAATTACTATTATTTAATTCGATGTTACTTATTTATATAGAATCAAGTATACTTAAATACGCGTTTATATATATTCAATTTTTAAATTCCGCTGAAAAGCCAATTAATGTGCTTAGTGGAAAATCCTAATTGCCTATAGGGGGTATGTTTTAGTACGTAGGTGCATTCTGTCTGTCCCGGCTGATTCGGGCAGATTTTAGAATGTGAATCGTGTAGCGTATAGGTCGGGTATACGTATCTTGGGAAGATTTCATATCTCCGGGCGAATCCAAAAAAAAAAAAGATGATGGGGTCTTTAAATTTAGTGAAAAAGTATAAATCATCTGAATATATGACGTGGTTAAAATATTAATTTTCATCTATTATCATGCTTAGTTTATTAAAAGCTGTTAAGAACAGTATTACAGAAAGAGGCGATCCTTGAGGGATACCATTTACAAGAGGCCAAATGTCTGAGACTGAATTTTTGATTCTGACTTTGAATTTTCCAATTTGACATAAAACTTTTAATGTAACTTATTATTTTTGGACCTAATTTCCAAGAAATTAGTTGTTCGATAATAGAATGATACCGACACGATCAAACGCTTTTTCTGAATCAATAGCAAGTGATGCCAGTTTCAAAAATATCATTATAAATGTCGCAAAGAGTGTATTTTGAGTATGTTGGCAAATTTTGATGGGATAAGATACCTTGTCAAGTCCAGGAGTTTTTCCGTTTACAGAGTTTAAGCAAGATTGCAATTCGATCAAAGTTAATTCCTTTTCAATGGCCTTTGCGCGATTGCTTAAATTGCAATTAACTGTAATACAGTTAGAAAGACTTTGCTTAGTTTCAATGAAGTCTGAAGTAAAATTGGAATCTAGAGAGTAGTCAGACCAATTTTTTGCGAGAAAGTTAGATATGTCAATTGGTTTACTTAGCGATAAGCAAATATATTTTTTTATGTATTTAATTGTATTTGAGGGCGGTGCTCCTGACAAGGATCTAACCTTATCCCATAAGATCTTGGATGGTGTTTCGGGTTTAAACTTGGCATTTGCCTTTTTATAAATAATAATGTTTGTTATTGAAGGTTGTCGTTTGACCACCATCCATTTTTCTTGTTTTTCTTTTTGGAGAGTTTTTCTCTTTTTCGATAAATTTGGTCTTTTGGAATAACTGTTTGATTATTTGGGCATTGACTCATTTGCACAGCGCATAATGGATTTTTGGAAGCGAGCCACTTTTTGGTTGATGTTGTTACTATTTGTATTAGATTTTTTAAATTTGGAAGCCGGAAACTGAAATTTTGACCAATTTGCAAGGACAGTGATGAAACGTGTGTTTTTAAGGAGTGGATCGTATTGAAGTTCTTCAAATAATTTTATGTCGATGGGAAAATGGTCGCTGCCATGAAGGAAGCGGTCAATTGACCATGAGGCTGATAAAACAAGTTGTTGGCTGCAAATTGATAGGTCCCACATTCGTGAGAGTGGAATGGGTTGAAAAAAGAGTAGGAGAATTATCATTTAAAATGAGCATGTTGGTATTTTCGATAAATTTGGAAACTACTCTGCCTTTCTTGTTGTATTTTTGAGACCCCCCATAGAGGGCTCCATGCGTTAAAGTCTCCTAGCAGCAATATTAGCTTGTTAAAGTTACTAATGAGAATGTGAAAATAAAAGGAATGTTTGCTTGAATTTCTGCTGCAATGGCTAATATGTTGGAGTTAATGTTGAGAATAGAGTATTCAAGGTTGGTGGATATAAGAAGTGCTGCACCTTTGTTTGAATGTCTGGACTGTAAAGCGTTACTTTTATTGTGAAAAGAAAAATTTTTTGGGATACGGTAATGGTTAGGATTATTGTTTAAATGAGTTTCTTGTAATGCTATTATGTTCGGTAATTTTTCATTTATTAATAGATAAAGCTCGTTTAGATTATTGTAGTAACCGTTTAGATTCCATTGGATGTATGTAATAGTATAAAAGTTGGGGTGTATATTTCCATATGATCGGATTTAGAGCTAATTTCTTCTATATTGTTGGAAGATGTTTTAATATTCTTAATGCGTGGTTCTGTAGAAGAAGGCTGCATGTTATTGTTGGAAAGTATAATTTTATTTTCTTGTAAATTTGGGTTTTTATTGCTTGAAAGTTTTTTTGGAGAATTGTGTGAATTTGTTTTTTCGGAGTGCTTGTTAGAAAGATTTGAATAAGAGTGTGTTTTGGTTGTGGAGTTTTTAGTTGCGGCTGCCGAAGCAGTGAGAGTGAGTGAACTTTTTTGAGTGATAGTTGTATGATTATTGCTTTCAGGTGTTTTTGTAATTGTTTGGTTTGATTGTGTAGAGTTTTTGTTTGCGGCTGCTGAATGAAGTAGTGGGAGTGAGAGAAGTTTTTTGAGTGGTAGATGCATGATTATTGCTTTCAAAAGTTTTTGTAATTGTTTGGTTTGATTGTGTAGAAATTGATTGCTTTGTTTTCGGGTTTGTAGAACTGGAGTGTGTTGAAACAGTTTCAGAAAAAGATGTGTTTGGGAGATCGGGATTAGAGAGAGAAAAATTTTTTAAAGAGGGAGCCGAGATAGTACCTGAGTGTGTGTTTGTTTTTTGGCTTGAACCAGTTTTTGCTTCGAAATTTTTTGTTTGGTTGTTTTTTATAAGAATTGCTGCTACAAGATCTTTTTTTAGGTTGTTATTATGTTCTTGAGTGTTTGACTGATTTATTTCTTGAGTTGCCTCTCGAAATGTGCATTTGAAAGTTGTTTTATGCTTTAAAATGGCTTGCCTTTTTTTAAAAGTAAGGCAATTTTTATTGTTAGATCTGTGCTGTTGTCGGCAATTGATGCATTCGACTTTTTCGCATGGAATTGGGTCATGCGTGCTTGTCGAGCAAAAAACTCATGCATTTTTGGTCGCTTTTGCAATGTTTTTTCGTATGGACTATTAAGAAACAATTTTTCATTGCATAGGGGATGGGATATACTGTTCTACTTTGCACTTCTCCCAGGCAACCTCAATTTCGCTCGGAAGATCATAAGGATCAAATGATAGAATACGTATTTTTCATCATTCGTATTTTTCATTATGATAAATTTTGGGCACATTTTGTTATTGTTTTGATTTACTTTGATATGATCTATTTTTGGAAAATAATTTTTATTATTTAAATTACATTTCCTTTTTGCTGGAGGACTATCTCCTAAAATGGAATAATAATTCCGAGAGCCGCAGCCGGGGTCGTTGGCCATAATGATTTTTTATTTTTTTCACTCACTCACTGTAAGCAATAATAAACAAGAATACAATATGAAAGATATTACGCAAAAGCGATTAAAGTAAAGTCGCGATGACAAAAGAGCAAGAAAAATAGCCGACTGCACTTGATGGGAGATGATTGGCAACTGAACAGAGCCTTATATTTTAAGTCATGATCAACAATAGCACTTGAAAAGTATACTTGCTTTATTTCCAAATTTCAGCAAAGAAGGGCTGGAAAAGATATCGATTTTGCAACACAGCATTGAGATAGAGAATAGCGCGAAACCGATTAAGCAAAGGTATTTTGCAGTGTCACCTGCGGTAGAGTAAAAGATTCATGCAAAAATCGACAATATGCTTTCTTTGGGTGTAATGGAGCCTGCTCCACCTAATTGTCCTTGGAGTAGCCTTGATGCAAAAGGAAGGAAAAGTAAAGCTATGTCTGTATTCACGCAAATTTAATAGTATTATTGTTAAGGATGCTTACCCACAACCAAAAATAAATGGAATACTGTCACGGTTGCCTAAAACAGAGTTCATATCTTCTCTAGATTTAAAACACGCATTTTGGCTGATTGGCTTAGAAAAAATTCTACAGACATATGACAGCTTTTACGTCCGCGATCCATATAATCGCTTTAAAGTGATGGCTTTTGGTTTAACCAATGCTTCTCAGACCATGTGTCGCCTCACGATCCCCGCTCATCTGGAAAATAGAGTATTTGTCTACTTAAATGATTTGCTTTTAGTTAGCAATAGTTTCGAAGAGCATATGCTCTTATTAGTAGAAGTTGCGCACATTTTGAGAAAATCTAGCTCAATTTTGAACATTTTAACAAATGCAAATGGTTTCGTAATGAAGTTCGCTACCTAGGTTTCATTATCGGAAGTGGTTGCATTAAACCTGATTCAGATAAAGTTTCGGCGATAAGAGATCTTTCAGCTCCACAAACCGTTCGAGAAGTAAGAATTTTTGTTGGTCTTGCTGGCTGGTATCGGATGTTTTAAGATGGTTACTCTTCTGGACAAATGAAGCTGAAGAAGCGTTTAATAAAGTTTAGGCAATGTTGACAACATCACCAGTTTTGGATTTTGATTGTCCGTTTATTATACAATGTAACGCATTTAAAACAGGTGTTGGTGGAGTCCTTGCTCAGGTAGATACCGAAGGAATCGAAAGACCGATTGCATATCCAGAAAACTAAATCGTGCGCAGCAAAATTATTCTATAACGGAATTAGAATATTTGACTGCAGTGCTTAGTATAGAAAAAAAATTAGAAAATACGTTGAAGGCCACGAGTTTATAGTGATCACCGATCATGCAAGCATGAAATGGCTAATGCGACAAGCAGATTTGAGTGGAAGATTAGCGAGATGGTCTTTAAAACTGCAAGGCGTCAATTTCTCCATTGTCAATTGATAGCCTAAAATTAGTTTCGCCAAATGTTGTTCTCAATTCTAAGGAATTTTCATGCAAATCATATGTCTAACTAGTTGCATTTATAAGCGCTCAGATTTATATTCAGGAGATGACTTTTCTGAGGCTTTATCATGGAAGTTGTGGATCCCACAGGTACTCACGTCTTGTGTGATTGAAAGTGCTCACTCTCTACCAATGTCTAATCATGTAGGAATTGGCAAAACATTAGAAAAATTAACTACCTTTCATAACTCTTTAGGATATTATCCATATTTTGTGTTGTTTGGACAACAAATGATAACTTAACAACGTAAATTGCATTTATTTAAAGAAGGAGAAAATGTTTTAGGGAACTCAGACAAAATGCAAATAGTAAGCGATAAAGTTAGACTATATATAAAACGTTCTATGAAACCAATAAAATAACTTATTATTTGCGATCCAAACATGTAAATTTTTCTGTGGGCGATAATGTTTATAGGAGAAATAATGATAATGTTTCTCAAAGCAATAAAGCAGCTCATTATAATGCAAAACTGGCTCCAAAATTTTTCAAAGCTAAAGTCTTGCGCAAGAAAGGCAGTAGTTATAACGACCTCGAAGAGAAAGGAAAAACTGTTGGAATATTTCATGCAAAAGATTTACAAAAATAAAAAAAACTATACCGTTTCCAGATTCTTTCCAATTGGTAAACAAATGAAAAATTCTCTGGTCTGTGACGACTTGCTTTGCTAATTTTAAGGTTAGAACGTTTATTGTGAGAAATAAAGTAAATAATAAAAATCGTTCATTAACCAAATGTTTGCACAAACATTTGACTCACCTCATTGTTCAGATTGGTCACCTTTGCTGATAGTATTTTAAAGTTTTCTCAGAAAAACCTGTCTATCTGCTTAAAACCAATTGTGCTCAGGGCACCGTTTTCTTCGCTAAATAAATGTCTATACCTAAATTAAACTCTAATCTTTGTCATCGATCATTTAGTTGAGAGTCACGTAGCTTATTAGTGCATCAAAAAACATACATTCTTTTTGGAGCCACGATAATTAAACTGTACAATCAGCTCATTTTTGTTTAAGAAAGTTAATCTTAAATTTAAATAAAGCATAAAGATCTTTAATCTATTTTAATCCCGATCATCTTATTCGAAAATAAATAAAACCTTGGTAAGTTTAAAGTGAAAAAAGCTACAAAAAGCTATAATGACTAGTTTAATTAGTGATGGGAACTATTGAATTAATATATTCAAATTATTCGATAGCTCAAAATTATTCTTTCATTCGATAGTTCTTTTTTTATTCGATAGTTTTTTTCATTTGTACTTCGTTTGCTTACCTTCATGAATCATGAGTACTGCAAATTTAACTGGAAAATTACGTTTAACAACACTGCTTCATTTGTGTTAAAATGGAAATTATAAAGAAATCACACCAGTTCATAGATATTTAGAGGTTTTTTAAGTCGAATAATTGAATACTTGAATTGTTAGAAAAAATCATTTGATATTCGTACTAGCTACTCTTTTATAATTCGAATGAAAGAATAATTTGTTCGATAGAAAAATCATACAATAGTTTTTGTTACTAGTTACTATTTTTGTTATTCGAATGAATGAGTTAATTATTCGATAGTTTAAATCATTCGATAGTTTCGTGTACTATTTACTTCTTTTTGAAGAAAATGAATGAACGAAATATTCGAACGAATTGTTCGATAGTTGAAATCATTCGATAGTGCCCATCACTAGTTTCTTTGGTTAGGAGTGCTATCAAAAATGTGAGCAAAGCCCTAGTGACATCGTCTTATAAGTCCTTATAAAACTTGGAATAACTCTAGCTACAGGAAGATGAAGTTTCCAGGACATATTAGACCTCCTGTCTTACAACTTACAATACATTTTAAGCAGAAAGAAAATTACGTTCAAGCCGCACCCCAAGGTCAACCAAAAGTTGCTCCATAAAGTGTTCTAAGCGTCAACATTTAAAATAGACCTTTTCATATAAGGTGCTAAGTATATAAGAGAAATACCTAAATTCAACAACAAAAAATTAATCAGATTAAAGTTATGTTCAAATCAAAAAATTATTGACCTAACACACACATGAGATTTCAATTAAAATCATCGTTTAATGAAATAAATTAAAGCTAAACGCGTAAATGAACCTAAATTTAATTCAAAACAAATTCCTAAAAAACAATAATTTAAACTAACTCGTAGAATCTTGAATTTTCAACTTTGTATATAATAGAATTAAATATGGAATAAAATTTTTGCGACTTAACTTAATATAACATCTAAATTAGTAACAATAATATAATTATTATTTAAATATGGCTAAATAACAAGAAAACTTAAAGATAATTTATTATTAATTTCCTATTCAGAACTAAACATTGCTATAACTTCAATAACTAAAACAAATGGCAACAACAACATCCAACGTAGTCGCTGGTGAGCTCAACGTCGCGCTGTTGGAGTTAACAAGTAATTGATATGTAATTGTTATGTAAAATAAAATTAAAACGAAAACAATTAAACTAAGAATGTCGAACATATTAAAACATTACATATATACGTATTAAAATTTGAAGATACTTTAGATATTACATTTGTTTTAGTTTCTAAATGTTCCGCTAAGCAAAACAGGTTTTGTTTCATTTTGTTTGGCTCAACACAACCTGTGGTAAATTTGTTTTTGTAACAAATTTACGTTGTTATGATTTCCTCTCTTGAACATTGATAGTAAATTTGCAAATATTTACTAAAATAGAGTTGCCAGAATTTATTATTTAAACTTTAGTAAATGAATGAAAATGTAAGAGTTTTGTTAATAAATTTATAATGATTGAAATGATGGCTTAATTTTCGTTTTTTCTTAAGAAGCAATTAAGATTATGTTTGTGTTATCAAAATAATGATTTGTGCATAATTGTTGATAACATGGTTGGGTTAAGGGCGTGTAGGATCAACATCAGCAGATCCTCTGTATGACAGTCAGAGTCACGATGGTTTTGAAAATGGTGCATTGCGTTATTCTTCTCTCCTACTATTTTCTATTCTCAATGTCCGACCGTTTATCTTTTATCCGCAACTCACACGGTGATTGCCAATCAAACAATCTTATCGTTTTGTTGTTGCTATCAATGGGAATCTGTCAAATGCACTGAGAGCGAGAGCGGATAAACACAGATTGCAGCAATCAAATTTTTTCATTTTTTGATTGCTATACATGGCAGCAATCAGAAATCTGAACAGTGTTGTTGGGTGGCGAAATAAAATGTTTGCTTAGTTTAAGTACCCAAAAAGTACTTTTGTTGAGGAAACGTAATACTTTTTATAATAACATAATGAAAAAATCGTTGCATGAAACCCTTATTCTTATCAACTGAATTAATGAAGTAAACAAAGAAACAAGCCGACAGGAAAGTGTGCTTTTGAAAACAAGAAAATGTTTTTATAGTACGAAATAAAGTGGAGGAGAAAAAGTAGTGCATTGTCAAAAGAAATGTCAAACGCAGATTGGCGTGTCGTGTGAGCTACCAAAAATCTATCAACAATCAAAATGTAAAAGAGCGTAAGAAAAGTTCAGTGATTGCCAATCGAACAATCCCGTGTGAGTTAGCCATTACATCTCGTACTTCTACACCTATTCTTACTCTCTTTTCCTAAGCGTGTAGAAATCTTCTTGTGTGGTAGTTTTAGTTTGGTTCAGTAAGAGCCCATCCCCATCCGGCGAGCCTTAGCCAAGTTGCTTCGAACTCCTGCCATTGTCGACTGGGTTTTTTTTTTCTTTTTAATAGGAGGCCTTCGGCCGCTGCTTAGGGATCACAACCCTCTGTAAGGCCAACACCGGCTTCGCTGTCTTCAGTACTTCTGGATATAGTTCTCTTTTTAATAGGCAGCCGCTGGCCGTTGCTTAGAGACTACAGCCCTTACTAAGTCCAACACCGGCTTCGCTTTGTACGGTACTTCTGGATATAATTGCCTTTCTAATTGGCGGCCTTCGGCCGCTGCGTAGGGATAACAGCTCTCAGTAAGTAAAACACCGGCTTCACTGTTTAACAAAACTGGATTTTTATTACATCTAAATGATTTAAGAGCAGCTTGAAATTTTTCCGGAATTGGACAAAGAAGGTCTTAATACATAAAAAAAAAAAAATTTAATTTGCAAAAACCATTGAAACATTAATTCAAAAATTGTGTAATTTTCCATTTTTTTTGGGTGATTTTTCATTCTGTTTAAAAAAAAAATTATATCCAGAAAAACTGTAGACAGCGATGCCGGTGTTGGAGGGTTGTTATGTCTTAGCAGAAGCCGAAAGCCGTCAATTAAAAAGAGAATTGCATCCAAAAGTACTGAAGACAGCGAAACTGGTGTTGAACTTACTGAGGGTTGTAGTCCCTAAGCAGCGGATGAAAGCTGCTTATTAAAAAGAGAAAACTAAAAACATTTAGTTTAAGTCTTAAGTAAACATTTTTTTACCACTTATTTAACAAAAAAAATTTAGTAGTTTTCAAAAAGAGAGAACTAAAAACATTTAGTTTAAGTTTTAAGTAAACATTTTTTTCCACTTATTTCACATAAAAAAAATTTAGTAGTTTTCATATTCAACAGAAATTGTTTGCAACATTGAACCCCTATTACTTCTAAGCCAATTAAGAAAGGCCTGAAATTTTTCTGGATTTGGACTAAGAAGGCCTTATTTCATCTTCAATTGTTCCATTTTTTATTGTTAACAAGAACAATTGAACAAAAATTAATATATTATTCAATAAAAAAGAAAAAATGGAAAGTATAAAACTTAAAAATTACCAAGAAATAAAAATTAACGTCGCAAAAGGACCCAAGAGTAAATTCGCCCATAAAAAAATTTTTATGGGCGAACTCACCCAATTTTTTCGGTGAGTTTTCATATGAAAAATTACCCACTTTTGTATAAAAAAATTTTAGGTGATTTTTCATTTTTTTTTAGCGATTTTTCATAGCGTCGATATAAATAACTTGCCTGCAAAGATATCAAAATCTGATCGATTGTTAGCGAATCAGAAAAACCGTGCGAATTTGAATTGAGTCGTAAATCTGGTTCCAACCGAGCTGCACAAAGTGCACCCGGAGCAACAGGTATAGCCCATTGAGGAATTATTGGTTCCTTAAGTGCCAAATCGCTGTAAAAAGATCTCATATAAGCGCCCAGACGTGCCTAAGAAGACATAAATATAGGTTATTAGTTTAAAACACCATCAAATATTTAATATACTTGTGGATCACGTCGTGATTCTGGAAGACTAACTGGAGGTCCTGGCGGTGAAGGACATTCCAACGAAGCATACGAGCCGGACAGCTCACATTCACTTCTACAAGAAGGCGTTGGCTTCGGTGGAAACATCTAAAAAAAAATTTTAGTTAAAAGATGTACAGTGGTCTAATGCATTTTTATTGTGTAGAAGTTTTATTGTTTTGAAATAAAAGATTAAAATAAATTAAGTTACCTTGGTTAGACGAATTTTTTTCTTGATTTGGAATTAATCAGTCATTTTAAGAGACTAACATGATAGAAAAAAAAACATTTCATGCAAAATGTGTTTTTTTAATGCTTTATTCGTTTTTGATATAAAAATAAATATAAAAAAAAACTATTTGAACATCAATGAAAAATTTTTATAATATTTCATTACCGAATTCCGGAAAGATGTTAAGTTCAAAACAAAAATGTTTTACTATCTTTAACGATCCTAACATACCCATGGGCCTCCTTGGTCCCAGTATCCTTCAGTAACACCATCAGCCCATTGTGATTCTAAGGGCAGCTCAGGTTCAGGTGGCCAAGTGCAAAGTTTGGACGTTTTCGAAGTTGGTTCCCCAAGGGGGAAACCTAGCACTGACTGCGGACAACCTATGTTGGCAGCAACAGCTCTGCGTTTCTTAAACAAGTTATTCTGGAGCTGCGATAACAGATGTTTATTTAATACAAAAACGATTTAACACGAGTAACTTTGTTAAGTTTAATTTTTGACACATTGTAGATTTTTTAGTTTAAGTTCAAATGTTATATTTTGTCCCTCTTATTTCTTCAAGGTTTTTATTGTCAGTGCAATGTTGTGTATGTTTAATTAAAATTACATGAGTTTCCATCTACTCCACCCGATTAAAAGGACGAAAATAGACGGAAAAATGTAAGGCCTTATGCAAGTGTAGAAACCTCTAACCTTCGAAAGTACTTATTTTGTTGAACAACATGTTTATTCGCGAAACAAAGTATACCACATGCTTCCAAATCATCGATATGCAACATATAATCATTTTTAAATGTATAAAATTTTTCAAAATGATGTTAAAGCGCAGACCTCCACATGACTTTCTTTTTAAAGTCGGTTTTCAACATATGTGGCTTAAACAATTTACATTAGATTGACTTAAAAGTTCAAAAATGGCTTCTGTATATATTTGCGGATTTTGCACTATATAAAATATTGCAAATAATTTTAACAAACTGTGTAGATTAGCCAAAATACTTTTTGTGTTGCAAGATAACATTTACTTAACCCATTAATGACTACGTGTGATAAATCATACGCGATGAAACATTTTTCAAAAATCCGCAGCCACTGTAAAGCTTTTGCGTCAATCAGCCAAAAGTATGCTTTTTCTAAAAGAGTTAAAAAGTTGCAATTTTGTTGATAATTTTCGCACCAGGCCGTGCAGTATTTCAAATAAAAGTGAAAAACGTCACGAAGGTGAGTAATTTTGTTTTATAAGCATAAAAAAAATATAATTAAAAAAATGAATTAGGTTTAGGTTAAAGTTGAACAACTACGCTACGAAATGAAAATTTTCCAATTATTAATTTTTCTATGTTATTTATTTTTCTACTTACAGACTCCTCATACATCTATGAATAATATATCATACACTTCGTCACACCCAAATCCTTTAATTACTTTTTTAAGCTTCAGAGTTTTCTGTTTTATATTAAAACAAATTTATGCTAAAAATTTCAATAACTAAACTTAACGGGTTCTGGTGGTGAGCATTAATGGGTAAGACGTGCCGTGGTAAAGACGTAAAAATCGTCTTTAAAAAGTTGTATTTCTAAAGCAGCATTGTAGCTGAGGCTTCAAATCCCGGTATTCCGGGACAGTCCTGAAAGTCCCGGAAATATAAGGCCTAAGACCCCGGAATTTTCAGGACCCCGGGATTGCTTCCAAATTGCAAAAATGCAATACTTAAATTTGACATTCGAGTAATAACTTTTAAATTTACCTCAAATGTTCGAAAATGAAATAAAAATATATTTAAATGATGGCACTCGCGGTAATCTGCTTCAAAAAGCATATGATTTTTTAATAATAATTCCGCCTACTAGTGTTGAGTCCGGGAGATGTTTCTCTTTGGTTGGAAATTTAGTGACCAAAATTCAGTCAAGCCTTGGGGATGACACCCTAGATGCCTTAATAGTTAGAAGAGCATATTTTCAAAGTTAATCAGACTAACTAAAAGTTCAAAGACTTCAGTGATCTCAAAAAATTTACCTTTTTTATGTTAGTATTACTATTTCAGAAAATATGAATTTAATGAATTATACTATAGATATCTATACCCATGGCAGAATAACCAGGTCGATGCACTAGAAATACGCTCTCTTAGACAACAAAACAATAACAAAGGCGTAGTTATCATATCAAAATGAGCTGTTTTAAAAATGTTATCAATTTTGACTTTCTATTGAATAAAATTTTGTGTAAAATAAATGTAAAGGTTTGTTGCTTTAATTTAAATACAGTTATTTCGCATTCGGATCGAATAAAAAAGTAGCTGAAATCTTAAGGACAATTAATTTAAATTATTTTTTCAAAGTCCCATCAAAATATTAATTACATTTTCAACATTAGAATTTTAAAATTACACACAGCACAGTTACTTGCAACGCGGTACACATAATTATTTTAAGATTGTTTCTTGAATATAGCAGATCCTGTTTCATTTGCCACGTGAATAGCGTGTACTCCCAAGCAGTTAAGCTTGAGAATTTAAATTGCGGTAACTGCAAATGATTATTGACAATTCAGGTTTGACAATGGCTTTTCTGGACTGCTATTAACTTCTTCCAGTCGCGATAATTCGATAATTCTTTAATTGTTAGCTTCTGTGCCAGCATAATAAAATTAGTAAGCAATCGTTGATTTCATTAAATAAATTGAATGTTTTTCAACAGCAATTTCACTTGTCAAAATATATTGTGACAGTTTAAAGCAGCTGTACATAGCTGCACAAATAAAAAGCAAACTTTCATTTGCTTCATTTAAGGCCAAACTACAATTAATTCTGTATTGTATCTTAAAACACGGCTCATTTTATTAAATTTTTAAAATTTTTGTTTAGTTTTTTTACATGTTCATACATAAAATCTGGGTACTCAATTGATTTATATGGTTACAAGTGAATTATACATCCCTATTGCTAAACGAATAAAAATAAATTGTTAATAGTGATATTATAGCTACGCCAATGTTTTGCTCCTTCGTTTTTTGCTCTCCGATTTGCATCTACCTGGTTATTCTGCCATGTCTTTACCATTATCTTAAAAAAGACTCACGAAATTTGATCCAGAATAAGCTCGGTAATCGCTGAACCGATTTTGATAATTCTTTTTTTATTCGATTCCTATGACAATTTGAATTATCATATTATATTCAACCAGCAGCACAATGCAACAGCAAACAAAGCTTTCCTCTCTTTGTCGCGAGAGCTTCTCTCAATAAAACACGGCAGCCATGTTGTGTAGTTGCTTTCAATTTTCTTTTGCCCATATCATATTACACGATTTTTGTTTTTACGACTAATGGTGATAACAGTACGTATAATGCGTATTATGCGACAGTGGTTTAATTTTCTTTATCTTTATCGTTATTTTTTTCAACTTGGACTACTCTACAGTTTAAAGTGGTAACTAAAGAGGATCTCTGAATTTTTTTGAGACACAATAATCAATATTTAAATTTTTACAAAGATTTTAATCACTGGGGTTCGTACGTACCCCACGAGTCCAGGTATGTTACTCAGGATGAGCATGCCAGGTAAAGGTTAATACAACTTCGCAATTTACTCTGTTTTAATTCACGGTGGGTCTGTGGAAGCGCTTAGCGTGAACTTATATATACGCTATGCGCTTTCATTATATATACGTCGTTCATTGAATACTATTAATATCTTGTTTTGTCGTACACACAAACATGGTGTAATATGGGCATTTGCAAATGTTTAGAGGGGAGTTGCCAGGATTGACTTCCATACTTACTTACTTAGTTGGCGCTACAACTGTATGTCGGTCTTGGCCTCATCTAAGAATTTGCTTAGAATTGACTTCTATATTATTATATAAAAGGCTTCTCACGTATCTGCGACGACGCTAAACTTAAAAACTACAGAACCGATTTTTGTAATTCTTTCACTACATAAAACAATAAAGCTACATGCTTATCTTAAAGTCTTGCATCCTTTACTTTTTTAAAACCAGACTTGAAAGTAGTTAAAATTTTATTTTGTAAAGTAGCCAAAAAACCCAACATAAAAATCATTGCTTCATTAAATTGTTAGACACAAAAGCAGCAAAAACAATATATTAAAGATGCCGCCATAAGTGCGCAGAAATGAAAATCTACTGGGCAGCTTACGTCATAAGTGAAAATACATCCACACAAAAACACCACATGCACAACAAACGAAACTAAGTAAATTAATCTGATTGGCTTATTGGGAAACAAACCAAATACAAACAAAGAAACAGTTAAACTGCTCTCAAAATAAATCGAGCAACATAGCTTTTTTTTTAGG